>CM034532.1:66132159-66261557 GCA_020002185.1 Paraescarpia echinospica
GGCACGACGCCGACGACGATGTTTTTAGTGTACGCGTCGATCGCCAGGCGACGCATCAGCTGAAATGTGTCCATCTCAGAAGTCGTATACGACGTTCCGGTTCTTGTCGATTTCGAGCACCGTCTCGAACTCCCCGTACACGACGACGTTCACCGTCCGGGCGAGCGCGTGCACAAAGTGGAGCTCGGCGCGCAGGTTTCCCGTACGCACGACGTTGAAGTGTTCGCCGTCGCAGCAGTCGGGCGACAGGTCGAAGCCGAATATGGTGTAGCCGCTGCCGAACTCGCCGCGCGTCACATCGAACCCCTCGTCCTCGTACGCCTTCCCCGTCGCGGCGAACAGGTTCATATAGCTTCGGATGTAGCGCCGATGCACGAAGTCCGGCTGCAGCGGCTTGCTCGGCACCTGGCGTCCGTCGACGTAGAGGGCGAAGAAGTTTATGTCGTTGTGCTTCGCGTTGAACGGGTTTTTATCGTAGGCCCCGTTGTAGGCGTCGTTGTCGATCAGGCACATGAACACGCGTCGCGGGAGCGTCCCCAGATAGACGTTCTCGTGCGTGTGCGACGCGGTACCCTGCGGAATCGAGAACACCTTGCAGTCGACGCGGCGCATCGGATACTTGGCCGTCCCGTGCGTCAGCGCCTTGATGTGGCCGAGCTGGACGGCCGGATTCAACTTGATCTTGCGCGCCTGCAGGTAGGCCTCCAGCAGAACGATCTTGAACCCCGGATCGGCGACGTCGCCCATGAGCGCGAAGGCGTCCTTGCTGCGCACCAGTCGCATCTTCAGGTCGACGCCGTTCACCAGGCACCGGTTCTGCATGAGCACGTCGACGTGCAGGCGCCCTATCATGTCGAACTCGCGGCTTTCGTGTACGAAATCGTGCCGATGTGCGAACCCGCCGTTGTTGTTGTTGGTTGCCTCCATGCGCCCGGCGGTGTCCTTGCACCACAGGTCGGCCTCGAGCTGCGACTTTTTGGCGTCGGGTCCGTAACTGAGCAGTGTCTCGATGTAGGCCCGATACGGGTACGTATTCGACGACGGCGTCACGAGCGTGCCGTTCAGCGTCACGTCGACCTGACTGAACATCGAATGCAGGAAATTGTTGACGGGCGCCACGACGCTGTCGTTCGCGAGTGCGGTCCCGTCCCCCTTCACCACCTTGGCGCGCACGTACAGTCTAACGGACGACAGGTCCAGATAGTCGTCTCCGGATCCCGGAATGAGAAACTCGAGGGGGCCGCCAGCGTCGTGGGCCGTCAGCGGCTGGTGATCGATCCACTGGCCGCTCTCGATGCTCGTCTGCGTCGTCGGCACACTGAACAGGTCCAGTTCGGACTTTACGCCCTCGCACGACTGCCGATGCACGAACGCCATCCTACTACGTCTGCTTCGTTCGACGGCGCCTGCCCTTACTGTCCGGTGCCGCCTTGTCGGTCGGACTTATGTAGCTACTACTACGCGGGAAATACGTCGTCGCTCGGCCTCTTTCGACGGCGCCTCTTCTTGCTGGCCGTCGCCGGCTTGCCGGGCGGCTTTATGCGTCGTCGTCGCTTTTTCGGTGGCGGCGGGGCATTCAGCAGCCCGTCGAGAAGGTCGGCGCCCGCCTCCCTCGCACGCCTCTTCACCGCCTGCTTCAGATTGCCGCCGGCGACGACGTCCTGCGCCACGCGCACGCCCGTCTTGAGCGCGCGCTTACCCAGCGCCATGGCCCCCCTCTTGATAAGCGGCATGGCACTTCGAAACAGGCTGCCAAAGAGATTACCCAGTCCGTGGCCTCGCTGCGCTCGGGCGCCTACGAACACCGGCAGGCCACCGCCGACCTGCCGCGTGTAGTAGTCCTCGTACACGTTTCGCGTCATCGTCAGAACAGTTTCGACTTGCGGCGTCGGACGTGAAGCGTCGTCACGACTTTTCCGTTCTCAAATGGTATCGACTGACCGAGGTCGTCTCTTATATCTATCTCAATCGAATTGAATTGGCGCCGCAGGAGCGGCGCGTATTGGACGCGGTCGAAGACGTTCGATACGATGGTGCCGTTCGAACCGTGGACGGGAACGGCTCGAATGAGGGGGGCAAATACGTCGCCGACGATGCGCGTCTCCACGATGTCCGTGTACACGAACAGGGTGTCGACGCCGCCGCTCAGGTCCACCGGGTGGTCCGCCTCGCACTCGAACAGGTACCCCGGGGGCAGGTCGCTGCCGTCCGCCGGCGTCCCGTAACTCGCGATATAGTCCGACTCGAAGCCTAGTATCTGTTTCAGGCGCCCGTCCCGCGGCATGTTAATTTCGACGCCCGGCGATAGAAGCAACGTCATCCGATTAGTGATGGCGCTGTACACTAGGCGCACCTTGACCGTGTCGGTGCACAGTTTCGACAACGCCTCGTTGATTTTGCGCGCCAGCTTTTTGGCGTTATTGTAAAAGCCGTGCGGAATGTTGGCCTGTCGGGCAATTTTTCCCCCGTCCTCGGTGGTGAAAAAGCCCACCTCCCCCCTCTCGCACGCCACGAAGAAGTAGGTATCCACCGGCCTCACATTGTACCAGCTATGCGTATACTGTAGCGACACCAGCCCGCATTCCCACTCGCCCAACAGGTCGACGCGCTGCGGTAAATTCGTCGTGTAGTGCGTCAACGTGTTTTTGGGGTGCGCCTTCATAGACGCGTTGCTCGGCAACGTGACGTAAAAGTCAGACGTCGACGCCATCGCGCCTCCTCATAGACGGACTCGGCAGTAGGTAGCCGAGGCAACTACTCAGCAGCGCCGTCCACAGATTGGAGTCGCCCGTGCCGCGCGTTAGATTGTATATACTGACGACGATCACCGTGTACAGGACGACGATCTGGCACAGGAAGACGATCTCGGCCTTAGGACATTCGTTGCCGCAGAGACGCCAAGGAACGCTCGTGACGGAGGAGGCGTCGACGGCATCGGGCGCAGGCACAGAGACGCATGAGGCGTCGGCGGGTGTAGCGACAAATGCGCCTGAGTCGTCGGCGGTGGGCGGCTTCTGCATTGGCTGCTACTGCTGCTGCTGTCGTCTCGTCCGTACACATCGCGCTACTGCCGTCCGACGCTACGGCGACGTTCCTTTATCCGCGCAGGCACACCATAGAGCGAGTTCGTCGACGGGCGTGGGGGCGACGGTGATGGTGATGGCGCGCCTCCTCCTCCCTTCGCCTCGGCAGTCTACTAATACAGCACGGACCCCTTACAAAAAAAAACGAAAAGCCGTTGCACAGCCCCGTCTCGTGCAGACGCCAGCACCCCGCGTGGCGCATCCAACGCGTCGTCATCATCAGCCCTTATAATCCACGAGCTCCTTGGCGTCGATCCAGCTATTGAACGAGGCCGGATAGCCGAACCATTTGACGAGCACCTCTTCGCCCTTACCGCGTCGTCGACGTCGTCTCTGTAGAACGACTTCCACCCGATATAGTTTGTCCTTCGCAACGATCACTTTTTGTAGCTCCAGCCCATAGAAGGTGCCGTCCAGTGTCGCGCCGGCGTCGCCCATCAGTCGGTAAACAGGAGGGTCGGTCGGGTGCAAATCTACGACGGTGAAGAGCTCCTCGCTCCAGTTAGGCATGTACTCCTTCTTGAAGACGCCCTTCGCCTTGCTGATGCGTACGCGATCCCCCGCTCGCAGTTTCGGCTTGCTTTTTTGACACCCACCGTCACCGTACAGACGCTGCCACACGCTCTCCTGATTCGTCGCGTCGACGCTCGCCGGCGTCCTACCGATGCTTCGATGATAGGCGTTGTTGTACGACCGCACGAAGTCCTGCAACGGCTCCACGAACCTCAGCGTCTGATGCTTCGTGAAGTACCGCCACATGCGCGTCTTCAGCGTACGATTGAATCGCTCCACGACGCTCGCCTTCGTCTCCTCGTTGTGCGTCACGAAATGGTGGACGCCGCGCGCCTTCAAAAGTGTCTGAAGGGGCCTGTTCAGAAACTCCGTCCCCTTGTCGGTCTGCAGGACGTGCGGTGGCGCCGACGATGCCAGCAGCCCCTCGAAGGCCGCGACGAGCTCCGGACCGGATTTGCGCTTCAACGGAACACACGACGCCCGCTTCGAGAAGACGTCGATGACCGTCAGTAGGAACGCTATGCCGTCGTTGTGCTTTTTCAGTTTAGCCACGTCGACGAGGTCGGCTTGCCACTGCTGATTTTGACCGCCCACGATAACGCGACGACGCTTAAATCGGCGCCTAACCGGCTTGTGAAGCGTATAGGCGTCCTGCGCCGCCAGCCACCGCCCGACGGCCGGCTTGGGCACCGCGACCGACCGGCGCAACGCATCGACGCCGCCATAACTGCCTGCCCGTTTCGGGTCGAAGTAGGCACGCTTCAGTAGGTCGTCGCGTTGTTGGTGCTCTCGTTGCGCACCACGAGACCGCCGGCCGTCTCGTTGCGCACCACGAGTCCGCCGGGACACCATGGGATGCGCGGCGGCGACGACGATACGGCGAACAAGAGGACGGCGACGATGACCGCCGCAATTACGACTGCTACGACGACAACGAGTACTGATCTTCGGTCGGGCGGCATCCTCTACGGGACACACTAAAAGCTGGACCACGGCGTACGCTCAACGGACCGCGTGCGCACCTTTCGCTTCTGCTCGCGCTCGACGGACCGAGTGCTCCCCTTTCGCTTCTGCTCGCGCTGTATATACGCCCGACGCTGGGGGTTGCCGACGAATTCCATAGGGACGTTCAGCCGCCTTATATGGTCGCCGAACGCTTCCCAGCCAACCGGCGCGGGGGCCGTCTTACGCGTTCGCATGAGATCGTCCACGAGATCTACCATATTACTTCCGGCAATAGGCGTACCGGCGTACACGAGTTCCGCACGATCGTTCCAGCGAATCAGCGGGTCGGCCCTCAGTCGGGCCAACAGGAGGCGGGCCTTTTCTTTCAGCACTTTCGGTACGCTCTTCACGGCCTCGCTCTCCATCTCCCCCGGTAATTGATCGGACGTAAGTGGTGGTGGCGGCGGCGGCGGCGACGGCGGCTGACCGGACGACGACTCGTTCTTCACTACGGACACGCGCATCGGCTGCTGCGCGCGAGACGCCTCCATGGCGTTGTAACGACTCAGCAGTTGATTGTACGCCACCACCTTTTCGCCTTCGGATAAATCGGCACGCTCGAGAACGGCTTTCATATCGCCGTCCAGGCTACTCATCACACGCGACGTGGTCGTGGTCGGTTGCGATAGTAACGGCAGTAGACGCTCCACCAACCGGGGGTCTACCAGCGCCATCTTCTTCGCGTGCTGCATCAACCGAAAGCCTGCCTGAGGAGGGGCAGAAAGGTGCTCGCCAACGGCGCCAGCAGCGCCGTCAGAAACGCGCCCGAACCCGTCTGCAGGACGGCCCTCTTCCGTTTGATGGGTACTTTTTTCGACGCTAACTTGCGCAAATTGTTCCTGAACTTTGTCAGCACTTTTCGGTTGTTAGGCGTCAATTTCACGTTCCCTCGCAGGATGTTATACGCGCAGTCGGCCAGACTGCAGATGAGGTCGGCGTCCGCGTGAGTGATTACCGCCTTTCTCAGATTCGTATTCCCCTTGTAGCGACGCAACAGCTGCAGGGCAAGGATGTGCCTCTTCACGCGCTCTGTCATCCTGTCGAATGACGGCGGCCGCGACGCGCCCCACCTTTTTTATAGTCTCGTCGGCACATAGACGTACTGAACGGGGTCGTCGGGAAAAATTTCCGTACGCAGGCGCATGGTTTCCGGCGTTTCCTGTTTCAGATCCACCAGGAGGTAACCGTAGGCGGCCGACGTGGCATCCTTGTACGCCTCCACCATGTAGTTGACACTGCCCGGATACATCTGCTTCGCCAGGTGACCTACTTGCCCCGCGTCCCGGGGACTCTTGAAGAGGACCATATACTGCGCGTTTAAACTGATTGTGCGATTTTCTTTCCCTTTCGGAAAGAGATTCTGCAAAAGCTGTACGACGGACGCGTTGCAGTGGTGACTTTTTTTAGTAAACAAAGTCGTGATGCTACTATCGGTCTCCGACATAAGGTCATCGAGCACTAGAAGCGTCCTCGTTTTGGCGTCCAGAAGCGACGGATCCGGCAAACCGTCTACAAATTCCACGCCGGCCATAGAGTCGTAAGCGGTCTGCCACTGGCCGTAACACCACAGAATTTTCTCCGGTGGCGGCGAAATCATACACGAAGCAAACTTTAACAGGCGTACAACGAAAGTAGTCTTCCCACACCCCGTAGGGCCGGAGACTATACACGTAAAAGGATGCTTCCACTTTCCGTCCATAGCGACATCTGGTGCACTGACACCGTCACAATCACCTATACCATCGACGCTTTTCAGTCACTAGGGGGTTTTAGCTATTGCTAGTGCTACCCTCTAGTGAATGCGCTACTCATAACCACCCTATTTAGTACCTGATTAGTCACTAGAGGTTGATCCTAATTAGTACCTGATTAGCCACTAGAGGTCGTCATTCCCCCTATTTATTCCATCTTTATTCAGTAGATGGCGACACCCTCTCAGAAAGGCTATTTTTAGCTTAATGAATAGGATTGACATGTCTTTGAATCCCATTAACGTATAGCATTAAAACTAGCGACGTGTATTGTACTTCGAAACTTAGGTCACTTCCGGGGATGGGAAACCTCTTACCACTACTCATATTGTTCTTATCTATGTATTTTTATATTATTTACATACTTTTATTGATGTATTTGTATATATGGACATCATGATTGTCTGAAATAAATACATTATTATTATTATTGTGGTAGACTAGGCTAGAATTGAAAACGCGATGTTGATCGGTTCCATTTTATTTCACAACAAACCCAACGGGGTTTTCACTTCCGTTAGCACGGGCAAGCTAAACTGCATAGCGTTCAATTGCAATATTAGGCTAAACAGCGATACACCACATTCCTCCAATTATGAAGAACATTTATGACATAGGCGGGCAGCGCACGGCGTACACCCTAATTATAGATCAAGCCTGATCGGCGGCTTAATCACTCTAGCAGATCGTCGGGGATTGGAGATTGGAGACGACGATTGTGGAGTGGAGATGACTGGAGACGACGATTGGGGTTTGGAGACGATTGGGGTCGACGGCGGTTGTCGACTCTCGGGTTCGGACAGGGGAACGTCGATGGGTGGCGCTGTCGGCGGAACAACGCTCACAGCGCTCGGATCGGGTGGCGGGAACGTCTCGTTGACGTTCTCATCGGGGAGACGCGTGCGTAGATGGTCGGCGTGGCGTCTCCAGATGCGTCCGTCCGTCATGCTGACGATGAACGAGACCGGTCCGGTGCGATCAGTGAGAACTCCCGGCAGCCACTTCGGTTTGCCAGCGAAGTTCATTGCCCAAACCGCGTCGCCTGCGTAGAATGCGGTTTCTGACGTATCCGTGGACGTTCGGTAGTCACGTGCCTGTTCCTGATGACCAAGCACTCGGTTTTCTCGCTGCGGTAGTAACAGGTCGAGTTTTATGCGCGGCAACTTTGAGTTGAGCATCTGAGCCGGCGACTCGCCCGTTGTGGATTGCGGCGTCACTCGGTAGCGCGCCAGATAGCTGTAGAGTCGTGTCTCGAGGTCTGGACCGCTGGTCTTCCTCAAGCCTTGTTTGACGACGGTCTGCACCGCCCTCTCAGCGAGGCCGTTGGTCGCTGGGTGAAACGGTGCACTGCAGATGTGTTTAATGCCGTTACTACGACAGTACGCTCGGAACTCCTGGCTCGTAAAAGCGGTGCCATTGTCGGAGACTATAGTGCACGGGAGACCATGCGTGGCGAACGTTTGACGTAGACTGCGTATTGTCGCCGTAGACGTTGCAGACGACATGACGTGCGCGTCGATATACTTTGAGTGTGCGTCTACGATCACGAGAATCATTTTGCCCTCGAAAGGTCCCGCGTAGTCGATGTGCAGTCTGTAACAGGCCTTGCCAGGCCATTCCCACGGATGTAAGACTGCTTTCGCCGGCAGCTTACTGTGTTCCTGGCATGTTCCGCAACTGCGTACTTTGTTCTCGATTTCGGCGTCCAGTCCTGGCCACCAGACATAGCTGCGAGCCAGTGATTTCATACGCACTATGCACGGATGGCACTCGTGTAGTTCCTCTAGTATGCGTTCGCGCCCTGGCGTAGGTATGATTACGCGCGAACCCCACAGCAGACAGCCCTGCTGTATGGTTAGTTCGTTACGCCGTCTGTAGTATGCGTCCTCGACGTCATCAGTGTTTGACGGCCATCCCTGCCGCACGTACCCCGCCACTGCAGACAGGATAGGGTCGCGCGAGGTCCACTGCGCGATCTTAGCAGCGGTGATCGGTGTGTCGTCGACGATCGACAACGAGAGTACCACTTCAGCCGGTACAGGGATGGACGATGGCTCAGTAGGCAAAGGTAGTCTGCTTAGACTGTCTGCATTGCCGTTCTGAACCCCAGGTTTGTAGCGTAGCGTATACGGATAGTTCGACAGCGTCAACGCCCAGCGTTGTATGCGCGCACTGGAGAGTGGAGAAATCAGCTTATGTTCCCCCAGCAGACCTAGTAGTGGCCTGTGATCTGTTTGTATCTCAAAGTTCCGGCCGTAGACGTAGCGGTGGAACTTGGTTACGCCAAACACGACGGCCAGGCCCTCACGTTCAACTTGCGCGTAATTCTTCTCGGCCGTGACGAGCGAACGTGACGCGAATGCCACAGGCCTGTCTGTGCCGTTTGCCATGCAATGAGACAGCACGGCGCCGATGCCGTATGGAGACGCGTCGCAACTCAACAGCAGTGGAAGACTCGGGTCGTAATGAACCAGAACTTGCGACGATTGCAACAACGCTTTTGACTGTTCAAACGCACGTTTTTGAGGCGACCCCCAATGCCAGGAAGTGCCTTTCTGCAACAGCTGATGTAGCGGCGCTAGCACAGCGCTCATGTTTTTCAGAAATTTGTGATAATAGTTCACCATGACAAAGTAGCTTCGCAATTCTGACACTGATGTCGGCGCAGGTGCCTGCTGCACTGCTTGTAGTTTCTCTGTAGTAGGATGGATGCCCTCGGCGTCTAAACGATGCCCCAGGTACACACACGAGGCCTGCATGAACGCGCATTTCTCTAGCCGTAGCCGCAAACCTGCCGTTTGTAGTCGGCTCAGTACAGTGACTAGATTCGTCTTAGCCTCCTCGTACGTGTGACCAGACACCAAGATGTCGTCAAGGTACACTGCTACCATCGGTATATTCTGCACTAGTTCCTCCATCTCCCGCTGAAAGATGCCGGGAGCGGATGCTACGCCATAGCATAGGCGTGTATATGCGAATAGTCCCTCCAGCGTAGTGATAGTAGTGAGCTTCTGTGAGTCGGCACTGAGGACGACCTGTTGATAGGAGTTGCCACGCCCCCTGACAGTTTAGCGTACAAGTCCTCAATGTTAGGGATCGGGAATTTGTCAAGCTTAGCAGCTTTATTGACAGTGAGCTTATAGTCCCCGCAAATGCGTACCTCGCCATTAGCTTTTAGAACGGGTACGATTGGTGCCGCCCATTCAGAGTGTTCAACTGGTACCAGCACCCCCTCTGCCTGTAATCTATCGAGTTCGCTATCGACTTTGCCCCTCAATGCCAGTGGAACAGTGCGTGGTTTGAAGCAGCGTGGCACAGCTTCGCTATCTATGTACAGCTTTGCCTCAACCCCCTTTAGTTTGCCCAGACCTTCACTAAAGAGTTCTGGAAACATGCGCGCGAAATCAACATTTTCCTCTACCCGATGAACTGTAGACCAGTCCAACTTGAGATGCTCCAACCAATCTCTGCCGAGCAAGTTGGGAACATCGCCGTCGACCACCAGGCAAGACAACCGGTGTGTCTCGTCTCGGTGACGCACGTCGACCGTCACGCGCCCTGCCGGCTGAATGAGCTGACCGGCGTAGGTGCGTAGCGTAGGTAGATTGTCGGTGCCTAGCGGTAGCGACTGCGTGCCGCAACGTAGGCTTTCGAGTTGTCGCAGACTGATGATGCTCGTAGCTGCGCCAGTGTCGATTTCCATCTGGGCTACATCATTCAGCATGGCAGCATACATGTATGGTTTTACAGTAGCATTCTTTGTTTGCAAAGTGTTCAAATCGAGAATGTCGTCGCGGTCGCACGATACATGCTGTATCGCCGTTGACAGTTCAGGTTCGATCGCAGTGACGTGTTGAACTTGCGACTTCGAACGACAAACACTCGCGAAGTGATTTTCACGCTGACACAGATGACAGCGTTGGCCCCATGCCGGGCACTGGAGTTGACGTTTAACATGTGGCGCCGCCCCACAGCCATTGCAGAGACTATGGTGTGAACTTGCTCGCCAGTTGTCAGCACCGTCGTTCGGCGACTTCCGATTTCGTTGATGGGAAGTCGTCCTCCAGGTAGCAGCAGCTGCGTTTGGTTTCGCCTGCTGGTGTGATCGACTCCGCCAGGTGGAAGCACCTCGCGATTGCGTAGCCGATTTTGTGACTGACAACTTGTTGACAATCGAGCGATCGGTGACATTGCCAGCGCTATTGCCTGTCATCGATGCGTGGTTGTTAGCCATAGTCTGGCCCTGAGCATTCGTAGCTTCTAGCGTACGCCCAAATTTCAACAGTTCAGACAATGTGATGTGTGCGTCACTCAGTCCCTTATCGCGGACTTTGCCGAGTTGACAGCGTTGAATAATTTGTGAGCGAACTTCCCTGTCTAGGTCGTTGAAGTTACAGTTTTTAGCGAGTTGGCTTAGTCGTGCGTGGAACTTATCCAGACTCTCGCTGCCTAGTTGCGCCGCCTGGCGGAACACGTAAACCTCGTACTCGATATTTCTTTGCGGAGCGAAATAGGCCGTAAGTATGCGTTTAGTGTTCTCCAGAGACGTATCATCCACAATGCCTAGTGATTCTGCCAGTTCAAACACTTCCTCGCCCACGTAGTGTAAGAGTATAGCCTTCATTCGTCGCTCGTCAGTAATGTCCTTCGCGACTGCATAGTTCGTGAAGCGTTTCAGCCAACGCTCCCATCTCGACGCTGCAGAATCTGCTGGTTCCGCTGCAAACGCTGGCAGACCTTCTTGATCCATCGTAGCCGTGGATGCGTAGTTCGAATTTCTCGTCGCCAATTGAAATGTATCGTGGTACTGAGTATTGTGGTAGACTAGGCTAGAATTGAAAACGCGATGTTGATCGGTTCCATTTTATTTCACAACAAACCCAACGGGGTTTTCACTTCCGTTAGCACGGGCAAGCTAAACTGCATAGCGTTCAATTGCAATATTAGGCTAAACAGCGATACACCACATTGTTCTTCAGGGTTTGAGGCTAAGAAGTTGTTGATGAAATCATGCACTTTGGTTTGCAGTGTTTTGGGGTCAATTCTGTCACAGAGGTATATCTTTCTTTTGTAACTTAGGTTTCATGTTGATATCAAACAGTACAATGCAATGGTCAGACATGCCTGGAAGTACCTGTATGTTGTCTATGAGATTAGGGTTTGATGTAACCAGAAGGTCCAGGATGCTATTTGAGACAGGTCTTGTGGTGCTGGTAACTAGTTGTGAAAGCGAGTTATCAAGTAAGAAGTCAATGAATTTCTCGTGCATTGCTTTAGTGTTAGTATTTGTTGTCAACCAGTCAGTCCAGTTCATATCTGGTAGATTGAAGTCCCCTCCAAGTATTAAGTTTGGGTACTGGCGTGGGGTTTTATTGATAGTCTTGGCTACTGATGAGATTAAGGCGTCTAGTGACTGAGTTTTGTTGCCTAGTGGTCTGTAATAACTGGCCAGATATGATCATTGCCCTGAGGCCATGTTTTTGTTTTTGATGGTAGGCGTGTTACGAGTACCAGACGAACCTTTGGATGGAGTTGGGGTTTTCGGGTGCATATTATCTTCATCGTTTATACAATAATTGTCATTAATGTCATCAAGTTCAGAGAGCAGTGAAAAGGGTTTGTAGTGGCGACTGATTGGGTTTGAGATATTGACGAATCAAAATTTGGAAAACCACATTTGCAGCAGATCCATGAGAAGCTTGATATAATTTTCATGATGTAGTTAATTTTGGTGGTGTCTATGCATTTGGTATGGTACCAGAGTTCACATTTGTCGCACACGAGTGCTCTGTCATCTTCCTTTACTTCATCTCTGCATACTCCACAAGGATATAAAGATTCAGTACAACTATGGAGACTAACTGGTCCAGGGTTTGTTTCGATTTGGCCAGCGAGAAGTATGATCACTAACAGATGATAATGGTTGGCTTTGAATTTCATGATTTGGGGACAGAAACGGGATTTCTGTTTAGAGATTATATAGAGAGCTATACTCCACTTGCCGACACTTTCGCTGAAATTTAAGGTGTTGCCGACGTTAGTAGTATCGTTGGGCCATTCCTCAATGTGGGAATTACCAATCATTTGAGGCTTATGGAGAAAAGAAGCCAGAGTTGTGTCAACTTGCAGACTAGGATATTCTGATTTGGACATCCTATCACCTGTATTGGAGCTGTAACTCTTGTTTGGGGCTGCGAGTATGGCAAAAATCCCGAGTAGCAGTAACAGAGTTGTCATGTTGAGAGTTAGGAGAATTTTATAATGTTTATGCTCACTAAGCAAATGGAGCATTCTAACTGTAGATTTTTAATAGGTATCAATGTTAATGTAGTGCTGTAATTTAATGCATTTAAAAATATTTGCTTGTAAAAACTTGCCTTTATACGAATTAAAGATACAGTAAACATAAACTAAAAATATAAACTACGAATTATAAAGAAAATAATGTGCACGTGCAGGGCTTGAGGGCTTGTGCAAACAACACAAATAGTCAGATAGTAATGTTATTTTGGGTTCTGGGCCGACTCAGAACCTCTGGGTATTTGAAACACACGGGTGTCAGTGTCCCAACAATGACACACCCGAAGATTGGCCTGTTAGTTCAGAGGGTGGAAGATAGATGGGTAGGATGATAAACAAAATGGTGTTTTAATTTAAAGCTGTGTATGTATGTTTTAAGCTAGGTTGTTGTTGAGTCAAAGTAACAGAAAACAACTCACTAGTGAAGAGAGAAAACGTTTTAATTGCAGCACTGACACACACGTCGCTTTACGTCTGACTGCCCGCAACCCGCCAGTCTTCCACATACAGGTCAACTTCGCATAATGTCATTGCATAACAACGCGGCATTGTGCCAACGTCGCCGCCGCCGACGACCGCCGAACAATAAAGGACACGCCCAAAATACACTGCACTTCTAAGCCACACTTCACTTCTATACAACACTCCCCCCTGATTTTCAGAACATCATATACATCATGGTTCATAACAATCTGGGACATCATATACATCATGGTTCATAACGATCTGGGGGTCGTCTCTCCCGGGAGCTTCGCCTGGGCAGAGGTCGGTCTACCTCTTCCTCACTGTCAGAAGACTCCCCCTCAGATCCTTGACGAGCAGGAAGCCGCGGAAGATCTTCGTCACTGAATGTCTGCGCCCTCTCGGGAGGAGCAGCCTCCGGTGGTACAGCCGAGCGTAGGTCGCGTACGTGTCGTGGCATACCATCCACCTCCATGGTGTGATTGGAGATCACTCCCGTCACAGTTCCCAACTTGAACTTCGTGTGACACCGGTTCTCTGATGGCTTCACCCATACGGCGTCTCCAACGTCATATGGACGGTCGATTGCGCCTGGCTCATTGTGTAGTACGCGGTCGATTCCAAGCACTCGTATCTCGTAGTTGTAGAGTTTGTTCGCAGGGGCAGTTGCCGGGTCGACATCATCTTTCGGCGCCACATTGTACCAATAAACGGCCTCCGCAATTGGACAACACTTCCTCGCCGCAATGCGCTTCACCGATCGATGACACCTCTCGGCAATCCCATTCCCGGAAGCAACGTAGGCACATCTAAAACGAACCCGCAATCCCCATCGCTCCGCAAACTGCTTAAACGCACCACTGCGGAAGGCCGAGTCATTGTCCGTGAGCAGCTCCACTGGCGCCCCACGCTCGAAGAACACCAACTCAAGCTGCTGAATAACACTGTCAGTGTCCTGTCGTTGCAGGCGTCGCCAAACGGCGAACCGTGTCGGCCCGCAGTCGATTAGAGTAAGGTAATGACAGCCCTTGACATGGGTCACGTCCATACCAACCCTGTGCCAGATCTCATCAACATTCAGCTCTCCCTTAGCCCACTTTACAGGAGCTGGGTCGATAGACTGGCAAACTTGACAGGCTTTAACAACTCGCTGCACCTCCTTCCTGGTCACCGCCGGGCTCAACTTTCGCGAGAAATAGAGTGCGCTTAATTCCATGATGCCCGGTGACCTCGTGAATTCTAGCAATCCTTTCATCAGGCAGAGGGTCAACGGCACCGCCGCACACAGCAAAAGTCGGCTTCTCGCACATGTTTGGCTTCCCAAGCCATTTCTGAGGCACACGTGTCAGAGCGTCGGCCCGATTACATTCTGACCAGACAAGTTCGATGTCCAGGGCCAGACCATATTCGTCTACCAGTGCCTTGATTGTTTTAACACGTCTACGAATCAACATCTCACTGGATGCCTTGATCTTCAAACGGACTTTTCTGCTCAGGGCGTTCAAGATCCAGTGATAAACAGTTAGAGAATCAGTTCGCAGGTGCAGCTTCTTCAACTTCCACGCGAGCGCCGCATTGACTCCTTTTATCACTGCGTCCAGTTCAGCCATATTGATGTGGGAGGAGGCATCTTCGGACCGCAGCCAGCTCGCATCTTCCACCACGTGACCGTCCACCTCAATCGCGACGCCCAGTGCCAAGGAACTTGCGTCCACCCACACCGTCGCCTCCTCACCAACGACATCCCATCGACCTTTTGCTGGATCATCCTGTTTCACTCTTCGAACCGTGTCTTCCAGCATTGCGCGCAGCGACTCATCATAGACCTCCTCATCCCACGTGCTGGTCAACGAATTGGCCCTCCGTTTGATGAACGCCGTTGCAACCCGGAGCCAGCCGCACACCGGCAAGTGGCCGACGAGCTTTCCACAAAACGAGAACACTGAGCGCCTCGTCAGTGTGTCCGGAACCTCGCCGAACACGTTGTTGCGCTTCCAACGCAGCTCTCCTCGCTCCCCCCAAACTTCCAGGCCCAACACTCTAGCTCCGTCAGCCACACGTTCCGCTGGTTTACATTCAAGTTCGTACCGCAACAGATGGTTCTCGACGCATTGAACTGAGGCCACGTCCTCGTTTACGAAAATGTCATCAAGGTAAGACGAAGTGGCACGGTCGACAGTCTCGTCCTGCGTCAGCACCGCGGTAAGCACGGATTTCATAACACTGGGCGCCACATTCAAACCAAACCCCAATCTCGTGAGGCAGTACCTTTGCCCACGAAAGATCACAGTTTGGAAGGGCCACAGAGATTCGTGGACTCGTATCTGCAGGTACGCTCTGCGAAGGTCAACAATTGCCACGTTAGTTCCTAGTCGCCGCCACTCTCGTAGCTTGTCAGCACAAACATCCGCGCTCGCTGTGAACGCGTCCACGTACGAGTTCAACTCACGGAAATCCATCACCGGCCGTACCTTGTCTTTATTCTGCTGAACAATCGCCATAAGCGGTATCAACCCTTTTGCAGGCCCAAACTTTTCATCATCATAGGGCTCCAACCACCCGTTCGTTATCCACTCTTCAATTTCCGTCTCGTAGCTCAATCTGGCACTAGTCGGGATGGAATACTCGGCAACTCTGTTTCGCAGAGCGTGAGGCTCGGCGTCATCCGACCATTTCCATGCAACAGTCCAAGCTTTCTCCCTAGCCAGATGATTCGGCAGGTTGCACTCGAAACACAGTAACCCTGACGTCACAGCCGTTCGCTTCACTGGCGCACCAGCACCAATTCTCACCGCACTAACAGCGGCCGCAACACCAACCTCATCCGTCAGGACGGCTCTCGCTCTTGTCAAAATTTGATCAATCGGCAGCTCATCCATACGCGAACCAGCTCTAAGCAGTTGTTTCACAGTATCACTTAGTCCGCCGAACGGCACAGCGAGCCTACGCAGCTCCGCCAGAAACACATCTACTGTCTCCCCGGGCTGCAGCCTCCTTGCTACGAATTGTTCATAAGCTATAAACGAATCAACAGCAAGGGCGGTTCGCAGCGCTTTCTTAATCTTCTCACTGTTCTTCTTGTCCGCGTCAGGGAGTTGCTGGTAGACGGCGAAGGCGCCGCCAGTCAGACGAAGCGGTATAACACTTTCCAAGTGGACTATGCCGCGCAAATTGCAAACAAGTTCCGCTTTCTCCAGCCACTCTACAACATTCTGGGTGGCATCTCCGCGGAATTCCGGGATTAGACGCAGTTCCATCGCGCTCTCCACCATTGCTCAGTCCGCCGGAATAGCTTATTGAGTCAAAGTAACATAAAACAACTCACTGGTGAAGAGAGAGAACGTTTTAATTGCAGCACTGACACACACGTCGCTTTACGTATGACTGCCCGCAACCCGCCAGTCTTCCACATACAGGTCAACTTTGCATAATGTCATTGCATAACAACGCGGCATTGTGCCAACGTCGCCGCCGACGACGACCGCAGAACAATAAAGGACACGCCCAAAATACACTGCACTTCTAAGCCACACTGCACTTCTATACAACAGTTGTATATAACTGGAGTTAGTTTAATATAATCAATATCTGTTTAGTTCATATTATATTAAATTTTGAAGAAATGCGCTGTTATCTGAGTTGTGTTTGGGGGGATTTGAGTTGCGCGCGTTTTTAGTGCTTATTGTTTACATCCGCGTCATCTTGATCTATATTCGGAACCGGTTGCTAAGCAAGCTAATTTGACAAAAAGTAGTTTCGGGGGGTTTGATTGGAAGTGTAATTACAAAATTATATTCTAATAGAAATAGTGATACTATTGAACATCTGTAAGTTTGAATTTATAAAAGCTTTTAAAATATGTGATGTTAACGATAAACACAAGAACCAGTAAAAGATACGACTGCACCTGACGCATGCGCACGAACCCACCGTTATCTGCCAACTGGGCGTAAGGTTAATTTCTTCCTATCTTTAGGAAGACCTCTACAGTTATAACTTCTTAGTACGAAGCGTATGTTTGTTAGTCTCCACATATATATATTCTACAAAGGTGGTCAGAAAAATTCACATGACGTTCTTTTTTCATTTTTGTTCTCTCCGCGGCCTATGCCATGGACGTTATGTCCCAAGTCACATGTCCTAAATTTGGAGCGGTATGTCCCAAAACGCTTGGACGATTTGTCCCAAATTTATTTTACTTTTTATTTGCACGTTGTTCACGAACGTAACACAAAATCTGTGGTTATTTCCGTTAATGTTGGCACTCTGAATGGGGAATATCGGCGCGTTTTAAACATGACTTATTAGTTATTATCGCCAGTCGTCGTGAAGTTTAAAAACAATAATTCAGATTTGACCTGCTAAACACTCCGCCACCTGACAAAGGCCATGTCATAGACATAGTCTCATAGTCGATCACAGTGACACAGTCACAGACCGATTCATCAACACAATATACTTTCCAGAGCAACAAGTTCTAGCAATCCTAGTTAGCAATTATTAAGTCAAGACAGATACGTCACAGTCATGGATGTAACTGACATGCATTGCACTGGATCACGGCTTGTGTAGTCTGTAGTCGTAGACCAGAGTCACTAGACAGTAGACTGTAGTCAGTGAGTGTAGACTGTAGGGGTCAGCCCACTGTTGGTTTTCCCATAGGCGACCATGTTAACGTTTTGTCTGATTATAAGAAAACGTGACCTATAAAATGTCTTAAACTTCTCACCTGCTGCTACCATCATCTCATTGACATGCCGATAGATTTTAACAAAAATTGCATACTTCCAGCTCTCGTAAAATGTCTGTATGTATGACACCCGTCAATATTTACAAATGCCGGCAAGAATTACTCCGCAAACAGGTCACACAGGCAAATTGCTGCCAAATATCCTTCCGCTTATTCAAATCATCTAGAAATCCACCATTTTACAGTCAACACCTTCTACAATCACACATGAAAATCTCCCTACTCAAATGCACTTATGTCACAGCATGTGAATTTTGTAAAAAAATCATTTCTCAAAAATACACTGCATTTTTTTTCGTCTAACTAGAACATGACCCCAAGTAGGCAAGGCAAGTTTGGAGAAAAATTTTGAAACCAACACATTTGATAGGTTCTCCTATCTCATACACTGTGTGGTATTTTTTTTTAATTCATCCACGTGTTTGTTTTTTATACACATTTCAAAAGAGTCACCCTACTTGACAGGGCACCGTGTGTATAAGCATTTCACTGTCAGACAATTTCTAATCTAGCACAACATTCTCAGGTGGCACGTATGAACTCCTATAACAGTTTTCCAGAAAGTCCAATATGTGTTTTATAAGAATATTCAATACAGCGAGTTATTATATGTTACATTCAAATTGATATTGATTTTATGACCTTGTGCCCTATTTACAAAGGTAAATATCAACAAAAAGTCACATTAGGGTGTGAATTCTCAAAAGGCCAGATGTCTTATGCAATTCAATTGCATAATATTACACAGCCTAATTAGCAGACATTCAGAAAACAATGTCACTTGCTTGATTGGCCAGAAGGTCCTGCCAGTAGACAATATCTGATGACAGTCTCAGGCTACAGCCGACTCCAGCTAGTCACTGTCGTCAGGCTTCATTAGGGTCAATGACAAGATCTTCAAGTGTGTTTAACTAGCAGAAGTAAACAAAAAAGATTGATGGATCACCCTGCTACAATGTCATTGGTTCATTTTCATACAGATTTGCAAATTGAGGCTTAACTAGTAGCATACACACCCCACCCCCCTTATAAGACATGTGTTCCGACACTGTGATTTAGACTTGCAGACTGATGAGCAGTCTGTAATTTCCAAAAACGGTTTGTCCCGTTCAGCTGTTGTTTTGTCATATTTTATCAGTGATTGTTTCAAGATATTTGAAGTAAAATGCGTCCTCCATGATTGTGCAATGACAATAGCATGCTTCCGTTGCCAGGGTCTTTATTGGGGTCAGCCCACTGTTGGTTTTCCCATAGACGACCATGTTAACGTTTTGTCTGATTATAAGAAAACGTGACCTATAAAATATCTTAAACTTCTCACCTGCTGTTACCATCATCTCATTGACATGCCGATAGATTTTAACAAAAATTGCATACTTCCAGCTCTCGTAAAATGCCTGTATATATGACACCCGTCAATATTTACAAATGCCGTCAAGAATTACTCCGCAAACAGGTCACACAGGCAAATTGCTGCCAAATATCCTTCCGCTTATTCTAGAAATCCACCATTTTACAGTCAACACCTACAATCACACATGAAAATCTCCCTACTCAAATGCACTTATGTCACAGCATGTGAATTTTGTAAAATCATTTCTCAAAAATACACTGCATTTTTTTTCGTGTGCAACGGACAGGAAGTCTAACTAGAACATGACCCCTGTAGACGTAGATGTAGTGTAGGCAGTCCACACTTGACTCTTGACTAATTTTCATCTACATACTACAATGACGTCGATGAGTTGCGTACGAACATGAACTTTTTATTATATTTATTAATGACTTACCGGATGTTATAAAGAACTCCGAAGTATTCCTGTTTGCGGATGATATGAAACTTTTCCATCCAATTTACACCAATGAAGATTGCACAAAGCTTCAACAAGATCTTACCCATGCAGAACATTGGACATACGAATCTCTCTTAAAGTTCCACCCAGACAAATGCAGCCATATGAGAGTAGGATCATCAACCATAAGAAATGACAGCTACACACTGGGACCTAATGATCATATAACGCTTGCAAGTACGGATAAGGTGAAGGATATTGGCGTCACTTTTGACTCATCACTAAACTTTGAGGCACATGTCGGAAAAAATTAATAAAGCCAATTCAATGATGGGGATAATTCGTCGCACTTTTGATTACATGGATGAACAGTGTTTTTCTACTGTTTTTAAATCTCTCGTCCGCCCACATATTGAATATGCAAATCAAGTATGGGCTCCCTACTTAATGAAACACATTACAGCTCTTGAAAATGTTCAGCGTAGAGCAACCAAATTAATTCCAGGTTTTAAAGATCTTGAATATAATGAACGTCTACAAAGACTAAAATTACCAACTCTGTCATATCGTCACCTCAGAGGAGACATAATTGAATTATATAAGATTTTAACAGACAAATATGATACAGCTGTGACATCAAACTTTATAACTTTGAGGGATACTGAATCATGTACGCGAGGACATAGCCTAAAAATATTCAAAGGACGTTGTCGGTTAAACAAAAAAATTCATTTATACACCGATGCACGGACGTATGGAACAGCCTCCCACAGTCTGTGGTAGAGGCTCCATCAGTCCAGTCCTTTGAGGGGAAATTAGACAAATTATGGAAAAACCACCCAATTAAACTCGATTACACAGCCCCACCCCTATTATGGAACAACTCGTCAGACGCATGCGCACCATATAGTTTGACGACAAACATCAGAGCTGGCATAAGAGGCATCACAGCCTAGAAGCCAGAAGTCTGAGAAGAGGACCTGTAAGAACCTGACCTGTAAGAATGAACAAAAGTAGGGGAACGCGCCTTCCTACAGCACTGATTTGTCACAATTAACAGAAAACGCTTGTCAAAACGTTTACGTTTAAAAGCAACATCCAGACTTTGCACTACCCCATGTTTTAGACGTAAACAAGTTCTTCTGCAAGTATTTATGTTTATTTACGATAATTTGTGTTCTTATATATTATTGCACTCTAAAAACAAAACAAAAATGTCCTGTTCGCCTGTCATGCCACGGCACCGCCTGTATGATATCCTCAGCATATTGAGGCTAGGCGTGTATTGGAAGAAGAAGAAGACACATTTCATTACTCATTTTTACTGCACGGTGATGATGATGATGATAACCGGTGATTTTATTTTGAGTTTGCGCAAATACTACTTCCGGGCATGCAACGTAAAAGGGACAAAGAAAGTTTTGTGCTTAGCACGATTTGTTTTCTAACTGTAAAATAGCACAGTCCCGCATTTTCGAAAAACACACATTAAAATTACTGTCCATTCATAATACCAATGCGTTTAGTATATATGTCAGGTGTTTATGCTCTAATACAGATTTGAAATAATTTCCGAACTGCTGTCTGTTTGAAAACATTTTCGCGCGGTGTTTGTGTTCGATTTACTTGTACCCATCCGCAGTGAAATTGTTCGTTTGTATTTGTATACTTACAACAACTAACACAATCGAAATTATTATGCATGAGTAACTAATATCAGTCCCCAAGTTATCCACGTTTAAACATTGATTGTTTTACTTGACTATAACTTCGAACTATATTAGGCAGGCTGCAGTGTAGCGATGTTCTGCGGCTACAATGGTTGTGCTTCAACAATAACGAGTGCGGAAGCTCGCTCAAAATGGTAAAAACAAGACATAGTGAGCCAAACAAACCACGTCTGACTACGTTTGTAACGCTACAAACCCACAAAGGGAGACGAGTACAGACTCGTAAAAGCCCGGTAAATGTAAGTACAGAAATTGCAGCACAAAACAACCGTACCCTTATCAAACAGACTGATCGATATTCGGTGTCTGATGATGACAAGATCTGCTAACAGGTGCAGACGCTTTTTAATAATATTACTGTAACATAACGTTTAAATAACCGCCAAGGAATATTTGTTACGAATTAACATTCGAAATTTGTAATTACTCTTTGTAGTTTACGCGCAGTGACAATGTAAACATAGCATAATCTACACTCGCACTACAATTACAAACTCAACTGTCACTGACAGTGACACTGTCTGACGAAGTCGAAGTTCAAAGCAAACTCCAGCGGCAACATTATCAGAAAACACGAGTCCAAAATCGCAATAAAACGTCATAGAAAAAGCTGGTCAACTATCACGATCCTGCTACTTTAAGTTTAGCATGAAATATTAAGTCCCATTCAAAACATTACCATTTAAAACAACAACATTTGAAACTCAGAGTGAATTGCCTTAGGCTTAGCCTGACTGAATTTGTATATCTTGGATGTTACTTCTTACATCCATCTGTAGTCTATTCATTTAATGTTTGACAGCAGCATGACCAATGATAGCTGTCATTAGTTGAAGGTTTGGAATCTTTGTTTATAATTGATTATGTATATATATATTTATATATATATATAGTGTATATTTATATACTACAATTAATTTACAAATTATGAAGTTTTTTATTCACAGTTTATTTGTTATTAAAACTAAGGAAATTGTCCACAAAGATAAATCTAATAATTTGCAAGTGGTGTTGATGGACAGAAAATTACAACGCATATCCAAGGTTAAACATTGATTCCCTTGGAGTTCGGAAACGCGTCAATGATATGTTGTACACTGGAATGCTGCATACCTTTTTTGCCACGTGTCCAAAAGATGCATACAAAAATGTTTCTGAAAAATGTGAGAAAATTTAGGGTGACTTGTGTAGAATCCAGGCTCACCCCTATTTTACCATTATTAACTATAGTTTTGCCTAAATTTGACGTGTTGATGCAATAATTAAATCATTCCACATCATCCCAGGCATATTTACATTATAAAAATATTGCTTATTTTGAGGCCCAAGTAGCATCCCTGCTTGCTCCAGACAGTCTGCGCCCGAACACACGACAGCACAGCCACGCAGGCAACAAACTCAACAATGGCCTGAATGGAGTTATTTAAATCACATATTACATTGATGACTGGGCACTGAGAACAGTCTAATCAATACCCTTGTGCCTTGCCTACCCCTTGCCTGTCAATGACATTGTTTGTAAGCTTTAGACAAGCACAGTGAACAGCGTTTGTTGCTACTGACACCATATTATATAACCCATCGTCATCTTTCAAGTCTTGCCGAACAAAGTGCAATCCATTCATATCTATACAAAATAATATCCATCCATACATCCATATGCACATTTTTAAATTCATGTATGTTTGCTAAATATTACGAATGGAATACATTATAATCGAAAAATAAACATTTTTAAAAGCATTTTTATAAATCATGCCTCGGACACCAAGGCTCACAAACAGTATGTTCATTACAAATGCCCCAATCACCAAGGGTCATACATTTAAAAAAAAGACAATGCTATGTTCTAGTCTTACATGTAGTAGTCTTACTGTACAGTATAATTTAAGTGGGTGATTTTGCCACAACTTATAATCTACTTTCCTCTCAAAAGACTGCACCAACGGAGTCTCAACCACAGACGATGTGAGGCTATTCCATACATCTGTTCATCGGTAAATTAGTTTTTTAATGTTTAATCAACATTGTTCTTTGAATATTTTTAGATGGTGCTCTCTCGTATGTAAATCGTCCCTCAATATCACAAACTGCTGCATCATATTTCTCAGTTAGAAACTCCATATTCTTGCAGCAGTAGACTAGTAGCATGACCAGTCTAACAAAAATGGGGCACACCTACCCAGAATGTATCTAGTTTTGTAATGTTACAGATTAAAAAAATGTCTGAGCATGTTGATATTGACGGTTATACATTATGTACCTAGAAATATGTCGAGCAGGTAGTCCTGAATATAATTCAAACAAGTTAAATAATAACATGATTACATGCCTAATATTAAAAAAAATTATGTTCACATGTACCAGGTTATTGCGATCATACTGTCATACAAATTAATTAATGCCATTTTAATCAACTAATCTGGGGCACATAAAATTTCGAAAAGGCACAGTTCTATATCTGATGTGCCCAAAGGGCGCATGCATGTTTTTTTCCAGAACGATCCCTGGTTAAATATAAAATGAGCATTGAGCTTTGTAGATCATGTCATTTGTGGTAACAAACAAAAAATAAACTTCCTCTTCAGTCATCGTTACATCATTTATATAAAAAAAAATCATGTCAGAAATAATATATTGTACCAAGATTATGCTTAGTGGTATAATTTATGGGCCCCATAATTTATAACAAAACCCACAATGCTGTCAGTAGCATCAATACGCAAACAACGTGTGGTTGTGGTGCATGCGTATGAGTGCATGTGGATCTAAATGCTAATTGTAATAAAAGTTACTGTTGAATAATTTATCAGACAAATAATATCCATTAATAACACATATGCTACACCGATAATACATACTGCACTGCTCAATGTTCATTGCTGTTAAAATGGCATACATATAGGTCTACAGCAATATTCCCGTGATGCTTCAGTCCACAATTCAGTATTATGGTCACCTCGCTGTTAAGGTGACTTTGGTCCAGTCCTGTGGGTGGCTGTAATACAGAGGTTCCACTGTACGTTCACTAATTTATGGGATATACCTTGTAAGACATATAGGGATTCAGTTACAGTGCAGAGTGTTTAATTGTTTACCATGTTAATGCCATGACGAGATGAAGTGTGATTGTTGTAAGACTTGTTATCCACCAGGGCTATGAGACAGATGACAGCGACATCGGCCCGGTGAGCAGCAGGAACAGGTGCAATATTATTGACGACAGCGCTGGCGATGAGTGCTCTCCCGTCCGACACCTCAACAGCAACAACAGTGCCACCAGGTCAGTCATACACAACATATATTTGTGTACGAATACCGATGGTAGTCTCTTCATGCAATAATTGCAGCATGGCTGAAAGCTTCCCAGAGATGTCAAGATGGTGTTCGATTGAATAGGTCTGTAAGGGAGTAAAGTGTAAAGCACGTTTGAGCAGTCCTAACGACTGGATACTGCGCTATATAAGAATTTACCTTTTACTTATCTAACTTAAGACGAGCTAGTGTATGCAACGTCAATGTTCGCACTGATGCCGTTTTTGGGTGATATTACACGGTTTTTCGAAGCGGGACGCAGTTTTTTACGTTTCTATGCATCCCTTCGATGCAATTCTATGGTTCTTCAAAGTTATTTCTAGTCCCAAGTTAGACAGGTCGCTTACAAAGAAATACGACAGATATCCAAATCATTTCACAACATAATGGTGCCGCCACCTAGCGACCAAACTGAAAGATGGAACACTGAATAGTAGTTCCCACTAATGCGCGTCAGTAACGGCTAACGGCTAATTTGGAAACTAGGTAGAACGACTTTAGCGTGGCGTCCGGTCAGCGATTTTGACATCATGGCATCGCCAGCAGCTAAGAAGCCAAAAAAAAGAGATCAATGCCACACATTAATTTAGCCCATTTAATAATCCACATCTTTAGACCCCATTTTTGTTTTTGGGACCCCTTTTTTAGGCCCGTGTGGTCCCAGGACCTCGTTTTTTTAAAACCCTAACGCGAACACTCCTTAGCTGAAAAGTTGGTGGTCAGTAGGACCTTCAACTTTCAAAAGTTGGTGGTCCCACACAAAAGTTGGTGATCCAAATACTAACATAATTACATGAGTAATGTACATTTGCAGCTGTAATGCATGGCAATTATTAATATATACTAGTTCAAGCCAAGTCTCTTCTGCATATTAATTTAGATTTTAGACATGAATGTCTGCACGGGACTACTCAGAACTGTTGCCATCATCTGCAAGAGCAGCAGGACTGTCAGGCTCCGTGAAACGCATGGTCGTGTCAGTGACATTGCATTCCACAGGTGGACAGCTGATGTGGGTTTGAAGTCAGCAATGTTGGGTGAATGCAGCTGGATGGTGATGACAGCTGACACTGGATGACTTCATGCGGTTTTGAAGCTCAGTCTTCACTTGTTTCACCACTGAAGTCTCTTTCACATTCAGTGGAACTTGCCGGAATTGCCAGCACTACAAAACTAATTTCTATCAAGCTATCAGCATTGATCAGCTCAACATTTTACAATTTTTCCAACTTGTTTTTGTACCATGCTTACATTGAATTTCCCGTTTTGGAAGTAGACAAATGTCACCGGCACTTTTTCAAAGTTACCGGTCCGACAAAACATTTGAAGGTCTTAGGCCTCAGGGTCGGCTGTAATTTCGAACACTCAGTGTATGTATGTTTGTTAAGTTACGTCTCTGAGACGCTTTGTATCTCACGCACCAAACTTTCAGGGGTTCACTTAGGAACCCACTAAAGAAGAGTGAATGAAACCTTTTATATTTTGACGGATCCCATGGTTTATGATTTGTATTGGTTATGGGGTCGTACTGGATGAGTTTCTGCAATCTTGTGCGTGTTTTCTATTACGGTTTGTTTGCTCGACTACCACTGGTAATGCTTTTGGAATTGGAAACAATATTTATGACATAAGCTTTAGTGTTTTGTGTAATAGAAGAAAGAGATTAACAGCCTGTCATTCTCAGAACAAGATTGTAGATGGCATGTCCATTGGAAAATGTGTTGGTTGTGTTGAATTAGTGTATTAGAAAATGTGTGAATAGCACCCCAATGCCTACAATATTTGTATTTTATGATGCTATCTAGATTTAGGAAATATTTAACATTGTATTGCACCATGCTAATGCATAGTTTTAGTGTGCCAAACAACCCAATATTGTATTGGTGTCACATTATAAGGTAGCATGCTTTATGTATGTTCAGGCTGTAACTCTGGAATATTCTGCGATGGGAATCCTTTAACAATAACAATAATGCTTTTGAAACTTGTGTTGCAGAAAAAGGCAGAAGACATATCAAGGTATGTGTTGTTATATTAATTAACTTTTAATTAGTGTTTCCTTTTATTAAGATTACATATAAAAAGGAAAGAGAGGCATTATTGAAATGTGACAAATCTAAACAAAATTGTGTGTCAGTTAATTGGAGAAATCACAAACTGTGTTTCAAATTCAAGATGATGAGCGACAACAAAGCCTCACTAACAAGAGCAGTGAAAGAAACAACAGAAAAATAGTAATACCCAGTGTGGTGTATGGTAGCACGGCGGTGAATGCATGGCTATTAATCAGAAGAACCAGGGCTCGATTTCATCTACTGCTGTTTTGAAAAATGGGTAATTTTGTTCATCTAGCTTTGCCCATGGTCCTTTCTACCTGGTGTCCATGCTAGGGGAGATAGAAGTTGCCACATATAGAAATGGAGAAAATCCTGTCGTGGACTCACATAACCAATGGTCTCGATGTAAAAAAAACACAATGAGGCTTTAATAGCTGGTACTAAAACACTTGCTCAAATAATGAAGTAAGTGTCACAAGTGCCTCATTTAGGTAGCTATTGGTGCTATATAAGACCACATTATTATTAAAGTAATATTAGGGGCCTTCTTTCACTAAAATAATGAGGTCTTAACATAAGAAAACCTACCATTAAACAGAATCTGTTGTTATATTTACAGAGACTTTAAAAATGCAAAAAGCCGCAGCCATTTCACAGAGGACACTATTTCGATGACACACTGGCATAAGTGTCCTGAAGGCGCATCCAGGTGTTGACAGTTTTCAGCATACAAGATCAACTCTGTTAAGGAACAAAATCAATTTTAAAGAGCAAAATCAGGCTTATGACCAGACATGGGGTCAAGTGCAAATGCATTTGCATTTAAATGCATTTAAATGCGACTGATCCAGTATTTGCATTTGAAAATTTGGAGCCAAAACTATTTGCATTTGCATTTAAATACATTTTAAAAGTATTTGAAAAATCAAATACTTTTTAAATACTTATACCATTTAATTCTGTCAATGAAAACTTATCATAGCTGTGCTTAATTAAATTGTTGCTTGGTCTAGGCAGTTGATACAGGTCACTCATGTTACTTATGTGATCACAGAGGCATGACATTCACTGAGAGAAAACTGGCCTTCCTATAGCTCTTATTAGCTGACCAACTGCAGCCTGTTGCATGCTTTGATCATTAACTCAGCTTTAACTTCAGTCATTATCAGATGGATGATCAGGGTATCAGCTGGCCTGCCACAGGGTCAGGTTTGCAAGCATTTAATTAACAGTGGGTGGCTTAATCTAATTTTATTGGAAGACCGTGCATCAGTGGGCACAGGAAATGGAAAACAGGATTAACCTGTCACAAGGGGGAAATGTAACAATGTGTGACCAATTGTAGCATGGTACTATTGACTCAATGAACTCCCTTAATTCTGGATAAACAATGGTCAAGTATAGCTTTTTTTGTCATTATTTATTGTGCACGAGGATGTCAAGAGAATTAGAAAGGCATTTGAAAAGTATTTGAAATACTTTTGAAAAGTATTTGCATTTTACATAAACAAAATGTATTTGCATTTGAAATGTCAAAAGTATTTGCATTTGCATTTAAATAGTTTTCAATGTATTTGACCCTATGTCTGCTTATGACACTCATAAGAATATTAGTGAAACGGTCATATGAACGTGTGTTTGAGTTGGTCGAGTTTTCCTCACCCAGCCCTCTGCCTGCCGCTGCGGCCCCAGCGCCATGTGTCGCTACCGCACAAAGTACGCCGCAGTACGCGCAACTGCCCCAAGGTGGTGTATGACGCGATGTTGGGAGACGACGAGGAGGAGGAGGAGGATGACGACATGCAGCCCTCATCTCCGAAACAATGCCAGAAGAAACAACGCACAGAGATCGACCCGCTCCCAGATGATGAGGTGCTGCTCTGTTAACGTTTATTGAATAAGATTGCCACCCAGAGCAGAAACCCCCATGGCAAGTGGACAGGGAAGCCGTTCGCTTATCGGAAAGCTAGCATTTCTATCTATGTAAAACCTGCCGTTTGAAATTTGTTATTTCTTTTAAATTTACACGATTGAATCGGTAATTCGTTCCATTCATTAATAGTATTGTGTGTTAATGAATAGTTTCCTATATTGAGTCTGTGTTGTTCCATCAAGTGCTTGTGTTGTTCCATCAAGTGCTTGTGTTGTTCCATCAAGTGCTTGTGTTGTTCCATCAAGTGCTTGTGTTGTTCCATCAAGTGCTTGTGTTGTTCCATCAAGTGCTTGTGTTGCTTCTTGTACTTTAATTCTTCTATCTTACTTTGAGAAAATATTCTACCAAATTGTTATGTAACTGTTGCCCCTCTTCGTCTTTTTATAAACTCTTCTGTGTCATCTGCAAATGTCAATACTGTGCTTGTTGTGGGCAGACTATCCATTTCTCACTCAAGTTTTTCCATGTTGCCCATTTTTGCGTTTGCAAGGTGGACATGTACACGCGTGTCAAGAGGGACCGTCCAAAAATCAAACGAGACATGTACGGCGTACCTATACACGACGAGGATGACATAAACACAGGCGAGAGTAGCGAGGGGACGACCGGAGGTAGGGCAACTACTGTCAGGTGGTACAGAAACTCTTTCTGTTGTCTAAGTAACGAAACTCTCAGTTGGCAGAGAGACTCTATTGGCTGAGATATTCTTTTCGCTGGCATAGACTCTGTCAGTAGATACTCTTTCTGTTGGCAGAGAAACTCTTTTTACTTAGGACCAAGGCTGAATGAACTGACAACTTGCCTGACTATTCTTTGTTGTACTACACTACATTTCTGTGTACTGTCTAGCTCCTTGTCAAGAAGAAGTGAAATATATTCTGTCGAACCTACTGAATAATTGCACACGTGCCAGTTCACTCAGCTTTACAAACGAGTACCTGGCTATATACAAATGTGGATATATGTGAACGGACATTCAACAGTAATTAGAGCATAGCTGAATACTTCCTATAAAGGTTGAGGTGGTGATGGAATCAACAGGTCTGCCGGGGAGTGAAGTACAAAGTGCTTTAAGCAGTTACAAAATGCTTTAAGCAGTCATTATGACTGGATAACATGTTCTATAAATAAAAACAACTTACCTTTACCTGTTCTGTTACAGCGAGCGAGGACCAAGATGATGATGAGCCACAGGCTAAATCCTACTACCTCAGGGAACACAAACCACGGGTGAATCTGTATGAGGCGCCACCTATAGGTGAGTGTGGGTACCTTCAGTGCTTGCTGAACAAGTTGATGCATCGCCACATTAAATTTTTAGTAACTAAAATTTAGCGTAAAAGAGACCGTGTTTAAAAGTTCCCATGGATGGTAGGTTTATTAAATCTTGTTAGATGCGGATTCCAAGCATTGATGTGTATTTGATATGTTGGCAGAACCAAAGTCTCGACCAAACAACATATTCAAGATGCCCGTGGGAAAGAACAACCATAATAAGCACCCGACGTACAGATCTCCCGCCCGCAAGAGCACCAGCTTCAGAAAGAGGTAGCGTTTTACCAAGTGCTGTATCCCTCCCAAGCAGTTGAACACTGCATGCGTGATTGTTGAATGACCGCTTCCTGTATCTGCTGTTTTTGCATGAATGCCTGATGTGTAAAATTAACTGGATTCCAATAATTACACAAATACTCCGTTCAGTTTAGAACACTACAATTCATCATGTTTACCCACATTTTATGTTGACACATTTTTGTGTTGATTCACATTTTTGTGTCAACAAACATTTTGTGTTGATCCACATTTTATGTTGAGACAGATCTTGTGTTGACTCACATTTTATGATGGCTCACACTTTGTGTGTTGATTCACATATTTATTTTGACCCACATTTTATATTGACACATATTTTCTTTGTCAACACACATTTTTTTCTTCACCAAGTGTTATGAAATACTGTACTGTCATCAATAAACATTTTCAAAATAGCTCAAGTAGAATGGTTTAGAATCTGAACAATCTGTGAATAGAAAGCCTGGCGTCTGTGAATGTGAACCCTAACCCACCCATACAGATTCTATGTACAGATGGTCATGAAGTGATTAAACTGATCAGATTTAAGATTTCAGAGGCTAAAGAAAAGTCTCTCTGCAAACAGGTAAACATGTCTTATCGTGCCGTGTCTTATTGTGTCATTCTAACATTTTACACTGTTCTTGTTGATTTAAATTAATTTGATGAGGTTTGTTATTTGTGTGGATTTCACCCAACACTTACAGGGTTTATTTTGTGAATTATTCTCATGGATTATTGCTTGTTCTAGTGGCATTCGTTGCAAACATTAAATCACGAGCTGTTGCTGTTTTAATTAATGCTGCAATTAACTGATCTCACTGTTAACTAACCCCAGCCACAATTAAGTTTGCGCCATGCGAGAATATGTAATTTATTATTGACTCTGTTAATGATGTCACATAACGTTGGGGATGACAGTTCCTGTTTCACAGAGTACAAGGGTTGACTGACAGCGTGAACCAGATGTGAATAATTAAATACTGAAACAGTATCTCTGTAAATTGTTGTGTCATAGGATTAACCCACATGTTGGATGTTCTAATCTTCAAAATTGTTTGATTGCAGTGACCTTAATACAGACATAACTGTGTGTGTGGGGGATGTTTGTAGTTTTAGGGAGTATCATGTTTCAGTGAGATGAGCTCTACCGACTGATATTTGTGTGTCTAACTAGGAAGTATTAGTCATCAAATAACAAATGTCAGCAATTGCAATACATTCCATCACAGTTTGTTTGTGTTGAGTGGATTCAACTTTGGCCTAAATACAATTTCAGTATGATGTGTTATCATATGAACAGTTATGGAGCTTATTAGTGCAATTAATTTATTTCTATTAATATTATCTGTGTTATGTTAGAGCTGCCTGCAAGGCCGTAGTTAGCAAGATAATTAATAAGGTGCTACTTAGAAAGTTTAATAATAGTAATATACCTTACAATAACCAAGCAAATGTGTGTATGACTGTATGTATGTCTCTATGACTGTATGTATGACTTTCTGTATGTATGATATGCACCTCCTAGACACTGCATCTTCGCATCTCAGATATGTGAAACAGCATTGTGTTACACCTTGTAGATTGGACACCTATGTACAGATGGCGGTATTAGTAGTTTCTGTCAGTTTGTCATTTTCTGTGTCTTACAGCCGGAAGCGAGCAGCGTTCCATGGCAGCAGTTCCACATCCAGCTCTAGTTCTGAGGCTCTCGACCCAAGTGACGATGAACGCAAGTTTGAGAGACGTAAGGCAAAGAGCATGGCTAAGGCTCGGCAGAGGTGGGTAGAATCTATTACTTGGTGTATATGTGTGAGAACTATTGCCATCAGAAGTCCAACATGTACACACTTCTTTTAACTAAAATCAGGGTGCCTATATTTGTTATGTTTCGTCTGTTTTCATTACAATTCCTGTATATTTTTGTGTTTTTAGAAAGTAGACTGTTTTCCTAATACTTGTAGGGATTTGGAGGTTTCATGAGATTCATGACTGCAAAATAATTGTTGTGGTATAAATCTACATGTAGCATGGTGTGGGTCACACGGTAATCATATTGGTGAAATTGGCAAATTTTGTGATGTAATGTTGAAAACCGGCAGTTGTTTATTTACATTTACTCGAGTGAAATAATATTGCTGTTCATACAACAATAACATTGTTTAAATATTTATATTATTCCTGTACTTTTCTTTCTGACTTTCTACATTTCCCATAAATTTTTAGACCAAAAGTGGATGGGCACTGAACAGGATGCTCTGTATATCTACCCTCCCTACATCCAGCCTTTCCCCCCCCGTGGTAAGTGTTTATGACCATCTGTTGGTTGTGTCGCCAGGTGTCTGCCGATGAACTTTGCGACTGAGGACGTAGCGTCTGGCATCATCCGCGACCGTGCCAAATCAGGGGCGAGTCTCGCGGATGTCGACCCGATGAACATCGACAGATCTGTGAGTTCTCTGCAAGTTGTCCACGGCAACTGACTTTTTATCTTGAGGAAGATTACATTTGCACTGTATTTTTTGTTTTGTGGTCATACGTCAGGGGAAGAGAATTAGCTGGGCTGAAAGGTGGCCGCTTAAGACAGGTTCTACTGTATTTTGAAGACATGTCATGACCGAATGTAAAATCTGTGAATCTGTAAGTACAAGTACACTAAGTGGACGTCTGTGGACCATAATTTATGGTCCATTCATCACAGTGCAGTGGTCTCTGCTCCGCCAAAGATAATTCATCATGAGCATATTCTGCAGGATATGATGTCAGATTTCCATCTCTGGGCAGTGGGGGCCATTATTGTGAACCAAAGCAAAAATGCACAATTAACATGAAACGCTGGTTAAATCGAGGCTGTTCCTCATTTTTTATTATGATGTTTTTAATATTATAATAAATATGCTGAAGGTACACTGTCTGCCCAACGGCATTTTATAAATCCGGAACAATATTCGCAATTTGAATATTGCAAACACAAGCCATTCAGACTTGACAATGCACAATTGGTAATATTGCGGATGCAGGTTGGGTTAAACGCAAGGCTCTTTGATGTTCTGTGCGTCCGTATCATGTCCACGATCAAGACCACTAATAACAACCCCTGACTGATTGTGGGTAACAGAACAGACCACATCACTTTGATATACAGAACCAGTGGTAGTCACTGCCTGACCCTGAATTGAACCTGTCTGTCCCTAATGCCCGGTATCTAGTGGTACCTTTGTTGTCATCAGGTGACCTTTGAGCAAGTTGGAGGAATGGGAAAACACATCCGAGCTCTCAAGGAGATGATTGTATTTCCCCTTCTCTACCCCGAGGTCTTTGACCGCTTCAAGATTGCCCCCCCTAGAGGGGTGTTGTTCTATGGACCCCCAGGTATGGCGTTAACATCCATCATTTGAAGCCAGCAATATATATCATATGGCCAATGTTAAAAGTGCATAATTAAAAATCATTAAAATACATATGTTTTATGTACAACCCCGAGTGAAGCAATGTTGTCACCTTTTACAGTCCCCAAATTGAAGCAGTGTTGTAAACTGTCATAACCCCTCTAATTGAAGCAGTGCTTCTCATCTGTTACGACCTCCCAATTGTAGCAGTGTTGTCATCTGTTAAAGCCCCCCATTTAAGCCATATTGTCATCTGTCATGCCCCCCAATTGAAGCAGAGTTGCCATCTGTTACAACTCCCCCATTAAAGCATTGTTGTCATATGATACAATCCCGATTGAAGCGGTATTGTCATCTGTTACAACTCCCAATTGAAGCAGTGTTGCCATCTGTTATAACCCCCAATTGAAGCAGTGTTGCCATCTGTTATAACCCCCAATTGAAGCAGTGTTGCCATCTGTTATAACCCCCAATTGAAGCAGTGTTGCCATCTATTATAACCCCCAATTGAAGCAGTGTTGCCATCTGTTATAACCTCCAATTGAAGCAATGTTGTCATCTGTAACAACCCCCAATTGAAGCAATGTTGTCATCTGTTACAACCTCCAATTGAAGCAGTGTTGCCATCTGTTATAACCTCCAATTGAAGCAGTGTTGCCATCTGTTATAACCTCCAATTGAAGTGTTGCCATCAATGTTATAACCTCCAATTGAAGCAATGTTGAAGCAGTGTTGCCATCTGTTATAACCTCCAATTGAAGCAATGTTGTCATCTGTAACAACCCCCAATTGAAGCAATGTTGTCATCTGTTACAACCTCCAATAGAAGCACAGTTGTCATCTCTTATGTCCACCTAATTGAAGCGATGTTGTGTTGTGCAGGCACTGGTAAGACGCTGGTAGCGAGGGCGCTGGCCAATGAGTGTGGGGGCAACGAACGCAAGGTGGCCTTCTTCATGCGCAAGGGAGCGGACTGTCTGAGCAAGTGGGTCGGCGAGTCAGAACGCCAGCTCAGACTTCTCTTTGACCAGGTCAGTTGTCCATTGGCTTGTAGCCATTTCTCTGCTCAGTCTGCCACCTTTCACCACTTCACTTTCTCTCTCAATGGTGTAGACAACCCAGTTCCATTGTGATTATGTTTATGTTGAAGGCATTGAGAGTTGTCCATTGTACATGAGAAATACTTGTCATGTTGCATTTAAATATTTTTAGCAACAAAGTACTCATATCTTGGTGTGCAAGCGTGTGCAGTAATGATCGTTTTAGCAGCTGATTACCTAGAAATTGCAGTTTCTTCTGGAATATAATTTCTGTAAGATTTCTTGCAACATATCGAAAGGAAAATATGTTTTTTTGCTGGCACTGTCGAATCAGGTGTTTGCAGTAAGCAACCTGTTAACAATAACACCATATTGTGACAACGCGGTAACTATATTTGGTCTCAGTGGCCTGGTTACCAAGATGTGATATACATACATACACCGTGGACAGCAGTAGCGTTGCGGTTGGAGCACTATACTCTCAACTGATAACTTCCAGATGAATCCTGCTGCTGCTGCTTTTATCCTTGGCCAAGTTCGTTCATGCAGTGTTACTCCACTTCACTCAGCTGTGTGAATGAGTACATTAATATTTGTGTATGAATATCCTTCATGCAGTAATTGCAGACTGGTTTCCCGTAGAAGTTGAGATGGTGTTTGATTGAGCAGCAGGTCTGCCAGGGAATAAAGTGTAAAACATTCTGGGTAGTTACAAGGACTGGTCACCATGTTGTATAAGAACTCACCTTTATCTTCTTACCCAGTGTTGCCATGTTGTTCCCAGGCCTACCTCATGCGACCTTCCATCATCTTCTTTGACGAGATTGACGGCCTCGCGCCCGTGCGGTCGAGTCGCCAGGACCAAATCCACAGCTCCATCGTGTCAACCCTCCTCGCTCTCATGGACGGACTCGACAACCGCGGCGAGGTCGTAGTCATAGGAGCCACTAACAAGATCGATGCAATTGACCCCGCTCTGCGACGACCGGGACGCTTCGACCGCGAGTTCCTCTTCCCCATGCCTTCCATTGAGGTGAGAGTTGTATTGTTTTCGTTCGAGTGGGATTAAGGCCAGACACGGCAGGTGAAATGATGATTTTCGGAAAAAAAAAAGAAAATCGTATTTTGTCATATTCATATTGTTTATTATGTTAATCATCTACTAAGTTCACTTATATAACATGTGCATGCAAATAAACAACTGTATTTCATGAATAAAGTTACCCTACGTGCAAATGAAATCTTGCTTTTGTCATAGCGACAGTTCATACGCTTGAAAATAAACGATCTTTACACCTTAGCAACGTGTCCGTCTTTTCGCTCTTCGCCATCTTGTTTGGTATGACTGGAATCCTTGATCTGTCATCTGTCCATCAGTACATAGTTTAGCCCTGCCCCCTTTACCATATTCCACACGGAATGTCTCAAACATGCCGCCTAAAACCGTTGAACATTACCTAATAAGGCATTCGGATTTGTCCGTGCCGTATGCAAATAGCGTCGTGATGTCTCGTGACGTTCCGCTTGAACTTCGCGTGTTTGCGCTGGCAGATTTCCCCCCAAGATGCAATATATTGCTACGTCCAATTATAAACAATCATGGCGTGCGTAGAAATTGTGGACGAATTAATTTCTGACAACAGCAGTCCCACACAGCCAAAAGTAGCTAAATATCGCACCAAGAACAACTTTGGCCGCAATAAACGAATTATCAACCTGCAACAACTGCAGAAGGCGCGTGAACGACGCATTCCAGCGTCGAAGCCTGTGACGGCTACGGGCGCAATTGCGCTGTCGGCAAGCCCAACACCGCGATCTAGTACACTGATCGACGACAACGGGAGTTGTCCGCCACTGAGTGCCAGTAGTAGCAAACTGGCTCTGCTAAAGGCTTCCAATGATTAAGGAAATTTGGTGCCTACTGACGACACAAGTGGTAAGTAATACCGGCATTTTGACGTCTGACTGATCCTGCTCGTATTCGCTATTGCTAGCAATCTGACTTAGTTTAGTTTTAGTCATGGGCATATTTATTACCATAATTTATTATAACTTTTAGCATCAAAGTAATTGTGTTATTCAAATTTATTGTATGTGGGAACTAACTAATCATTGATAATTGATTTTTGTATAGGTCCTGGCAATATTTGATATTACCTTTTTATTCTGACTTAGTCTCACTCTTAGGGAATTGTCTTAGTCATATCCTGATGATGTGTCCATAGGCACTTGTGTGTGTGGGTGGGTGTACAAATGCGTATATATATATATATATAATTTATATTCACTCACTCTAATACACACTGTCTCTCTCTCTCTCTCTCTGTCTCTCTCTCCCTCTCCCCCCTCTCTCTCTCCCCCCTCTCTTTCTCTCCCCTCCTCTCTCTCTCTCCCCTCTCTCTCACTCTCTCTCTCCCCCCCACACACACACACTTCAGCATTGCATTAATATTTTGAATGACAACAAGCATATATTTATTACAATTTACACATGGCATGTAGAGCATCTGTTTGCATTTGTCCGCAGCCAACTCTCCTCACTGGTGTATTCTGGACCTCAACAAGCTAGACACGCTGTTGGAGTCAGGGGAATGTCCACATTGTCAATCTCGACCGGCACTGCACGCAACGACGTCTGAAGCAAAGCGGATGGGATTTACGCTGTATCTTGAGCTGGTGTGTCGCAAGTGTGGATCGGAATTTGGCAACACGTACTCATCGCCATTTGCCATCAATGATGTGATGACCCTCCTGTTCAACCACCCTGGGCTCGGCCACACCGCTTTGAAGGAGTTCTGCGGTGTCCTTGGGATCCCGCCAATGTGTCTAAAGATGTTTCAGAAGAAAGAGTGGCAGGTCGTCCGCATGACGCTGGAGGCCACCGAGAATGTGCTCAACAAGTGTCGCTGCAGTGAAGGGGATGCACTACGAGATGCAGCCTGACTTTCCCAGGGACCAGCCCATACCAATCACGGTGAGCTTCGATGCACGGTGTGGCAGCTGTGATCGAAGTGGTCACAGGGCTAGTCGTCGACTACGTTGTTTTGTCGACGTACTGCCATAGTGCAGCCTGAAGCGCCACCAATATTCAGATGCCCTGCAGCGTTTGATGCTCGGTACAAAGAACACCAAGATGACTGCAGCATCAATTTTCACGGCAGCTCCAATGCCATGGAGGTGGAGGCCATCAAGCAGCTGTGGTCCCGCTCGGTGGACCGCCACCATCTCATGTACACTGGGATGCTGGGCAATGGGGACTCGAAGGCGCACAGGACAGTTGTCGACCTTGAACCGTACGGCCCTGATGTCACGATTGACAAGGAGGAGTGCCTCAACCATGCCCACAAGCGCATGGGCACTGCACTCCTGAAGCTGGCGAAGGAGAAGAAGCTTGGTGGGTGTGGGGAGGGTCGCCTCACAAAGGAGAAAGTGCTGCGTCTACAGCAGTATTACAGGTACGCCCTGAATGCTGGTGCAGGAGATGTTGACGACATGCGCAACCGAGTGTGGGCAACATTCTTTCACTGTGTCAGCACAGACGACGACCCCAATCACACACGATGTCCAAGCGGCAAGGATTCCTGGTGTTTCTACCAGCGAGCTGAAGCCAGTGACACAGGAGCCTCCGCTATATGCCGATCACGTCAAGCACCCACTGGCCAATGATGTTGCTGAAGCCATGGTTCCAGTATATCAGCGCATGACCGATCCAAATCTTCTAAAGTGTCTGTCGAAAGGCAAGACCCAGAACAGCAATGAGTGCTTGCACTCAGACAGGAGCTGATGCACGAAGTCCGTCTTCGTTGGTCACCGGAGGCTCATGTGTGCAGTAGCTCGTGCTGTCGGGTCCTTCAATGCTGGTGCTTCTCAACTTGCAGAAGTCATGGACTTACTGGCAATTGAGGCAAACGAGCTGACGCAAGTGTTTGCGGAGAAACCTGACCAACTGCGCATTGCCAAGGCAGAACGTGCAGAGAGAGAAGGCGCCAAGGCACACGGGAAGCGCCAGTCAGATGCACGGAAATTGGAGTGATCAGTTACCGAGGAGGCTGAAGGACCATTATACCTGGCTGGTGGATTTGTTTGAACGTTACATGTCTGACGATCAGTGGACCTTTGTGGTGTTGTTGGCCCTGTTGGCCGTTTCCTTTTGTCAATTCAGTTTGTGACAAATTTCTCAAAACCAAGTACCACATTTGCAGGAAGTATCTCTGAAAATAATGATGCAATAAAGGTAATGTTCTGTGCTAACCAAATAAGGTTTCAAGTGTTGTATTAAGCTTATTATTCTCTCCACAACTGATGGGAAACATTGTGAAAATAATCAAAAGTTTAAAAAATACATAAGTATTAGTTGCAAAAAAGACATATTTTGTGTAATAATTTTTTTTGGCAAAAAAACCTTAAAAAAATTCTATCTATAATGTGTAAAACAATCTATATTAAATAACAGTTGTGCATGAATTATGATGATAGCTTTATTCAAGAAGAAATTTCCATTAAAAAAAAATCTGTCCAAAATGGTGGCCATTTTGTTTACCGGGTAGTTCATGTATCACATTTGCAGGAAGAATATCTCTGAGAGTACTTATGCTAGCAACATAATGGTTACATTGTTATATTCAGGATAATCATTTCTATAATTATGCCAAAGGAAATATATATATGGCACATAGTTTGAAAGTATCAAAAGTAGTTATAGTCAACAAATCTTTGATGGCCGTTTTCTCAAAAACATGTTTTCTGCATTTAAAAAAAGGATATCTGCGAGTAATTATGCTATTCAAATAAGAGTTTGATTGTTACATTCAGCATACACTATTGTGTGCAATGATCAGACACTTTTTTTTAATGATGAATAGTTTGAAAGATATAACCACATTTATTGCCAAAAAAAACCTATTTTTTGGGTATTTTACCAAAAAATTATTAAAAAAATAAAAACACAACATTAAAAAATATTCTCTGGTCATTGCACAATATAATGTTTAGAGAACATGGATTTGCAATAATTATAACTATATATGGGTTCAATAAAAAATGGCAGTGTTTCCAAATATGCCAATATTTGCTCAGAATGGTGGCCATTTTGTTTGTTACCATGGAAACAGGGGGTCTGGCTGAAAAAAGTTCAATATATATTTTACTCAGTAAGACCCATTTCATGCATTGGGCAGACAAAATTGAACTGTTTGCACAAATAAAAAAATAATCCTATCTATCTGCCGTGTCTGGCCTTAAGCCAAGGATGCATATTCGGAACTATTCTGGCTGAATTGATCAGTGTAGAGGGGCAAGAATTATCTACAAATTAAATACACATTTCTTGTAAACATGTCCCCGACGTCCTAGACACATACAGTAAACATCTGGTCCAACCGCCCTTCCCATGTACGCAATATGCAGTATACCTGACTTGCGCATGTAACATTGTAACCTAGACCTCCCTGTTACCAAAGCATATGCAATCACTGTTAACCCCCTCTCCAAACAAATGGCTACTTTTACAGATTGTTATATATTCCTAATAAAACATAATGATATAAGAGACTTGCTGTTTCTTTGTTTTAACACTGGGTTTACAACGTCCTGGTCAGATATGGTGGCAATGCACTGAATGAGGTGGCCACACATTGTGGAGTGACACGTGTTGAACTAACAGATCATGGCTGTAGGGTGTTATTGTTGTAGTTAATGAACAGACCATTAAAGAGTCACACGCCTAATAAAATACATTTTGTAAAATCATCATACACAAATTTAATGCGTCCAATGTGCTATTGCATTATATTATTGCAATTATGTTTTCCATTGTGCGTCATTATTTATTGTTGTAAGTTAAGTTAGATGTTCATCTGGTTGTCGTAGCCCACGCTGTCTGACTCACACGCCTGATAAAATACATTTTGTAAAATCATCATACACAAATTTAATGCGTCCAATGTGCTATTGCATTATATTATTGCAATTATGTTTTCCATTGTGCGTCATTATTTATTGTTGTAAGTTAAGTTAGATGTTCATCTGGTTGTCGTAGCCCACGCTGTCTGACTGATTATGTAACTCATTGCTTTCTAAATTAACTCTTACTGTTGGTGGCTGGTACGATAGGTGTTCAGGGTCCTGCCATTTGTCATATATGTTTAAAAGATAAATGTTATTATTTTCTCTTACCTCATTAAAGTATCTCGACGGAAATATCAGGATGAATTAGAGAGTAAATGTTGTTTGTAGGCGCGCAAACAGATCCTACAGATCCACACGAGACACTGGCAGCCCAAGCTCTCCTGTCATTTCCTCAAAGAACTCGCTGAGAAATGTGTCGGTTAGTAGTATTACTACACACTGATATGTTTTTAAAGAATTTTAATTTTTTCGCATGAAATGTTATGACGTATTTTTATTTTATAATTGAACTTTTTAAACTGAGTAATCTTATACAAAATGTTTTTTTTTTCATGTAAGTGATGATATGCGTTTATCCTATCTTTTTCCTTAACACAGTTTATCTAGAATATGTACATGTGTTCCAGAGTATGACCCTATTCAATAGTGTTTATTTGACTACGGTAATGGCAGGGAGTTTGGTTAGCTTCCTCTACTGGCTGCACCCATGACAGTGTTGTGTTATCACTCTGTTTTAGCTTTCATTGTGTGTTGTTCAGGTGCTTTGGGCTGTAATTATAATGATTTACTGCAAATGTTTGTTGGCAGTTTAGATGTGGAAATGTCAGAGTTCAGATTGTCTTTGCTGCGTACATGAGTATGTGCGTGCATACGTGCGTTCGTGCGTATACATGTATTCCTTCTGTGTTTTAATAATTCATGAAGCCAAGCATTCAATAATGCATCGTGTGAGGTGTGCAGCTCCAATTTGTAATTTCTATGTAGTATGTAACACATAGTATGTAACACAGTGTAACATGGTTACAGTTTACTGTGGAGTTGACGTGTGCTATGCAATGTGTAACACAGTGTAACATGGTTATAGGTTACTGTGGGGCTGACATGAAGGTGCTATGCAATGTGTAACACAATGTAACATGGTTATAGGTTACTGTGGGGCTGACATGAAGGTGCTATGCAATGTGTAACACAATGTAACATGGTTATAGGTTACTGTGGGGCTGACATGAAGGTGCTATGCAATGTGTAACACAATGTAACATGGTTATAGGTTACTGTGGGGCTGACATGAAGGTGCTATGCAATGTGTAACACAATGTAACATGGTTACAGGTTACTGTGGGGCTGACATGAAGGCACTGTGTACAGAGGCAGCGTTACACGCACTGCGGCGACGCTACCCACAGATTTACAACTCTGAGGACAAACTGCAACTAGACGTTGCTTCGATCAACATCAGTGCAAAGGACTTTTACCGTGCAATGCAAGATATTGTTCCGACGGCCCAGAGGTCTTCGGCATCGCCGGGCCGTGCTCTGTCTCGGGCCATCGAACCCCTGCTACAGAGCGGCCTCAATCGCATACTCGAGGTCCTGCACAGAAACTTCCCCCGGGCACTCTCCCGTTACTCCAGCATCGACACACCAGGTAGGACTGTTAGCGGTGTTTTGATTTTGTTGATAATTAGTTGGTTCATACCTCCAGTCGATAAATCGATCACATTCTTGTGTGATCACAATCTGGTATGATCAATGGTTGTTTTGATCATACCGTTCTCTATTGTACAAGTATAATGATTAATTATTTGATTAATTATTGGGTCAGTTGGTTATATACTTGCATGACTTGTGTGTATATTTATAGTGTTATGCCTCTACTTCGAATGCATGTGACGCATCTTAACGAAATGAGTCGCATGTCGGAAATTTTTAATATTGAGTTATTAGTAGTGTTGGAAAGAGCAGAATCTCCGCTTTCACATGGTGTATCATATAAGAAGATATCATAATTCTAACTGAAGTTATGGTTTAACAAACACATGTGGGGTAGAAACCTTCAAACCCAGAAAACGGCCGTCAAAGTTGATGCAAAATATTCGTTATGTTTCATGAAATGTACCTTAGTTGCCGTGGACAGATCTAGCTAAAATTTTGTGCTCGTCAGGCTCGCTTGCATCCGTTAAGTCTTCCAAAAATGAAATACATTGTGGGCATGCGTGAGTTGACATATTATGTAAATGACCCATCACTGAACCAATGAGAACAGTTGCCTGGGTCACGCAGTTGCTGTTGCTACCACGTGATCCAAATTGTTTACACAGCTGGCGTAAACAGGGGGGTCTTCCAAGCTCTCTGGAGGTCACAGAATGTAGTTATTAGCATATTTATGCATATATATAGGAAGATGATGCGTCAAGCTTCGTGGTGATATCCCATATGTTAGAAGCGTCCCAAAATTAGCAGTTGCGAACGCGCGCAATTACTGGCATTTTCGGCGTTATTTTAAGGAAATCGAGCGGAACACTTCGCACAGCTCTACAAAAATCGCTTTAAAATACACAAAACAGAGTTAATAAGAGGGTAGCTAGAGTAGCAATCGATAAAACGAATACCAAAGAATAATTTTCAGGGGAAATCTAAAAATCGATGGATTCGCGATTTGTTCACATAAACGGCATTTACGGAAAATCAGATTTGCCGACATCCGACTCATTTCGTTAAGATGGGTCACATATGTATATTTACTTTTTATTTCTATTTTATCTTTCTGTGGAGGATTTCCTGCATATGATGGTATTAATAATAATTATTGTTATTTTACTTTTATCATGCTTATGTTTGAACCATGGCTTCTAACACCCAAATATAATAGTTTTCACATATATTATAAAATATGGGCGGATTCATGCTTTTTAGTCCTTTGGCCGAAGGTCCAAGGGACTATTGCCATCACTCCATCCGCCGTCCGCCGTTAGCTGCCGTATCTCGGAAACCGTTCAGCAACTTTTTCTCTAATTTTGCATAGACATATCTTGGGGCACTGCCACTATGCACGAGAAATCTGTATTTGATTGAATCATTTTAAGGGCTCCCTAGGGCCTCCAAGGACCCCAAAACTGGTAAAAATGTAACATTTGGCCTATTTTTTCAAAAACTGTTCATCAACTTTTTTTCTAATTTTGCATAGGTGTATCTTAGAGTGCTGCCACTATATACAAGAACTCTGTATTTGATTGAATCATTCTAAGGGCACCTAAGGGGCCCCCAAAGTGCAAAAGGTTTACATTATCTAGTGATGTGGTTTTGAGAAGGGCCCTTGAGATCACCCCCAACAGTTGATGTTGTGTAGTGTGCCAGAAAATCAAAAGCTGTGACTAATTTCTACAGCCTAGGCCATTGAGACCTTGACTAATCTTTAATTGGTTACAGCACCCAGGCAGAGCAGACACACTTGACCCCTGTTAGACTGAACAGATGCGTAACACTTTTAAACTGTATCTTCAAAACTATTGATTTTCTATAATTGCAAGTTGTGTTTATTTTGATGTTCATTTTATTATTATAAAATGGTGTGACTGTGGTGTATATTGGTTAAAGATGTATTGTCTGTAGAAACCTGTAGGTGACAAACATAGAAAATTAATATTCTGGACAACTATAGAGTGAAATATAGTGTAAATCAATTGTATCAATATAGACTAATAATTACAGATTCACAATATAGTTGACACCTGAAACAACCAAATGTCAACCATTAGAAGAGTTCACATATTTAAGGCACAATAAAGCCTTTTGTGTCAAGACAAATACAATTCAACCAATACCCCTATCTGAACACTGTCAAGTTTAACAAGATTTAACAAGATTGCCACCCAGAGAATTAACTCTAGGTGGCAGGTGGACAAGGAAGCCCTTTGGCTTATCGAGAGTCCGACCCTTTTATCTATGTGTATCCCGCCCGTCTGAGGTATGTGTCGATTTTATTTTTAAACATATTCACGCTACTAGCACCCACACAATCAGCAGGTAATCTGTTCCATTCATTTACAGTCCTTTGTGAAAATGTAAACTTTCTTATATCCAATCTACTCTGCTCCTTTGCCAATGTAAGTTCATGTCCTCTAGTCCTTCTATCTTTCTTAACTGAGAAAAAAATATTTCTATCAATATTTTCATAACCCTTCAATATTTTAAACACTTCTATCTGATCTCCTCTCAATCTCCTGGTCTCTAGTGTTGTTAAACCACATTTTTTAGATATTTCGTAACTAAGATCCCTCAGTTTTGGTATCATTTTAGTTGCTCTCCTCTGCACTCTTTCTAGCATATCTATGTCCTTCCTGCGATATGGCCTCCACGCTTGAATACAATATTCTAAATGAGGCCTAACTATTGTTTTGTACAGCGGTATTATTAGCTCTTTTTCCTTATACGTTATGTTTCGCCTAATTAATCCAAGGATTTGATTTCCCTTTGAAGCTGCAATTCCGCACTGCTCTGAAACCTTCATATCAGCACTAATGGTTAACCCTAAGTCCTTTTCTTTTACAGTAGTACTTAGTACAGTACCCCCATTGTATATTCTACCTCTTCGTTCCCATGTCCTGTGTGGAGGCATTTACATTTCCCAAAATTGAACAGCATTTGCCACTTTTCAGACCATTTGATCAACCTGTCAAGATCATCTTGTAAATGCTGTCTATCTCCATCACTTTTAATCCTTCTAAACACTTTTGTATCATCTGCAAATTTCAACACCTTGCTTGTTATTTCATCATCCAAATCGCTGATATATATTAAGAATAATATAGGACCTAATACTGATCCCTGTGGTACCCCACTCAATACTGATTTCCAGTTTGAAGCCTCCCCATCAACTACTACACGTTGTCTTCTGTCAATCAACCATTGTTCTATCCAGTTTATTATACCATTTCCTATGCCATGGGCCTTTAGTTTAAGCAGTAATCTTTGATGTGGTACTTTGTCGAAAGCTTTTTGAAAATCTAAGTAGACGATATCTACTGGTGATCCCTCATCTACCCACTTAGTGATGTCTTCCAAAAAACATAACATATTTGTTAAGCATGACCTCGCTTTAAAAAAACCATGTTGAGATGGGTTTATCAAGTTTTGTTTAACAAGAAAATCCACCATGTGATCTTTAATTAGTCTTTCTAACAATTTACAAATCACTGATGTTAAACTCACTGGTCTATAGTTCTCTGACTTGTTTCTCGAACCTTTTTTGAATAACGGTATGTTTGCTTCTTTCCATTCTAAAGGAACCACTCCCTCTTCTAATGACAAATTGAAAACTGTTGCAAGCGGTATGCTAATTTGTTCTACAATTTCCAATAGTAGTTTGGGTGGAATACCATCCACTCCAGGTGATTTATTATCCTTCATAGCCCTTATTTTCTTACCTACCATTTCCGGGGTTACAATTAATTGTCCTAAGTAGTCTGAATCTGCCCCCTTGAACTTAGCCTCTGGTACTGGCAGTGAACTAATATCTTCCCTGGTAAACACTGAACTAAAGTACTCATTCAGGTCTTCTGCCATTAAGAATCCCTCTGATATTATATTTCCAGCACTATCTTCTAGAGGACCGACTTTATCTTGAACTTTCTGTTTGCTTCGAACATACGCATAAAAACTCTTGCTGTCATGTTTTATATTACTAGCTAATTGTTGTTCATAGCTTCTTTTTGAATTTCTAATTTCAGCTGTAGCTTGGTTAAGTGCTTCTTTATAACTGTTGTAGTCTTCATCATTTCCAGTACATCTGTATGACTTCCACATCATTTGTTTGTACTTAATTTTTCTACTGGCTTCTTTCGATAAGTGTTTCTTTTTGGACCGTTTTCCTTGTTTTTTGAAGGGTACAAATTTATCGACTATGCACTTAATTTCACTCTTTAATACATTCCAGCATTCTGTTGCCGTCTAATAAGTTCAAATACATCAGCACGTTTTTCACACCTGCATGGTAGTTTAGGCTTGGTAGTGTGCTGGCAGCTACTAAACCTACAGCCTTGTGTGAAAAGGATAGTTGGCAGAAGAACTAACTTCAAAGCACCATTGCATCCATTTAGCCAGGCAACAGTCACACTGTCCCAGTGTCTGCTGCTATGTTTATATAATAATTATATAGGCTTAATGATCCCAATACACCAATCTGTTGGCACAATGTCAGATAATGGAACTAGGTTAAACATCTTAACAATAACTATAATTATTTCTGTGCAGCTGTTTTTTTTTCAGTGAACAGTAAACGTGTAAACATTTTATTTCCATCATAACCCTTAATGATCTGTAACTATGATTCACCAAAAAACATTTGATTAATAATTACCTACAGGGTTGTTTGATTTATGCCGGGCAGAATAGGAAATACATGCCATTGATAGGCAAACGTGTTCTTTTTATAGAAAATTTCAGTTTCTTTCTGTACCTGTCTACGTATGATAACCATTTGTCCGCCCTGCTCACAATAAACATCACATGAATGATAAAAGGAAGATCACTGCCACTTAACTTGTGGATTATTATTATTATAAAACTGTTCTGCTACTGCTTGGTGGACAGTAAGCTGCAACTGTCTTTGAGTTTGTTTACATTTTGACAAACTACTATTATGTAGCACTAATTTTTAAATGAATCACATTTTGAGAATGCATGTCATTGTTTGCGGTGTAACTTTTGTATGCTTCATTTTCTGCTGCTACAAGTTGCATTCATCTGAAAGATTATTCAATTACCTATCCAATGATAATACATATGTTGTGGTGTTAGAAATATATAGCTTTCGTATATTGTACACGAGGATTGTGATAGGAAACTATTGGACAGTGCGACAGTGCAGAGAGACAGTACGAGATGTGTCACTCAGTATATGAAGTGTGACTTTCAGATACTTCATTTTGTAGTGCTATGGATTATGATGGGCCTCTCCATTAGCTCCCTATATATTTGTAAGTTAGGTGAGTAACACCTTCGAAGTTCTGACAGCAGGACACCGCCTTCGGTGAAGTCGAGACAAAAGTTTTACAAAGGCTTCAATTTAAAACGGTCTATCACCGTCCAGCTGACCCATTTTTGTATATGTTGTATACAACTTTCAACACAATACCATTAATACCGTATGAAATTATCTTAGACCACAGGGAGGACCGGTCTACTAAATCAAATGCTTTCTTATAATCGATGAAGGCACAATAAAGCCTTTTGCGTTGAGACAAATACAATTCAACCAATACCCCTATTTGAACACTGCCTGTTCTTCACCTATTACATTCGCTTTGTTTAGGTATGTGGTCAGTCTGGTGTTCTGAACAATCACTAAGGATTAATGAACACTTGTGCAGAATGTCACCCACTTGGCAGGTTTAATTGATCTATTCAGCAATGAGGACACTGCTTAGGCCTCACTCTGGACACTGTCACTCACAGTGTTGTGTATTGTTTTAGTTGGTGCATTGAGCTAATCTACTTGACCATGAATCAGTGGTGGCTCTGGTTGTGTATTACACCCAGCTGTGGAGCTAAGATTCTCTGCCTGCTATTGTTTGATGGCAACTGGGACTAATCTGTAATTGGTCACTGGCAGTAGCTTGTGTCAACAGATAGCATTAAGCCACTAGACCCTTGTTAAACTGGACAGTTGCCTGTAGGTTTTAAACTGTGTCAAACGGTGAGTCTACCTTTTGCTCTCAAATAATCTGTCCTCTTAGTTTTACACATGAAGACATAATCTGGCATAACTTGATAAGTCTTTGTAACAGCACATTTGTACTTCCAGTGTATCATTGCAACATAACATACATATTACATACTGTGTGCCACATTTGAATGTTGTGCATGTAATATTTCCATGCAATCCATTTGCATATATAATGTAAAACTTCAACAGCCGTTTTCTTCATTTTCACTTTTTGATCCCTACCATGTTCAATGCTCCATAACTTTGCCAATTTTTGTAGCAGTCATATTTTTTGAAACCGTGTAAAGCACCCTACCAAACCTTTACAAGGATGTAAGAAAACAATGTTAACATTTTTCCGACTTATCACTCATTTGGTCAGCTGGGGTCACATATAGACGTATTAGTCCAAAGGACTTCAGGGCCACTTGGTCCATTTTTTAAATACAGTTGATGCTACAATTTATCATCATATAATTATGTAATAGACATCATGGCAACTAAAACTGTGACCAAAAAGTTATATATGGATTGTTGTATGCATGTAAAATAACTTTGTATGTCTGATACACAGACAGATATTATTTGCATATAAAATTCATGTTGTAAGAATCTCTATAATAATTGAACACAGTGTTAAAGAAAACTCAGAGAACAGTTTTCAGCAGCCAACTTGGTTTGTGTATATATTAGAGAACTGAGGTTTATAAATTAGAGAACTGAGGTTTATACATTAGAGAACTGAGGTTTATACGTTAGAGAACTGAGGTTTATATATTAGAGAACTGAGGTTTATATATTAGAAAACTGAGGTTTACACATTACAGAACCAACGTGTTGATATGTTTGTTGTTGTTTCTCAGCAGCCGTACCAAAATGTGATCCCAAGAACGGGGCTGTGGAGGTGGACGATGAATTCTTCAGTGACGATGAGGATGACGAGAACGCACCAACAATCTTTGAGAAGGACCACAAGAGTCGGATGTCTGACGGCAGGTCGCAACAGGGTGGTGGCTTCCTGCACTTCATGAGGTAACACGCAATTTGTTATCAGGTTTTCATGTGTCTCCGTGGTCCTAATTGGCTGACTGGTAGTGGTCTTGATCGAGGTGTATTTTGCTACTTTTGTTGCAAGTTGCGCATTTGTACAACTAGCAGTTATTTCTCACACAGTTTGTAGTGCAGCTGGTCAGTGTACATTGCACAAAAAATGTTGATATAACTCATTGGCTTGCAGGCTTGCAAATATTGTCCAACTTTTTGCTACATTGTATCATAAACTTAAGCAGTGTTCACACTTACATTTTATAACGGTTTAGTTAAACCCGTTTAACTAATCCAGTCAGAAAACGTACGTGTGATCGTGATTTAGCACTAAACGTTTTAGGTAAAACGGTTTAACTAATCCGCTTCAGTAGGTGGTTTAGTTAAACCGTTTTAGCTAAAACGGTTCAGTATGCAAGTGTGAACGCAAGCATTAGCTAAAGAGTTTTAAGTACGTCACAGTCATGCGCATTCGATCTTGCGCCTCGTCGCTTTCAGTTTACAGCATCAACAAGATTTTGGCGGCATCATGTCTTCTACGGATCCAAGCAACACAAAAGCTAAAGAAACGCAATTGCGACACAACAATTGGGTTGATGGAGAAGTTAAACTGTTAATTGAGTTGTGGGGGGACGATCGGGTGCAGGCCGAATTGGAAGGAGTCGGCCGCAATATAGCTATATTTTGCTATGCTAGTTTGCACATCTGTACATTCCAACTTCCTCCTTAAAACGGATGAGCTAAATGCATGTGTGAATGCTCTCAATTTACAAACAAAACGGTTTAACTAAACTGTTTTTATTCTGTAGGTGTGAATGCAGCTACATATTGTGCAAGGCATGTTGACCAGCAGTGTCTTGTTGTATTGTGCAAGGCATGTTGACCAGCAGTGTCTTGTATTGTGCAAGGCATGTTGACCAGCAGTGTCTTGTTGTATTGTGCAAGGCATGTTGACCAGCAGTGTCTTGTTGTATTGTGCAAGGCATGTTGACCAGCAGTGTCTTGTTGTATTGTGCAAGGCATGTTGACCAGCGTTGTATTGTGCAAGGCATGTTGACCAGCGTTGTCTTGTTGTATTGTGCAAGGCATGTTGACCAGCAGTGTCTTGTTGTATTGTGCAAGGCATGTTGACCAGCAGTGTCTTGTTGTATTGTGCAAGGCATGTTGACCAGCAGTGTCTTGTTGTATTGTGCAAGGCATGTTGACCAGCAGTGTCTTGTTGTATTGTGCAAGGCATGTTGACCAGCAGTGTCTTGTTGTATTGTGCAAGGCATGTTGACCAGCAGTGTCTTGTTGTATTGCGCAAGGCATGTTGACCAGCGTTGTCTTGTTGTATTGCGCAAGGCATGTTGACCAGCAGTGTCTTGTTGTATTGCGCAAGGCATGTTGACCAGCGTTGTCTTGTTGTATTGCGCAAGGCATGTTGACCAGCGTTGTCTTGTTGTATTGCGCAAGGCATGTTGACCAGCAGTGTCTTGTTGTATTGTGCAAGGCATGTTGACCAGCAGTGTCTTGTTGTATTGCGCAAGGCATGTTGACCAGCAGTGTCTTGTTGTATTGTGCAAGGCATGTTGACCAGCGTTGTCTTGTTGTATTGTGCAAGGCATGTTGACCAGCGTTGTCTTGTTGTATTGTGCAAGGCATGTTGACCAGCAGTGTCTTGTTGTATTGTGCAAGGCATGTTGACCAGCAGTGTCTTGTTGTATTGTGCAAGGCATGTTGACCAGCAGTGTCTTGTTGTATTGTGCAAGGCATGTTGACCAGCAGTGTCTTGTTGTATTGTGCAAGGCATGTTGACCAGCGTTGTCTTGTTGTATTGTGCAAGGCATGTTGACCAGCGTTGTCTTGTTGTATTGTGCAAGGCATGTTGACCAGCAGTGTCTTGTTGTATTGTGCAAGGCATGTTGACCAGCGTTGTCTTGTTGTATTGTGCAAGGCATGTTGACCAGCAGTGTCTTGTTGTATTGCGCAAGGCATGTTGACCAGCGTTGTCTTGTTGTATTGTGCAAGGCATGTTGACCAGCAGTGTCTTGTTGTATTGTGCAAGGCATGTTGACCAGCAGTGTCTTGTTGTATTGTGCAAGGCATGTTGACCAGTGTCTTGTTGTATTGCGCAAGGCATGTTGACCAGCGTTGTCTTGTTGTATTGTGCAAGGCATGTTGACCAATTGGCAAGGCATGTTGACCAGCAGTGTCTTGTTGTATTGTGCAAGGCATGTTGACCAGCAGTGTCTTGTTGTATTGCGCAAGGCATGTTGACCAGCAGTGTCTTGTTGTATTGTGCAAGGCATGTTGACCAGCAGTGTCTTGTTGTATTGCGCAAGTCATGTTGACCAGCGTTGTCTTGTTGTATTGTCCGATTACGCAACATTGTGTTGTCAACATTTTCTTTACGACACAATGTATTTGTTACTGTGATTTTTGAACAGGTTCAAAAACTATTCCATTGATCAAATTGACACGCAGATTCATTTTTATAAAGTTGCAGAACAATGTACAATGCACGACTTATCTGTTTTACATTGAATAAACACACAGCGTGCAATAAAGATTAAGCAATGTATTTCTTGGTGTACTTATTATTTATGCAAATAATATATGAATTGTGAACTCAGACATTTTTATTCAGTCATCTGTGTTCATATGTCAAACTTTTTCAATAAAAAAATAATTGCACCTAATTTCTGGGTGCAAATGTGTGACCTCTGACACCGGTGATGTGTTGCAGTGGGGCCCACCAACACCCCTCCACCCACCGCCCCCGTCTGCTCCTGGCCGGGGAGGCGGGGCAGGGCCAGAGCACCCACCTGGGTCCCGCCGTACTGCACCACCTCGAGAGGCTGCCCGCTCATGTCCTCGACCTGCCCGCTCTGTTTGCCGCCAGCACCACCACGCCCGAGGAGTCTTGTGCCCTGGTACGTCTCTCGCTTACTGTCGTCGTTTCATAAAATACTGTAAAAAGTAAAAAAGATAAGTTCTTGTATAGCGCAGTAGCCAGTCCTCAGGACTGCTCAAAGTGCTTTACACTTTACTCCCTGGCAGACCTGTTCAATCGAATCGAATCTTGACTTCTCTGGGAAACATTCAGCCATGTTGCAATTAATGCACAAAGGCTATTCGTACACAAATATCCACCACTGTCTATAACCAAGAACTCATTCATACAGCTGAGTGAACTGGAGCAACGTAGAGTGAATGAATTTGACCATGGTTCGACACGGCAGCACAGGATTCGAACCTGGCTTCTCTTGATTGACACTCCGATGCTCTAGCCACTGTGATCTACAGGTTACCATTAGTCAGTTGTCAAACCTGCTGTCAAATATGACACCTGCCATGGCAATTAGCAAATTGGGTATTCAGTTGCAAAATTTTGAAAAAGAATTTTGTATCTTTTTGTATTCCACAGATTACTAGCTTTAAAATGGTACCCCCCATTTGTTGAAATATCTTCAGTAGTTTTTGACTTTTTGCTAAAAATAAGGCAAAATAAAGTATAATTGCCATCTATCTCCATATAATCTTGCACTCTCGTAGACATGTGTCTTACTAGTCCTGTGTCTTGTAGATCTTCCACGAGGCGAGACGCACCTGTCCCAGCATCATCTACCTGCCCCACATAGACCAGTGGTGGGACGTGATCAGTGACATGCTGAGGGCAACCTTCCTCACCCTCCTCCATGACCTCAACCCGACCTCACCCCTTCTCTTCCTTGCCACCAGCGAGGTACTGCCCAGGTGTTTGCCCCAGCAGGTGAGTGCCTTCTTGCATTCCATTGTATATTTTGTTGAAATTCTAGCTACAAAAGTGTTTTATTATGACAGAAACGTAAGGCAAAGTTTTTAAAGTGACAACTGTATGCAGGAATGTTTTACATTTGCGCTGTTATGCAGCAGTAGTAATGTCATTCATGTATATAACCGTTAACGGTGTTAGCAAAGGCAAAGCTTGATGGAAATCGTGCATAATTTTGATTGTGATTAATGCAAACCACAATGTCATTGATACATAAATTAGTAAGCCATATTGATCTGTTGAGAGTATCGACTTTATAGCTGTGGTAACATACCACACGCTTCATGGGAATGTTTATGTACGAAGGTTTTGTGTAAGTAAAATACCAAAATTCTTTGAATTGTTCGATTTCAAAGTACATCTATATTAACAAATTTATATTTTATTTTTATTGCTACAGTGTATGTAGCTGTATTTACCACCGGAATAGTATAAAATGGGAATTTGACTGAGCAATAAATGAGCAGATAAAAACTTTGTTTCACCACCACATGGAAGGTATAAACTTGGTCATTAGTGATTTGAAACGCAACGTCAACTTAACACGTATCTCAGTATCTATCGCAGTTAGTAAACAAGTTTTCAGTCTGCACCACTATTATACTGAATTGTTGAGTGCAATGAAAATGTCACCACATGTATGTCTCAGTTATGCTCTGTAAATCACTTAGGTAGACCTTACTGAGTCAGCCTGTTCCTCCCCCCCTCTCACTGCCTTGTGTCTCCCAGCTGATCACCCTACTATTCACCTTGCCTTATGTTCCAGATTCGAGGATTGTTTGACATCAACAGTGGTGAGGTGGTTGTCATGCGCAATCCGACAGACTCCGAGCGACGGACTTACTTCGAGGACTTGTTCATGCACCAGGCGACGCAGGCACCAGTCTTACGGAAACTTGCAAGTATGTGCGTTACAGTTATTTACTGTTTGTTACAGTAATTTTACAGTTATGTTACAGACATGTTACAGTCATATATGACCCCCATGTATAACTCCTGTGTGACCCTCTTTATGACTCTATGCATGAACCCCCTTTGATTCCTGGTGACCTCTGTATGGACTGTGTGACCCCTCATACGACTGACCGTGTGACCCCTGTATCACCCCATGTGTCCCCTGTATCACCCCAAATGATCCTGTGTGACCCAGAATGACCCGTGTGCTGCAGGACGTCGTCTGCTGGAGGTGCTACCCAAGGCGAAGCCGCCCGACCCACGCAAGTTGACTGAGCTGGAGCTGACGCGGCTGCGAGAGACGGAGGAGGCGACCCTGCGCGAACTCCGCCTCTTCCTGCGTGATGTCGTCAACAAGATGGCGCGGGACCGCAAGTTCAGTATCTTTGCGAAGCCGGTCGATGGCGACGACGTGAGTCTACTGCGTCTTGTCTGTTTACTCGAAGTGGTGTGATCACTGTGACAGTGTTTCTCCTTTTCTATGTCCACTCTCATTTGTTGTTGTAAATTAGGGACCGTATCTCGTTTTAATTTAGTTTTACTGCTTTGTACAAACTGCAGTGTGCAATTGTGCAAACTGGCGTATATCCCATGATGGAGTGAGAAACCAAGGGCATCAGCTGTCATGATTACAGTATTTTGATTTTAAACCCTTTCACAGTCGTGTCTAGCCACTTGCTATTTCCACATTTTTCCGATAGAAGGCAAAAGAAATATGTACCGTTGAGTAAGTAAATGACTCAAAATAACTACTTTTGTATTTTGCTAAATACATCGCCGGTTGGTAGCTCCGAGGCAATGGTTCAGGGAAACGAAGTGAGTGAACCTCAGTGCCTGGGAGGAGATACATTTAAAATCAAAAAAATATTAATTTGTGCACACACTATGATGTTTACAACTCTTGCAGTCAGGCATGCATGCACTCACATACATGCCGTCACATGGCTGGTAGTGTTGTTTACTAAGATCTTCAAGGGATCAGTGGATCATTCTGTTACGATCTGTCACAGGTCACTGACTACTACAAGATCATCAAGACACCCATGGATCTGTCGACGATGATGACAAAGATCGACATGCTGCGCTATCAGAGTGTTCGGGAGTTCCTGGACGACATCGAACTCATTTGTAAAAATGCCCTCGAGTACAACCCCGACAAGACCCCAGAGGGTGAGTGAGGGTTAGGGCTGATGTTGTCAGGGACCTTGGTCCAATAAGGGAACGACATGCAATGCATGCTCGCTGTAGGGAACACATTGGGTCTTGGACAGTCTCTTCCTCCTAATATCGGATGTTCCATATATATCCATCTACATTTAATACAGGATGTCAGTCTCATGTATGTCTGTGTTGGCCTCTTTGTCCAAACATATCTCTGTAAATTGTTTATGTGTGGGGCTGTAACATAGACATGGTTCGTAGTGGGCCCATTGAGGTGGTTCGCAGATGTTTTGAAGTTTTCCTGGGTGGCCCTGGAGAATCATATTTGGGGATCTTAGATAATAATGCCAAATTCATATACATCTTATGGCACAGAAGTGGCTTTACCTAGAAATGCTTTTTAGCTGCCTTTTAACCGGTGCAGCGCTGTGTAGCTCAGCTACTGGGTATATAAAACAGTGCAGGACAGAAAAGGAATTTAACAGTGTTCCTTTTCAGCTGGTGTTCTCTACACAGTGTGTAGTTGTGTGTTAGACTAACGCTGCATGGTTTGTGGACTCGGGTTTAATTCACGTGCCATGTTTGTGTGTTGAGACCGTGCGATCCGCCACCGAGCTTGTGCCCTGAAGGACACCGCCCACGCTATCGTCACTGCAGAACTCGACCCCGAGTTTGAGAAGCTTTGTCAGGAGATAGTGCAGTCTCGGCACAGGAGAGGTGAGTGACTCGCATTCTAGCTGACAACATGCAGGAGTACATCCTTTTACCCTTGCCCTCATGGTTTACAACAGTTATATACAAAACAAAAAGGAAGAGGTTGACATTTCTTCCTGTAACTGTTTGGCTTTTTAATGACGCTTCTTCTGAGCCAGATTTTTGTGCATGTAGTTACACTGTAGTTTTTAGTCCTTTGGGCCGAAGGTCCAACGGACTTATGCCATCACTCTTCGTCCGACGTGTGCCGTTAGCTGCCATATTTCAGAAACCGTTCAGTAACTTTTTCTCTAATTTTGCATAGACGTATCTTAGGGTACTGCCACTATGCATGAGAAATCTGCATTTGATTGAATCATTCTAAGGGCCCCAAAAAAACTGGTAATTTTTCACATTTTGCCTATTTTTTCAAAAACTTTTCAGTAACTTTTCCTCTAATTTTGCATAGACATTTCATGTAGTAATGCCACTATACACAAGAAATCTGTATTTGATTGAATCATTCTAAGGGCACCCAATGACCCCCCAAAAAGGACCCAAAAACTGGTAAATTTTCACATTTTGCCTATTTTTTCAAAAACTCTTCAGTAACATTTTGTCTAATTTTGAATAGACATTTCATGTGGTAGTGTAATTGATTGAATCATTCTAAGGGCACCAACGGTCCCCCAAAATGCTAAATTTGCTAACTAAATTGTCTACTGCAGCAGAACTGCTCTGCAGCTCTGTTTATAACTGGCTGGCTAGATATTGTCACAGAGCTAATCCCTTTTCCTACAACATCTGTCACATGCGGAGTCTGTGTCTTGCATAGATCAGAGGTTGTCTTTTCTGTTATTTCAAAAACTGCTCAGTAACTTTTTCTGTAATTTTGCATAGACGTCTCTTAGGGTAGTGTCAACGTACACTAGAAATTTAATTAAATCATTCTAAGAGCACCTTGGGGCCTCCCAAAAAGCTAAATGTTCACATTTTGTCTGTTTCTGCCTGGACTAGGTTGGCAGAGTGCCAATTGATTGTGTATTACACTGACATGCATATAGTCTAGAGAGCTACTAAATATGTCAACACTTTACTTCCATCATAACTCTTAATGATCTGTAACTATGATTCACCAAAAAACATTTCATTAATAATTACAAACTCACAATATAGTCCAAAAGGACTTCAGGGCCTCTTGGCCCAATTTTTATTTATTATGAAAATTAAAGCAAACTTTTAAAAAGCAACGTTTTGAGAAACAAGGTCATTTGACTCATATTGTTGATTGTTTTTTAATCTATGGATGCATTTTTTGGGGTTAATTTTTGGTTGCTTGTCTAGGAAAATAAACTGGCCTTTGAAATATAAGATTATAAGGTATGTATTTCTGCCCAAATCACAAAATTGATGGGACATGACAGAGACAGTTATTTTTGGCTCATGTCCAGAGTAGACCCGTGCGACTTAACACCCGGGGCCGGTTTCATGAAGCGGCTAAGAACATTCTTAACGCTAAGATGATTGTCTTCGTAAATGACATGATTTTTTTAATATAAGCAAATACAGGTGTATAGGAGTTTACGCAAACACGTGATGCTAAGTAATTGCACAAGTACACTTCATGAAACCGGCCCCCGGTTCACTGGGGCGGGTCACATATACATTGTGGTGGTTCTCATTCTTGTTACACAGAGATGCATAAAGAGACTGTACTGCAGTGTGTGACGAGTGCTGTCTGTACACAGGTGAGCTGACAACGGAGAATGTCCCTGCCTACTTCAAGGCGCAGCTCAATGTGTCCGACAAGACGGGCAAGCCGACCGACAACAACAAGGTGCAGATGGTAGTGCGCCGCAAGATCTACTATGGCACGCCGAAGACGAAGAAGAAGGCGAATCAGTCGCCGTGGTGTCGTCCGGCGCGGCGACGTCGCTTCAAGAAGGTTATCGTTTACGTCGACGCGTCGGGCAAGGAGCAGCCTGCGGCCAACGAAGTGTCCCCCACCGGTAAGGCTGACAACACGGACGATGGTGACTCATCGGACTTAGACACGGAAGACGACCAAGTGGTGTCAACACTAGAGGGCAGCAGTAGATGTTCACCGGAGAAAGCACCGGGTCCCGATGGGTCGCCGAGACACACTTACAGTGCAAGCTCGACGAGTCCCGTCAAGGACAGGCAGATGCACAACTTGTCACGGTCAAGTCGAGGCTCTGTGTCGCCCGCCAAGCAGATGTACAATGGCGCGAGCGAGTCGGACGGAACGTCACAACACTCGGCCGTCTCGGAACGATCATGTCGGTCCGAGTCACCCGAGAAGAAACGTGAGTGGCTATGATATAGAATAAAAGTTTTATTTCGCCGTCATCTGATGATCTATCTTCTTGATATTGCTTTTCCTCTTCCGTAGTTTCTTACCATGTCCATCAATCTGTTGACGACTTTCGCATTGTATGCTGGTTATGAGATTGTGTAGCCGTAGGTTTTTTTGGTCCTTTGGCCGAAGGTCCAAGGGACTATTGTCATCACTCTGTGTCCGCCGTCCGCCGTTAGCTGCTGTATCTCAGAAACAGTTCAGCAACTTTTTCTCTAATTTTGCATAGATATATCTTGGGGCACTGCCACTATGCATGAGAAAACTGTATTTGATTGAATCATTTTAAGGGCTCCCTAGGGCCTCCAAGGACCCCAAAACTGGTAAAAATGTAACATTTGGCCTATTTTTTCAAAAACTGTTCAGCAACTTTTTTTCTAATTTTGCGTAGATGTATCTTAGAGTGCTGCCACTATATACAAGAAATCTGTATTTGATTGAATCATTCTAAGGGCACCTAATGGGCCCCCAAAGTGCAAAAGGTTTACATTATCTAGTGATGTGGTTTTGAGAAGGGCCCTTGAGATCACCCCCAACAGTAGATGTTGTGTAGTGTGCCAGAAAATCAAAAGCTGTGACTAATTTCTACAGCCTAGGCCATTGAGACCTTGACTAATCTTTAATTGGTCACAGCACCCAGGCAGAGTAGACACACTTGATCCCTGTTAGACTGAACAGTTGCCTAACACTTTTAAACTGTATCTTCAAAACTATTGATTTTCTATAATTGCAAGTTGTGTTTATTATGTTCATTTAATTATTATAAAATGGTGTGACTGTGGTGTCTATTGGTTAAAGATGTATTGTCTGTAGAAACCTGTAGGTGACAAACAGAAAATTAATATTCTGTCACCTGTAGGTGACAAACATAGAAAATTAATATTCTGGACAACTATAGAGTGAAATATCCTACACTTTATTTATATCAAATGCATTCTACTGTTCTGTTTACGCTTGCCATGCCTTGTGTAGACATGGTACTGTGTAAATCAATTGTATCAATATAGACTAATAATTACAGATTCACAATATAGTTGACACCTGAAACAACCAAATGTCAACCATTAGAAGAGTTGACATAGTTCCGCTATACACTATATATGTAAATTTAACCAGCTGCCATGTCAAGTCCGTTATAATTGTGACTAACAGTGTTCAAAATTATTCAGGTAAATAGCAAATAACAAAGGACACAAGTTTTCTCCTTGCCATACCTCTACACATGAGAAGAAGGCTGACACAGCCTGGCCCTCATTTATACATGATTTAGCATTTTTGTACATGTTGTATACAACTTTCAACACAATACCATTAATACCGCATGAAATTATCTTAGACCACAGGAGGACCGGTCTACTAAATCAAATGCTTTCTTATAATCGATGAAGACACAATAAAGCCTTTTGAGTCGAGACAAATACAATTCAACCAATACCCCTATCTGAACACTGCCTGTTCTTCACCTATTACATTCGCTTTGTTTAGGTATGTGGTCAGTCTGGTGTTCTGAACAATCACTAAGGATTAATGAACACTTGTGCAGAATGTCACCCACTTGGCAGGTTTAATTGATCTATTCAGCAATGAGGACACTGCTTAGGCCTCACTCTGGACACTGTCACTCACAGTGTTGTGTATTGTCTTAGTTGGTGCATTGAGCTAATCTACTTGACCATGAATCAGTGGTGGCTCTGGTTGTGTATTACACCCAGCTGTGGAGCTAAGATTCTCTGCCTGCTATTGTTTGATGGAAGCTGTGACTAATCTGTAATTGGTCACTGGCAGTAACTTGTGTCAACAGACAGCATTAAGCCACTAGACCCCTGTTAAACTGGACAGTTGCCTGTAGGTTTTAAACTGTGTCAAACAGTGAGTCTACCTTTTGCTCTCAGATAATCTGTCCTCTTAGTTTTACACATGAAGACATAATCTGGCATAACTTGATAAGTCTTTGTAGCAGCACATTTGTACTTCCAGTGTATCATTGCAACATAACATACATATTACATATTGTGTGCCACATTTGAATGTTGTGCATGAACTATTTCCATACATTCCATTTGCATATATAATGTAAAACTTCAACAGCCGTTTTCTTCATTTTCACTTTTTGATCCCTACAATGTTCAATGCTCCATAACTTTGCCAATTTTTGTAGCAGACATATTTTTTGAAACCGTGTAAAGCACCCTACCAAACCTTTACAAGGATGTAAGAAAACAATGTTACAATTTTTCCGACTTATCACTCATTTGGTCAGCCGGGGTCACATATAGACGTATTAGTCCAAAGGACTTCAGGGCCACTTGGCCCATTTTTTGTGCCACAGAGCTTGGGTTTCTGAGGATGTTGCACCAAAGAATTAATTTTATTATATTAGTATTTCATTATTATTATTATTATAATCTTATTGCTTTTTTGAATCAACAATTGTAGTTTCATAAGATAAGTGAAACTGCATTAATTCAGGCAGTTTGGTTCTCATTGAGTGTGTGCGTGCGTGCGTGCGTGCGTGCGTGCGTGCGTGCGTGCGTGCGTGCGTGCGTGCGTGTGGATTACTGGATTAACAACTTTCCTGGATAAATGAATCATGCACATAACAGGGTATATTAGCATCTGGAGGATCAGTGAAATGATGTCCAGATGTTGAGATTACTAGATTATTGGGGTCCAGATTAGCGAAGTTCCACTGTAATTCATTGAAGATAAATGCCAGACATGATAGGCCACGAATAATGCTATTACACTGCAAATTTGAAAAAAAAATTAACAAGTAATTTTCAATACATGACAGTTAATTAAAATATGACATTTCACGAGGAGCCTGTGGCCTTAACTCCAAAAATAATAGCATTACAAAATCATACACATTGAAATCTACTAATCTACAAAATTCTAACATTATTGAGTTAATAAATTATATGTAAATATGTAAAACTAACAAAAATAAAAGCTATAGAATGGTGCAATCATGCACACACCTACGTGTGTGTGTATGTGTGTTCGTGCGTGCGTAGTTGCGTACATGTTATAGTAGATCCAACACAGTCTGGACTTGAGTGAATGCATATGTATGTGTGTTACAGTAGACCCAACACACCCTATAGTTGAGTAAAAAGGTAAAAAGGTAAAGGTAAGTTCTTATATAGCGCAGTATCCAGTCCTCAGGACTGCTCAAAGCGCTTTACACTTTACTCCCTGGCAGACCTGTTCAATCGAACACCATCTCGACTTCTCTGGAAAGCAATCCGCCATGCTGTAATTAATGCGCGAAGACTATTCGTGCACAAATATCCCCCACTGTCAATAGCCAGGTACTCATTCATACAATTTAGTGAACTGAAGCAATATAGAGTAAATGAACTTGCCCAAGGTTCGACACCGCCGCACAGGATTCGACGATTCTGTCAGTCGAGAGAGTCCGAAGCACTTACCGCTGCGCTACTGCGCTCCACATGTGTAAGTGCGCTCCGAGTTACCGCAGGTGCATGCACCCAGCAACATAGACTTGAGCAAATGTGTGTGTGTGTGTGCATGTGACATGTGTTACAAAAGATTCAGCACAACCTAGACTTGAGCGAGTAGTCTTAGACCTATGTCATCTCTCTCTCTCTCTCTGTGTCCACAGCCACAGTGGTGTACGACCACAACCTAGACTTGAGCGAGTAGTCTTAGACCTGTGTCATCTCTCTCTCTCTCTCTGTGTCCACAGCCACAGTGGTGTACGACCACAACCTAGACTTGAGCGAGTAGTCTTAGACCTGTGTCATCTCTCTCTCTCTCTCTCTCTGTCCACAGCCACAGTGGTGTACGACCACAACCTAGACTTGAGCGAGTAGTCTTAGACCTGTGTCATCTCTCTCTCTCTCTCTCTCTCTGTCCACAGCCACAGTGGTGTACGACCACAACCTAGACTTGAGCGAGTAGTCTTAGACCTGTGTCATCTCTCTCTCTCTCTGTGTCCACAGCCACAGTGGTGTACGACCACAACCTAGACTTGAGCGAGTAGTCTTAGACCTGTGTCATCTCTCTCTCTCTCTCTGTGTCCACAGCCACAGTGGTGTACGACCACAACCTAGACTTGAGCGAGTAGTCTTAGACCTGTGTCATCTCTCTCTCTCTCTCTCTGTCCACAGCCACAGTGGTGTACGACCACAACCGCATGTGCCACCTGCTCACGAAGACTGTCGACCGCACGGCCGGCTACAACGTGGAGAAGATAGAGCGACTCTACAACCTGCTCAGTCGGTGCATCTACGAGCGGCGACGCGAGTATAACAAGACACAACTCATCCTGGTGAGTGAAGGCATAGTAGTCGTATACACCTCGTGTCTACTGGGCAGGCATGTCTTCACTGTAGCTGTGCCCGAGATCTCGCATGAACTCCCTGTCGCTTTAAAATCATCTGAAACTATAGTTATGTTCCATAAAAAAACAAATATATATATTTTTTTATTATACTACCACCCTAAGTACTCATTGTTCCCAGTTATGATGTTTGTGCCTCTTTGTTTGTGGTCTCACCAGTAAATTCTAACAAACCATTGGTTACTTGGTTTATTAATTATTTACATTAGACATTATGTAATTTAACCTACAGCCAGTCTAACCTAGATTTAATCACACAAGCATTATGGTGTGGTACTTTTAAAGGGATAGAAACCTTTTGATGAAACGCCACAGGCTACTCAAATTACCTTCTTCCACGATCAGACTAAAGATAACTTTTTACATTGCAGGACCTGGAACTGACAGTCGAGAAATTCACGCACAAATGACGCCGGCCGCCGTGTAGGGAATCAGTCGACCGTTGAGCCGGTGCGACTGACGTTGAACCACTGGGAAGCTATCACTGCCAGCGCCAGCCCCGTCCAACTTCCACAGTCGACCGCCGCAGCAGTCCCTGACATCTCGTTGCAAGCGCGGCCGCTTAATGCTACAGCCCATAGCTAGTTGAGCAGGGCGACACTCGGTGAAGCTTTAGAGACGTTATCGCTCCAGGGGGTGTCGGTGATTCATGCGCAGGGGGGTGTAGTATCAGTTTTTTATGGCATCGTGGTTGCCGCAACACTATTTTGGTCGAGAAACTTTGGGAATCAGTCATGCGAAAAATTGCAGTCAGGGAATTGGTTGCCTGATGCACAGACTAGGTATATTTTTTATGGGAGGTCGTTTAGTCACATTTGATATTCCCGGGCCGTTTGTCAAGGGATGCATGCATTGGGTCTGCACAGAAATGGAACTTTAGACCGGTAACTTCTCAAACGTTTTACAATTCTATGAATTTGGGTAATCGTTCACAGGTGGCGCCGATAGTTTGTTTCTCGCAAATCAGAGGAAATAATTTAGTCTGCAGTTGCAGGTAGGTTTTTGTTTTATACTGGGTTTAGAGATTGTCAACTAATTTTGGATGAGCACCATATAGTCATGATATTGAGTTTTGTATTTATGATGGGAGTTCTTGTGGCTTGCCAAATTCAGGGATTTTTGTAGAATAGCGCGTGCTTCATTCCACCGTCACCGCACGTACTGTGGCGTGCGTATGTGTGTGTGTGTGTGAGCAACCATGACACGGTCGAATACACAACAGCCTGCGAACCAGACAGGGCAACCCATGCGCCGTAAAAGAGTTTGTAAGTTCATGCCATTTAATGTCCACTCAAGTGACCATGTCCAGATACACAAGTGTCAGCTTTGTAATTTTATATTTTTACTGCGGCATCTTATCACATGCTGTCAGGGATATTTGATGCAGCAAAGCTCCATTTGTCACATATTCCATCAGGGACAAATGTGATACTAGATGTCCATTCATCACGTGTTCTATCCGAGACATTTGTGACAGCAAAGCTCCATTTGTCACTTGTATTACGAGAGATATTTGTGGCAGCAAAGCTCCATTTGTCACTTGAACTATCAGGGATATTTGACGCAGCAAAGTTCCATTTGTCACATATTCCATCAGGGACAAATGTGGTACTAGTTGTCCATTCATCACATGTTCTATCCGAGACATTTGTGACAGCAAAGCTCCATTTATCATTTGTACTATCAGAGATATTTGTGGCAGCAAAGCTCCATTTAACATTTGTACTATCAGAGATATTTGTGGCAGCAAAGCTCTATTTGTCACATATTCCATCAGGGACAAATGTGATACTAGTTGTCCATTCATCACGTGTTCTATCCAAGACATTTGTGGCAGCAAAGCTCCATTTGTTACTTGTATTATCAGAGATATTTGTGGCAGCAAAGCTCCATTTGTCACATATTCCATCAGGGACATAGATGTCCATTCATCACATGTTCTATCCGACATTTGTGACTGCAAAGCTCCATTTGTCACTTGTACTATCAGGGATATTTGTGGCAGCAAAGCTCCATCTGTCACATATTCCATCGGGGACATTTGTGGCAGCAAACCACATTCACCACATTCAATCAGGGACCCTTGCAGCAGCATAGCTCAATTATTTCTTTCTCTGGCGTCGTTTTTGACGTTTTCCGGGGTGTATGTTTTTATGCAGCCTCGTGCAATTTCCTAGGGAATGTCGAGTGGGTACTTTCAGCCCACTCTGTGCTAATAATAGAGTGTCCCTATGTTTATAAACAGTCCTAGTGACAAGTCCTACGAATCATAATGAAGTGACATGTTCCAGATGAACCTTGATAGAGAGCAGATCATGTGACCGGACATGTGACTATGACGCATGCGTGTGTGTGGTCACAATCAAAGTATTTCATCGAGTGCAGTGGCTGCGAGTTGTTGCTATGATGACCAATGTGTAACTGTGTGACGGTGTTCCTGCGAGAGACGATATTAGACACTTTGTGTGGTCAGAAACTGCGTTCATCATCTTTCAACAGTCAGATGGGTCGACCACAGCCCTCGAGTCTAAACATCACCATATTCTGTATTTATTACGTGCAATGTAAATAAACACATTTTCTTTTGAGTGCCTGGTTTTATTGTATGTGTAATAAGCAACTGCGCATTAAACACATCCAAAATGAGGCCAACTGCTTTTTCTGTTAAATGTATTTTGATTATGCAAAAAGAATTAAGAACCTGTGTAAACACTTAAAACATGCCAGGCAAACAAATAATTTGTTTAATGTGTAATTGTGATTTCATAAATGGATGAGTCCAAATTTTCATCCTATTATTATAAAATGGTGTATGCCTGGCAAGTATTGTTTATGCCACTGCTGTTGTATTTGATAATGGTTTCAAACATTTGGATGCTGGTGTCACTTGTATTGTATTGGTAAAAAGGCCAGTTTGTTTTGATCAGTGCTTGATTTGAACGTACTTGTTAAGTTCTGCCAACTATATGCAATGGTTGCACGGTTCCTCATTTCCACTGTGCTCCAACTACAAGCTTTGTAACACAGTACTAAGGACACACTAGACAACATTGGCATTATTCCTGCATTTATTCTTAGTTTTATATTTCAACCATCAACATGCATAGATCAGATTTGGTACAAAGTAACTAACAGTCAAAGAAAGAAGCAAGCATTGGTGAAAAAACGTTTTAATAAATCCTTAAGAAAGGTGTGAGTACACCCATATTTTGTCCGACTGGCTAAAACACAATTCTCGTGGTCAGCAAAGCAATTCTACTTCTTAATCTTATTACTGATAACATCTGGAGACATGCAAACATCTAGCTTGTTAATAAACAACAGTAATCCCATGTACAGTGTACACTACTAATTAGTTCACACTGGTTAGACATTAAATATTACCCGTAGCCAAACTTAATCATAAAACAATGTAAACCCTGTGGTGTTATCTTAAAACGAGTTGCAGCATTGAGAGCAAAGTCCAGTTCTGCCCCCACATCCTGTTGCAGGGAAAATGTTGATTTGCTTCACTGTGAACCGTCGCAGCTTGGGCTGTGTGAGATCTGAATGACAACACGGTGAAACAACGTTCGGTGTTGACAACTAGCCATCCAGTGTTGTGGTAACTTGAGTGGCTGGGGGGACATATTCATGGCGTGTCCCTTGTGTACAGGGGACTCATGTGCCAGGATACCTCTCGATGATCATGCAGTGGCCCTGCAAACAACATCTCGGTAGCTATCAATGTTCTCCAGGAGTTGTGTGCAGTTGTAGTGCTGTGTTAAATTCTGTCGTAATATTACCGTTAATAATATAATTCATCCCATCTGAGTTATAATTTAAATTATGTGTGTCGGCTATAGTTAATGATTAAAAAGAATATGGTAGCAGGTATAGTCCAAAACAACTAGTCTAATATCACTACAATGAATACATAACAACTACACCAAAACATTTTAAAAGGTATTGTGTTAGAACCCCTAATATTTTGTAGTTACTTTTGGTTAGCGTCATATGTAACCCCTGGAAATCCCACCATAGACCCCCCAATATTCACCATGTTCCGACACCTACGTGTGTTGATACTATATCTAAAACTAGTCACCGTTCTTTGGTTATCCTAAAATGCGTCATGACAGGATTGAAAACAAGGCATATGTCGGACGCAGAATAAACAATACTGTCTACTTAACATGTAATTGTAAGCACACTACTGCCATATTGTTACTGGTCCTCAACATAGTATGTGGCGCCACCTAGCAGCCAATGATAGTGTATGTGGGTCCACTCGGCAAATGCTAGTGCCAACACAAGAGACTTGAGACAATACTGACCTGACCCCCCGCGGCACACGCTGCGGCCAGTCCAAACTGACCATCCTCCTTAATCAGTCGGTTTGCGGTCATTGTCACAAGTCTCACTCCAGTCGCACCAAATGGATGACCAATGGCCAGCGAACCGCCCCAGTTGTTCAACCGCTCCAGTGGCAGTGCCCCCAACTGGCAACAGAGGACACTAGAGTTAAACTACATCGAACGGATGGTTCCATCTGTCTAAACATGCGACTTGTCACATGTAGAGGATGCGTCATGGTAACAATGGTCTTTTGTTGATATCTATTAAAATTTGTAAAGCATTATATATTCTGGACCAGCCCATTCACAGATGGCTACTGTACATACATTATTAAACACAAAATCAACATATAAAAAATTCCTCAGTGGCATTTGTAATTTTTTTTACTATTTTATAAAATTAAACTATTACAACAGGGTTTAAAATCACCAATATACAAACACCAGATTTGTTCATGTGTGAACTTATAATGTATTGGGCCAATCTTTCCATCAGTGATGAGATTCTTACACAATGTCGCATTTTGGGGCATGACATGTAATACTTCTATAAAAATGTCCAACTTATCTAAATATTTCTCCCAGCATACGTTCTAATTTCTAGGTATTACCTAAAGACAAAACATACCTTCTTACTCCTGCCTGCATAGGTCTGTGAAAAGTAGTCGGAGTCCATCGCCTTCAAGTTCGCCAGAATTTGGCCCTGAAAAAGCACATTTACCGGTCTAAAACAACTTCAAGTAATACTCATAACTAGCAAAAGTGAAGGAAATGCAAACGTGATATGACACAAAATTGGGAGAGCTTGTACTAATCACTTGAAAATGAAGTTTGTTGGGAGCTGCCTGAGATAAAAACATAGAGAGAATGAGAGATTTACAAAGAGAACTTGAAAAACAAAAGAAGGTGGTGGAAGGAGAAAGACTGAAAAGAAAGGGCTGAGTGGAACAGCAGTAAGTGTGTGAAAATGGCATAACATGAAGGTAGATGGAGAAAGTGATGTGGCCCCCCACACTGCTAGGGACCAATGAAGAAGAAACTGCTTGCAAACAACTGCAAAATATTAATTTAAGAGGCGAACACATCTATCCACTGTCATCACCCATTTCTGCAAATGTCATAATCGTTTGTCAAATTTGAAATGATTGAAATCTGCATACATCAGCTTCCGCACAAATGAGTGTAGCAGTGATTTGTGCCAAGTGGATGACTGGTGTCAGTGTTAATTTGTTAATAACAGACGGCGGAAGTGGATAGGTGTGTTTGCCGCTTATGACTTATCTTAACGAACAACCAGGTTCAGGCAAGTTTTGGCTGTCGCTAGAACAAAATACAGGTAATAGCTGAATGCTGCAAGTCAAATACTCACAGCGAAGGCTTCGTGCACTTCGTAGGTGTCTATGTCATTTGGCTTCATTCCAACTTTATCAAGGATTCGCGGGATTCCATAGGCCGGACTGGAAGGGAAGGTCACCAACAGTTACAGGTCACAACTGAATAGAGTGGGGGTGTGAGTCAGGGAGGACCTACGTTTATTTAATTCGTCTATAGAACATCTCAATCTGGCTCGTGTATATTTATTTAGTGGGCCTCAACATTAATCTGACTCATCTATGAGGCCTGACCCAGCCAGGGTCTCACCTGAGCAAGAGCTGGTCGACGGGGTCTTGGGAGACATAGATGAAGTCTCGGAGGTAGGCCTTGGGCTTGAAGCCTAGCTCCAGGGCCTTGTCTTCTGTCATCAACAGACACGCTGACCCACCGTCAGTCTACAACAACAACATTTACATCAACACCAGCCGTCTACAACAACAACTGACATCAACACCAGTCATCTACAACAACAACACTGACACCAACACCAGTCATCTACAACAACATTGACATAAACACCAGTCGTCTACAACAAAAACACTTACACCAACACCAGTCGTCTACAACAACACTGACACCAACACCAGTCGTCTACAACAACTTTGACATCAACACCAGCCTTCTACAACAACAATACTGACATCAACACCAGTCATCTACAACAACACTGACATCAACACCAGTCGTCTACAACCACAGGAACTACCTCAGTCACAGCAAACACATTTACGAAGTATTATAGGGCCCTGCTGAAAAGCCACTCCCAAATAATCTGGAATGGACCAATTAGAATACACATCAGAAAGGCACCTTTACTATTGCACGCTCAGTTATTTTTGTGTATCAGACAAACATAATGTATACTTTTGTAGTGTAACTCATAAAGTAGTAACTTTACTAACTTACTAATACGTTGCATATGGTAAGAAAATAAATGGCAAGTTTGCTGTATACTTGGACACAACAAAATTTCCCCCTGGTCTCTCTACAAAACAAATAGAAGTCAGGACAAACAGAACATACCTGAAATATTTTCAAGAAAATGTATGTACAACATGAATAATATTAACTTATTTGTGAAAAAAGTTGATATGGTGTTGAGGAAAGTGATAGTGTATAGGGCATGCTAATTCACTGGACATTTCTATTTAAAAGATGGTTGATCTCAGAAAGCAACTGTAATAACTCCGTTCACTTATATGGTTAGCAAACGCTGCTGTGTGCATGTGATGACTGACCAAGAAAGAGGAGTTGGCAGCTGTCACTGTGCCGTGGGGCTTGATGAAGGACGGCTTCAGTTTAGCCATCGCCTCCAGACTTGATACACGGATCCCGTTGTCCTTTGACACCGGCTTCAGGCTGCCTGCAAGTAGAGTATGTCCAAGGATCAATGTCACTAGCACACATCACAATCACTGGCTGTCTGCAAGTAGACGAAGCCCAGGGCTCAATATCACTAAAACACAACACAACTACTGGCTGCCTGCAAGTAGATGATGCCCAGGGATCAATGTCACTAAAGAACAGCACAATCACTGGCTGCCTGCAAGGAGATGATGCCCAGGGATCTATGTCACTAGCACACACCACAACCACTGGCTGCCTGCAAGTAGGTGATGCCCAGGGATCTATGTCACTAGCACACACCACAACTACTGGCTGCCTGTGAGTAGATGATGCCCAGGGATCAATGTCACCAGCACACATCATAATCGCTGACTGCCTGCGAGTAAATGATGTCCAGGGATCAATGTCACCAAAACACAGCACAACTTCTGGCTGCCTGCAAGTAGCTGATGTCCAGGGATCAATGTCACTAGCATACATCACAATCACTGACTGTCTCCAAGTAGATGATGCCCAGGGATCAATATCACTAGCACAACTACTGGCACCACAGATACAATGTGGGGTAAGAACACATTTAAATTTTACATAGGCGGCCATTATAACGTTTCCTTCATTTCCTGCAAAATTTGTCATAAAATTTTCTTGAAAATTTCACAGCATATTTAACCTCCATTGACATAAGTGCTGTGCGACTAGCATATATTTATTGCTACCTCGTGAAAGATCTAATGCAGTAGTACATTCAGTATTCACGGGACCAACATGTCCCATGTCAAAGTGCTAAAAAATTCACACGTCACACCAAATCGGCATTTTCAAGGGTAATGGCGGATGAATCCTTAAAGTGGTCTTACCCCACCATGTAATGCTTTTAAGATTATACATAGAACCTATATTAACACGATGACTTTGGGGCACAGTAAGTGTATCTCCTCCCTGGTTCACTTGCCTATTTCTGTGTCCATTCCTGGGACCACTGGCCTCTGATCTACCAACTGGCGGTATATTCGAAAATACACAACAATAGTTATTTCAAGTTATTTACTTTTTCAGTGGACAAATTGAATGGTAAAACACTCACCATTGTGGTGTATGATAGTAGTTATAAAGATAACTTCCTATACAGTGCGGTATCCAGGCTTCAGGGCTGCTCAAAGCAGTTTACTTTTTAATCTGTGGCAGACCTATTCAATCAAACACCATCTTTCTTCTATGGGAAACTTTCAGCTTCGTTGCAATTACTATGCAAAGGGTTATTCGTACGTAAGTATCCACCACTGTCTACAGCCATGTACTCAATCATACTGCCAAGTGTACTGGAGCAATGTGGAATAAACGGACTTGATTTATTATACTGCTAGAATTTCAAATAGTTAGTTTTAATTTGACAATACTTCCACTGTAAAACAACCCTTGTACACCTCACATGAATTGGTACGTCACTCACCTGGCACCTTGTATGTGAGGACATCAGTAAGCAGACCCGCGTCCGTGGCCTTCTGGGCGTTTGTGTGAGACTTCAACGCATACTCGTCCTGCATCACATCAATCCACATGTGAGCACGGCATAACACGACACACGGTAACACAGTGGCAGTGTCCAAAGTGCACACAGGAGGTAGAATCAGACACTTTCAAGCCTCGTCTTAAAACACATAATGAAATTTTAAATGTCTTTGAAACTTCACATACATAAAATTAATACTCTTGTCAAATAATGTGCCAAATATGAAGCCTGTTCATTGCAAATTCATGTCACTAAGCCCGCTCAAACATGGTCATTTGCATGGCACTACAGGCTGATGTCACTACACTACAATGCTGAGCGTGCCCTATCTTTTAGCACGGCGAGCGGCAGTGCAGCCTGTTGTTTCAGATTATACATCAAATTGCAATCACGGAATTTAATATTTGTTGATACCACCGTGAAGATAATATTCTTATCTATGAGTTTGTCTCTGGATATACACAGGAATTGTGTTAACTTTTTGAGTTACTGACATTTGAACATCGCAAATGCTCAACCTTGCATTATATCCAAAGCAGTGTATACATTGCGGGATTAAGCATTCACGATGTTCAAACAGCAATAACTACCTGGCACACTACCTGATGACTGTTGGTACCTGACACACATATACACTGTATGATACAACAGTATGACTGATGGTACCTGGCACACATATACACTGTATGATACAACAGTATGACTGATGGTACCTGGCACACGTATACACTGTATGATACAACAGTATGACTGATGGTACCTGGCACACGTATACACTGTATGATACAACAGTATGACTGATGGTACCTGGCACACGTTTACACTGTATGATACAACAGTATGACTGATGGTACCTGGCACACGTATACACTGTATGATACAACAGTATGACTGATGGTACCTGGCACACGTATACACTGTATGATACAACAGTATGACTGATGGTACCTGGCACACGTATACACTGTATGATACAACAGTATGACTGATGGTACCTGGCACACGTTTACACTGTATGATACAACAGTATGACTGATGGTACCTGGCACGTTATACACTGTATGATACAACAGTATGACTGATGGTACCTGGCACACGTATACACTGTATGATACAACAGTATGACTGATGGTACCTGGCACACGTATACACTGTATGATACAACAGTATGACTGATGGTACCTGGCACACGTATACACTGTATGATACAACAGTATGACTGATGGTACCTGGCACACGTATACACTGTATGATACAACAGTATGACTGATGGTACCTGGCACCACTGTATGATACAACTATGACTGATGGTACCTGGCACACGTATACACTGTATGATACAACAGTATGACTGATGGTACCTGGCACACGTTTACACTGTATGATACAACAGTATGACTGATGGTACCTGGCACACGTTTACACTGTATGATACAACAGTATGACTGATGGTACCTGGCACACGTATACACTGTATGATACAACAGTATGACTGATGGTACCTGGCACACGTATACACTGTATGATACAACAGTATGACTGATGGTACCTGGCACACGTATACACTGTATGATACAACAGTATGACTGATGGTACCTGGCACACGTATACACTGTATGATACAACAGTATGACTGATGGTACCTGGCACACGTATACACTGTATGATACAACAGTATGACTGATGGTACCTGGCACACGTATACACTGTATGATACAACAGTATGACTGATGGTACCTGGCACACGTATACACTGTATGATACAACAGTATGACTGATGGTACCTGGCACACGTATACACTGTATGATACAACAGTATGACTGATGGTACCTGGCACACGTATACACTGTATGATACAACAGTATGACTGATGGTACCTGGCACACGTATACACTGTATGATACAACAGTATGACTGATGGTACCTGGCACACGTATACACTGTATGATACAACAGTATGACTGATGGTACCTGGCACACGTTTACACTGTATGATACAACAGTATGACTGATGGTACCTGGCACACGTATACACTGTATGATACAACAGTATGACTGATGGTACCTGGCACACGTATACACTGTATGATACAACAGTATGACTGATGGTACCTGGCACACGTATACACTGTATGATACAACAGTATGACTGATGGTACCTGGCACACGTATACACTGTATGATACAACAGTATGACTGATGGTACCTGAAGCACCAACCCACATTGATGCATGCAATGCTAAATCCTAGCGGTGCTACCTGCGGTGACGTCACTTCAACCGCTAGGTGTCACCACAAACTGTGCAGAAAATATACAGAAAAGTGCGGCCAAACACGGCCTTGAAAAGGGTGATGAAGGGGTTAAAAAATTTGTTGAATATTAGGACACAATTTTTACATTATATTTAATTCAGATTGGGAATAAAAAAGGTCATTTCGCTTAGACTTTAATATGTAATCTTTATGTCACGTATTCTATTATCACAATATATTTTAATAGTTTTAATTGGCAACTAATAATTTATGATCCCAGTTATTATTAATATAGTTTTACTGACTAGTTACTATCCTTTTTTTATTAATTCTTATTTGAATGCCACTTCCAATGTATATATATTTAACTACCAATGGTACTTTTTTGTACTTTATTTGTCAATTAGTTTGTCTAGTTCACTTTTATCAAGTCAAGTTTTAGTAATACTTAATTTATTATTATATTACTTTAATATTATAACAATTTATATTTTAGCATTTTCGCACTGTAAATTCTACTGTAGTGACACTTTGGATTTCAGTGTATAAATAACATTATTACTATTATTTATGCTTGGAAAATCCAGAAGCGAGGTGAGAAACAGTAGCTTTGTGTCCAGCTGGATAACACCATAGATTGAGCCAGTCTACCTGTACCGATCCTGCAGAAGGCAGACCGGGATGGCAGACTGACAGTGGACATGTCAACCTGACAGCCGGCCTGTGGACTGTGGACAAGTAAGTACTGTACCTGTTCGGCACGAGAGACGTTGAAGGCGGCACACAGTCTGTCTCCTGAATGACCCATTGTCTCCCCCGTAGTGAACTCAGCCACTGCTGGCAACTACAACAGTCAGTGATGACGTCACATTATTCATGAACAACAACTACCTGGTACAAGTCTGTATGATGACACGTCATCACACATGAACAACTACAACAGTCAGTATGATGATGTTTCATCATCCATGAACAATTACAAGTTACTATGAACATGTCTCATCATTCGTGACGACAGTCAAGCTACACTTGATGACTGAGACTTAAGTGTAAAAATACTTAGTGAGCTGTCAAGTATTTTCAATCCTAACTTTAAATCTGGTCATTAAAATGTTAAGGATCTACACGATGAACTAAAGTGTGACTACCGGGGTATACTGAACTATATGTTTAGAATGATGAACAATGCACATTGGTGTCCAGGAGATCATTTTAAAAACAGTTCTCTTTTAATTTTGTGTGTGACTTTATAAAACTGGAAGTGTGGTAGGTATGTGTGTACAGCCGAGAGAATACTGTATGCACAAGTATGAATTATAACTATGCATGTACAGATATGTACACTACTGCTACACTTATAAAGAGATACAATATGTGTGGTTACCTCTGGCATGAGAGCCTTCATACTGAACATCTGACTGATGAGCTTGAGTCGAGCCTGGGCCGTCTTGGCCTTGTTCAGCGTCAGCATGAGACCACGCATCTTGCGACTGTGGCGGATTGGAACGTCCGACATGAACTCCACACCGCCAGCAACGACTGCGTCGCAGTAGCCACTGGTCAACATCCCGATACCTGGTGATATGGGCCAGTGTCAATGTCGGTTTGGTCACAATGATGACAGTAAACAACGTGAACATTCTACAAATCTTGGAACATGCCAAACAGAATGCTGAACTCTCACCAGCATACATGTAGACACTTGTGTTAATTTACAAACCAACCAGAAGTCTTCATTCTGCCGAGTGTAACAGTCTTGTGGTTGAAAGATCATTAACTAAAGCCGGGGACTGCACATTCGTTCACACTGCCGCTATAGTATGGAATGCTCTGCCTAGCACCGTTACTTCTAAAACTTCTCTTCAATCTTTCAAGGCACCTTCAAAGACCCATCTTTTTATTACTGCGTACACTTCTTAAACTGCAGAAACATTTTATTCTGTGTTACTCATATTTTTATCTATCTTAATCCAGTTTTACAATCGAAAGAACATCTTAGAGTACTTATTTTAAAATAAGAATTTATTTAATCCAACTTACTTAATCTACTGATGTTTACACAGCACTATTCTCTTAACTTAATTATTCTTATATTTAAATTTGTTCTATTTCTTCTACTTATGTATTAGTCTTGTGTAACGTGCTATCAACATCACGGATATGTATTAGCCTTGTGTAACATGCTATGAACATCACGGATATGTATTAGTCTTGTGTAACGCGCTATGAACATCATGGATATGTATTAGCCTTGTGTAACGTGCTATCAACATCATGGATATGTATTAGTCTTGTGTAACATGCTATGAACATCACGGATATGTATTAGTCTTGTGTAACGTGCTATGAACATCATGGATATGTATTAGCCTTGTGTAACGTGCTATCAACATCACGGATATGGTGCTATATAAAATAAATGCTATTATCATTATTTAGTATCTTGATAATTCCATTCTTAGCTACAACACAACATTAAAGATTGCATGCTGGCTGTCGTTGCATCGCATGGCAGTGTATTTCAACAGTGCTATGATAACATTATCATCAATACACAGTATCTTATTAACCAAGTTAATGTTTTAATTTATCAGAAACTTGTCCTCATGAAACAATAACATTTGTGTCAGCTAATAAAACTAACATTTAAATATGTATATAACAATGTATAGATCTCGGTCCTGTCTACGGTCTCCGGTCACGCTAACCATTAGCCAATTTGGCTAGCAAAAAGTTTGGCTAAACAAAGTGGAAGACCATTTGTCAATTTGGTTGGAAAAAATCAGAAAATGCAATCAGTTTCATATATGGCTAAACAAGAAAATAGATTAGAATAAGTTGAGGCAGGAATCAAAGATTGCATCTTGATTGGCACATATCATGAGACTAGTTGGGATGCCATGTGACTGTCCTGGCTTGTGGTGACTCACCAGTAGTGATGGCCTGGTTGGATGAGATGCAGGCCTGTGTCACTGTGTGTGCCGGGGTCGTGTCAGGCAGACCAACGCTCAGTGTCACCTGTCACATGCAAACATAGGTGGTGTCACTGACATTTACAATTTTCCTATAAAAGAATATAATTATGTAAATTAATTTCATTTATATACTAAATTAGTTATATGCCATAGTCACTGCATCTATTCAGACACTGTTATGTTGTCGGAAACCCTCAAAATCTACAAACATAATTGTTTGTATTGTATGTTTTTGGACACCCATTACTTACCAGATTCCATACAATACATGACTGTTATTTCTGGACACCAAAAATATATTTTTATGCTGCATGTTTTCAGACAGCTGAGAATTTTATTATTTTAAGTGTCTGAATGCACAGTCGTTACAGCAGGTGTTAAAACAAAGGTTAACATAAAATTATCATTTAGTTAAAAAAATATACAACCTCGCATAATACACCTTTGGAATGGTGGAAATTGTTAACAGACAGAAACAGTTTATTTTTTAATTACAAATGTAAACATCATTGCAAGGACATCAATTTAAAAAGAATATGTTGCAACCACGTATGTGACTTGCTCACAAAATGAGTAGTGAAACTATACGACAGTTACAAAACCAACTGCACACGACAGTTACAAAACCAACTGCACACGACAGTTACAAAACCAACTGCACACGACAGTTACAAAACCAACTGCACACGACAGTTGCAAAAACAACTGCACACGACAGTTACAAAACCAACTGCACACGACAGTTACAAAACCAACTGCACACGACAGTTACAAAACCAACTGCACACGACAGTTACAAAACCAACTGCACACAACAGTTACAAAACCAACTGCACACGACAGTTACAAAACCAACTGCACACAACAGTTACAAAACCAACTGCACTACCCCCAGCCTACGTGTTAACAATTCTGCTGTAAATAAAACACAGCAGTATAAAAATGCATAACGATTTTGCCTGACTTCGCACATTTCCGACATGTTGTCTAAATCATCTGGAGCCTAATGTAGACACAACTTACCTCTCTTGCCAAGTTGCTTGTCTTCACCTCTTGGATGACGGTTCCAAAGATGACGTAGCCTATCAGCTCTGTAACAGATCCAGCCTAACGTATCAACGCTCTCAACAGTAGTAAGTAGTAATATAAGCTTTGTTTAATGATGGTGATTACGTCATGTGTTATGTTGTGATTTTCAATGGGCCATCATGTAATACATTCTTGCATCCACATTTACACAGCTTTAAATAAAATGAAATTCTTATAACTAATAAAAAATACCTCACCATTAAAAACAAAACAAATAAAATCTTTGACAGAAGTGTTTGCCTTTCATGTAAATGTATAAATTTGTACTTTTCAAACACTTCTTTGTTTAGTTCCATCATACAAAACAGTGCATTTAATATTGCTTAATCCCCACACTGGATGGTTCTTATTTGCTTTATGTTACGGCTATTTGGTTTTGACATGTTCCATGTGCCTCTTTATAATTACAAAAAAACACAAATGTGTGACTACATTGAAACAGCACTTGAAGACATCTTTCAACAAATGTTTTATAAATATGCCTTGCTCCAGTCAAAGCACACAGGCTTCAGTGGAAAGCAATCAACTAATTACACTGTCTGCCCACCTGGTGCAATTAACAGCTGTGTGCCTGGCAAAAGATCAAAGGAACTACCACTGCCTTGAGCAGCTGATTACAATGTCTACAATAAACCAGGTTTGAGAGCTGTGACTATGCAACTGAAAGGCACTAAAGTGGAAAACTTATGCAAGAGTAGACTTGGTAGCAGAAGGCAATGGACAACTAGGCTCACACATGTGAAATGTCCATTAAGTGCAGACTCTGGTCAAAGACGGATCCCAATGATTCCTTTTGTTGCAGCTTCTTTCTATAATTTTGGTCTGGCTAAATTAATTGACATACATCCAGTAATTAGTTTTTAAATTTCTGTTGTCATATTCCAGTCAGAATTAATTTATATTATGGGTATCCTGAGAGTAAATTTCACTACGACCAAAGGCTAATTGTAAATATGACATTATAAATCACTTGAGAAGTTCCCTGGTTTCTAGCAGAAACTTCACCGGAACACAATCATTTAATGATGCTATCATTAAGATAATCTCCCTTCATTTTCAGTTTCACTAATTTCATTAATCTCAGTTTCACCACAAACTTGAAAGACAATGAAACTAATGCATTACCTTTTGGTATTCCTGTGCGCTCAAGCAAACCCCTAAAACAAGAATGTAAAACATACTACACGTGAACTGGATGCACCTGCACCTGTAAGACTTACATAACACAAATAAAATAGAATAAATGTAAATGAACTTATTGAACATGAAACTGAAACAACTATGCAACAAAGTTCTAATAATTAAACTAGAACACTGACATTAATAAGCTAACACTGATTTATCTAAAGCTAACTTTTATCAATTTCAATATAACAAAGATATATGATTGTCCTGTGTCCATTTCATAAATTTATCTGAGCTATGTGCTACTAGGTAAATTATCCGTAGCCTCCAAGATCAGCTCCACAACATCAACACAAATGTCTTTATTGCTTCTCAAGATGAAAAGCCGTAATTTCTTACACTGGCCATTTTGTCAATGCCACTTTCAAGATAACAGACAGAGGGGCCAATGTTGTTGTTAGACAGGAGATTTACAATAGTTGTTTCTCGTAAATAAACTATGCCATTTGCTTGACACTACCAGATGTGTGAGGACTGTAGGTACGTACCTCATGGCAGCGATGCCGAGGTCGTGAGGCATGAGACTCTTGTAGTCGGTGCCACTCATGAGGAAGGGAGTCCTCACGCCATCCACCAGGACTACGTTCTTCACTCCCGGCTTCCCCAGGCTCTTTTTGGACGCTGCAGCTGAAACATCACACTCAAACTTAACCTAGGATTCCGAACGTACGCAAATAGCATGCACAATGGGAAATGCCCCTGTAGTGATGTAATTTCTGGGAATTTCCTATCCAATTCCTGTGCGGATACAATTTGAATCGCCACAAGCGATTACATTTTCTGCATCCACATAAAAATTGCATCTGCCTATGTACGTAGGGAACAACTTGTATTAACTTCCACTGGGTGTTATGTTCACTGATTTGCCACATACTGCGTCCCCATGCATGTGGGATCATAGCTTTAGATATAAAAATAAACATTTAAAATGTGACAGTAATGGAAAATTGCTTCTAAAAAATAGTTAATGAACACAAGCTGACCACCATATTACCTAGTGAAACTGGCAGAGCTGACACATAACAAGTACGTCTATTAATTATAAATGTAACATGAATTAATTTATTCATGACAGGTACCTACTGTTAGAAAGAATCTGTGCCTAGAACCGTGTTTGTCCAAGATAGGTGGTTTCTCACGAGACGTGTTGCCCGAGACAGGTTCTACTGACCTGACTTTTAAACAGTGCCTATGACAATATAGTGCATGTACACAATCATGTGTGCATGTACACAATCATGTGTGCATACACACAATCATGTGTGCATACACACAATCATGTGTGCATGTACACATTCATGTGTGCATGTACACAAATGTGTGTGCATGTAAACAATCATGTGTGCATGTACACAATCATGTGTGCATGTACACAAACATGTGTGCATATACACAAATGTGTGTGCATGTAAACAATCATGTGTACATGTACACAATCATGTGTGCATAAACACAAACTTGGTGCAATTAACAGCTGTACAATCATGTGTGCAGGTACACAATCATATGTGCATGTACACAATCATGTGTGCATACATGATTGTGTGGTTCGTTTATATTATTGTGCAAAAGCACTCACCATCCCAGCTTGAACTTGTGCTAAGACATCGCGCTGTTTCTGCAAGCACAAGAAATAACATATTAACATAATTTTGCCAAGTCCCACAAGCTTGCAAGCAACAAACTGTTCTATGTTGTGTCTGGTAGAACTGTTTCCCTTGTACAACAATGTCTCAACATTTTACAATAAATTATTCTCATTACTGGGACTTTCTGCCTCAGTCTTCAATTTATATATAAACTAGCTGGCAGAAATGATGATGACATGTACGTTGCTCATGATGTAAACATGTCTAAATATAAAAACGCAAATATATTATTTGTAATTAAATTTTCAGTAAACCCATATTGATTAGCATTTTAAAGAGAATTTTTTTTATCATGTAAAATTATCAAATATTCAAACTGGATCGACCAGGCAATAAAATTGTCTAGTCATTTTCAAAGAAATTGTTTAGTAATCAGATGTAGAGCTCTGGAAATTAATTATTTGAGATGTTGTTGTCATGTACAGGTAAAACAGTCGAGTAACTGCCCTGACAGGCATGAAGCATGTCCAGGATTGTGTGTTACAACTGTCATGTATCTGTCCTCAGGTTACCCTGTCACAATCTGCCTGCCACAGGGTGATTATCTCCCAGCAGTAACCTGTCGCAGCACAGGTGCAACCATGCTTTACATGGGATGATTCATGTAGATGGCTTGTACTACTAAGACGCCATTTCAAAACATCTGTGGTAAATAGTAGATACTAAACAAGACAGGTTAAACTGGAGTAGGGTGTTTGTTTAACATTATTTCGGTGACCAGTCGTTTCGTGTCATCGACTATGGAAATTTGTAATGCCTATCAGCTTTCATAAAGACACTAAAGACGCATCTGTTTACAGCTCAATACTGCTAACATTTTAACATTCCATTTCATTTCAGGACATTTTACTTCTATATCTTACTTTTGATACATGTATACACATTATTTTGAGTGCATGTATCAGTATTTATTTACGTATGTGTGCGTGAGTAGGTGCGTACATGCATATGGTGCATGTGGGTAAGTATGTATAAGTATGCATGTGTGTAAATAGAGTAATAATTAGTCTAATTTATAATTTATCTAATTTTATTTATTTTTAGTCATTAATTAATAGTTTCAATACAACTAACTTCATTTGTTCTACATGTTATCTGAAGTTTCTTTTTTGCAGTTTTGATATACATTGAATCGTTTGGTTGAATTTAGATTGTACACTGCTTTGAGCATGTCATGAAATTGCGCTCTACAAATATTATTATTAGGTATACAAAGATTTATTTTCCTACCAAAACAGTTTATTTTCTTAAGAAATATAGCTTAAAGAGGAAATAATAAATCACATTCTTCTAGAACCATGTTAGTGTGTGTATGCCCATATGCTCATTGTTACAACTCGAAGGATGAGGACGTTTTCATGGGTGATGTGATTAACTTTCTTGTGGGGGTATTTGTAGTTAAATGACAATGGATTGCTTCCATGTAGTGTTACACATCAATGTTTGAGGTGGTGTCTGACATTACTAATGACTAGTTTACACCCACCAATGGAGCAACAAGCCACTCATTTACATTGGCACCACCAAACAATTATCTCAGGTAGGAAAAAGACCCCCTAGAAAAGCATAGCTTATCACATAAGTAGATAAGTCTAAGTAACTATTGTTGTTTTTTATGAAATGCATCGCCAATTGTTAGAACAAGTCCAATGAAGCAAACGGATACAGAAAGAGTACATTCCAGTGCCTATGAGGAGATGCACTCACAACGCACCAAAGATTCCAGTGCCTATGAGGAGATGCACTCACACGCACCAAAGATTCCAGTGCCTATGAGGAGATGCACTCACAATGCACCAAAGATTCCAGTGCCTATGAGGAGATGCACTCACAACGCACCAAAGTCGGCGCATTAATATTTTGATTTCATACATCTGGCACGGTGTTGTATGCAGTTCATGAATCACACAGTTTCTTCAGTCCTTAATTTTGCAACACCTGTTATTCATCATTATGACCATTCTCAAGATGCAATGTTTTGTCCGAGTACTGTTGAGTGCCATATCTCATATTTGGTAGAGCAACCAAACTCCTATGTTACGTAGTTGTTATTTTAAGACTGTATTTCTTTTTGTAATTATATGTTCAAATGTAAGACAACATTCTACATAAATTAGTTAAGTTACCGGATGCTAGTGGTGCTTGAGTGGCTATCAAAATAATCCATCTCCATGTCATGTCTGCATAGGTGGTTGGGGGTCAACAGCCAAAGGACATGGGGTCATCTCAGGTCACTATAGTCTGGTACATAACTGCCGATCCATACAATGCTTTAGTTAATATTGTACACATATTATTTATTTAGGAACATTATCTGTATTAACACAAGCTACACAACTTGCAAACCATTCATAAATGAAATATGTAGACATGAATGCATAAACCAATAAACATCACCAAACATATCCAGCAATCCTGTATTATAACTGCACTTTGTGATGGACCATTTTGCTATCTACCGACTCTGCTTAGCTTAGGTTATTGTCTAATCATGAAGGTTAAAAGTTCAGCATGAGTGTGCTGTATTGTGCTGTTATGCCAAGATTAATGGCCCAGGAGAACATGTGTAGTTCTCTCAGAATAAAGTGTAAAGACAGGCCTAGTAATTATGCACAGGTGTGTTCCTGAGGTGCCAAAGTAGGCAGGTAGGCTGACAACAGTTGAAAAGTTCAATCACAGAGTAATTACTGTGCGACTAACTTGCTAAGATATCAGGACACATGAAGTAAGTCATGCTTGTACTTAATTAAGACATTCAATAATTCCTGGCAATGTAATAATCTCAATGTAATAAGTGTTACATTCACCATATATCACATTGATCCAAACAAAGCCAAACTGATTCTACAACTGAGCCTACCCTAAAAGTCTTGTCACTATTTTACATTACACACCAGAGACTTGTTGATGCAAATGTTTACAATGTTCACATTAAAAGTGGCACCATTAAATATTTGGATAACTCTGATTGATGCCCAATTACAAATATACTTGTTAATTGTACGAGGCATGGTAGCATATTTATTAAAATGCATAAAGTTCACTTGTAATATAACATTTCAGCGTTTCCATTATGAAGCAGTTGGCAGCAATTATATCATTCTCATTGAATACAGGCAAAAAGTTGCATTTGTAATTTATTAAGTTTTCTTAAGTTAAAGTATGATGTTTCAAAATAAATGATCTACGTGGACTAGCCATTTCAGTTTATGGATATTTAGTCACTAAAAGATTTGATTCCACATGTGTATATATAAATATATATATTATATATATATATATATATATATATATATATATAATGTAAAAGTGCATATCCTGCCAGGATACAAATATTAATTTATTATGTCACAATAACTATCTATATAAGAGCAGTGTTTGTATTTTTATATGTGAGAATACATGTGGTTGTAATTGATTATACAAAGAGTAAACAAATAATGGACAACAGCCTGTTTTGTTGAGTGGTTCAAATTAATAACTGTGGCAATATGCAGTGGCATGGTAGTTCATAAATGTCTGCACTCAAGTGTCAATCTAGAAGACTAGGTTTTCAGTCACCCTGTCGGGTAAATGTTGGTTACCCAAAATTGCCTTTTTCTTTTGGATGAGACACTAGAAAAGTTGTTGGTCCCTTCCAAATGTGGTGTCTATGCCAGGGAAAGTAAAATATCCCATACAGGGAATAAATGTGTAACATAGGTATCTAGTGGACTCACTATAATTCTATGTACAGATTTAGAATTTAGAAATCTTGCACTGTTGCAGGAAGAGAAATTTGTAACTGGAGGACGAGATTTCTGATATTTCTGATATTCCTCTCAGCATTCGAAACAGCACTTGTCCGTTTGTCCGGGACAAGTTTTTTTTGGCCCGGACAAGTAAAATTACTCTACATCAGTACATGGTTATCTGGTGGACAAGTGAAAATTTACAGTAAATAGAGACGCGTGCAACAATGCAAACTTTTTATTTGAGGAAATTAAAACGTAAATGAAGTTCGCTAGCAATTGCGTGCGTTGCAATTTTGTTAGTGTGTCGGCGTCTTGTCGTTCCGCCGCCAGCGTGTTGTACGTCAGTGTTCAACTGAGTTTAGTGCCTGTGTTAACAGGGTCTTCCGCTGAGCGTACCGACCTAGCTCTGTCATAAGTGTAGGACAGACTGCGCATCAGCCATCGTTGATTGAGGCTGTATTTCACAAAATCTTACTTCCACCTACGGATCATATTTGATGAAATTTGGAAATAGTAGACTTGGTATTGCTACTTGTTATTTGAATAATTATATAATTTTAACCATTATTACGCATAATCCACGTGGACTCGACAGTCTTCCAGGACCAAGACCAAGTCATCGAATGGTACTCGTTAGCTGATCCAGATCGGTGACAATTTTCAAAACTTGTAACTGGCTCTCCGGTAAACTTATGGAGGTGGATGATAAACGGAATATTAATGAAATTTCAGAAGTGTTGTTGTATCTATGTAACATTTATTTTAATCATAAATTGCGAGTTTTCGAAGCCGAATTATGCAAGACGCACGGCCGGGGACGAGGTGCCAACTGCTGTTGACATGTCAGCTTCTGCCAACTACAGCGGTTTGCGCACAGCAGCAATGTTACGACGTAATTAAATCTATAAATTATATTCCGCCTGGTAAATGTAATTCGGGCACCGTTAAAACTGTTTTATCATCATTGCAATGGTAATATAACATTTAGGAAAAATGTGCGTTTGTTTGCTGATGATCAATTGAATATTATCTTCATTTGTAAAATACAGAACTTTGTTAATATTGAAGTTCATAGAGATTGAACAAAATAATATCAGATTATATAGTTTATTTTGATTTTTGTAACAACATTTCCTGGTTTTGAATTGGTCGTGTTCCTGATGGTTGAGCGGCATCTTCAATGACAAACTGGTGCCAAAATTTTACAGCAGTGTTATATGTTAAATATATATTATATTAAACATAAACTGTTTTTGCAACATTATAACAAATAGCAAAGAAAACAATTGTCTCATTCCTATCATTGTAACAACTATTTGTTATTAATAAAAGCGTTCATATCAGCACCACAAAAAATATTGGTGTACATCATGTAAGTGTCTACTTTTAATATTCGTGATGACTAATAATGATAATGGACTGGAAAATAGTTGCAAATATAATTTTGCAATTTCAAAATTTGCAGATAAAATCAAATTGTGTCTTTGATCACAAGTCACTCAGAAGTACATGCAACGAAACAGCAGGAACATTGTGTTGTTGTCATAAAAATAAGACAGACTTTTTTACCTTTTTTCTGAAGCTTCGATTCCCCTTAACAACCACTCGGACAAGTTAAAATTTTGGCGGACAAGTAGATTTTAAAACTTACTTGTCCAGCGGATGAGTAAATATTCTGGCTTATTTATATCGCTGTTCCTCTACTAGCTCTAGTCAAGGTAATCACTTATGATAACGTCTCCTTCATATATATATATATTCATAACTGAAGTACTCAGACATATTTTAAAACTAATGTTATGTTAAAACCAACGTTTGTATTCGGTGTAGCTACAATCGCGTGCATATATTGTCAGAATACACAATGCGTATATTTGTAACAATACAGTGTGCGATGTCGATGAGGTAAACAGTCAACATTACGTCATTCGGGCCGAGGAGAATGCGGCTTGTTACCAGTGCGTCTGCAGTGCAAATTCCAAACAGCATGCCTTACTCCCTTCACATTACATTTTCGAGCATCGTATTAAATAGCATGCACATATGACATTGATGATGATAAACCACCTATTTGTTAATAATACTCACGTAATCTGCCTTGGCGAACCAAACTCGGAAAAACCACCGTCTTCCAAAGCTGTGCCATCTTTCACGCTCTCTCGTCGATGACGGCTTCGCTAGCTTCGCGAAAGGTCAACTTTGTTTTATCACGTGACCGTTTATAATGTGTACTTTTTAGAAGTTAAGAGTTGCGCACATATATTTACAGTCGTTTTTCTCCATGCTACTAATTACAGGTATTCTATAAATCTGCGTAAAAAGGTATAATCACTTAATTTGTACTAGAAAACAATGGTTTAGCGAACGAGAAATCGCGTTGATTCACGTGATTTAGAAAGGTCAGTAGCAGCCGGTACAGCTATTAGGCAGTGACAGAAAGCGCAAAGATGGCAGGGTTCGGGATGTTGGGAGTTTTCAGGCACATATCAAAACAAAGAACGCCATTCTGCAAAGGTAACGCCTACATCAATAACAGTAGTATTCGAAAGTTATTACACTGTGCTTGACTGTTGTTGTTATTAATTTGAGCTGCAATTGGCATTCCGTCTTACTCTTAGCGTCGGTAGTGCGACAGTGAGTGTTTGGCAATTTTCTGACCGCTAACCACCACGCAAACATCCACTACGGGCACTAGATTAATCAAATCATGTGTAGACTGTTTGCCTAGTGTCTTGGTACATTATATTTCTTAATTTATTTAATAAATATTAATACCAGCATTGCAATTTCAATGTTAATATGACGACCACTCCAAGGGGATTAAATTATTCACGGCAACCAAGCGACTGTTGCCAGTGTTGGCGTTGGTGAACGTATCGCTTTGCGGATTATGCAAGCAGCACGGTGGCTTGATGACATAACTGTCGTAACAAGCACAACGTACGTTATTTCATGGGTTGAACCCAATGTACTATATTCTTTTATAAAACTTAGTTTTAGCGTAACTTGGTGTGCTGCAACATATGTATAATGTATAATTAACATATCATATATATATAATAACTAATATGTATAGTCTATACATAGTCATAAATATAACACTTATTAATTTAAAATAATGAACTGTGACTTATCTTATGTATTAATAAAGCATAACTAGCCATTAGGCATAATCCATTGAAGATGAAAATGTTGTCATAGTCACATAGACATAGTCTAAACTATTTAGAGAAAAATAAACTCTATTGTCGATTCCTGTACGCCCTACATGAGCACATAGAAACTCAACTCACTATGTGGAGAACATAAAAATATAAGTAACATATACTTTAGATGTTTAGAGCTACAGAAAGCAGACTGCTAGATGAAAGAGGAAGCAGACAGTCAGGCACAATAATAAAGACCTGTTAATTTTAGACCAATCTGACATAAAACTACAATATGCACTATGCAGTATTAAATAAAACATCAATTATGAACATTGACCACCTTAATTTATAATATGAGTTGTACGGCTTTAGTTTCCTTTTACCACATCATTATCATACTAATGTATGTAACAATAGAACATAACAATGTCTACCCAGAAAGTGAAATAACAGGCTGCTCCCTTGTCGCGGCAGCCACGTTTAATAAAGTTTGGTTTAGTAGAACTATCATTTCTATTCTGCCTGTATATTCTAAAGTACATACAGTGAGGCTGGAGTAAATATCGTAACAGCGTACTTGTTCTTTATGTAAATTTTTTTAACATGTAGAATACATTTTCATAGGCATTTATTGTCATGATGCTAATGATGGCCAGTGATCAAAACAAACTGATTAGATAATGAAACATCTTTTGTTTAGTCTCATTACAAGTACTGTAACAACCAGACATGGGGTCAAATACATTGAAAAGTAGGCCACTGATCATCCATCTGACAATGACCCAAGTTAAAGCTGAGTTAATGAGCAAAGCATGCAACTGGATGCAGTTGGTCAGCTAATAAAAGAGCTATAGGAAGGCCAGTTTTCTCTCAGTGAATGTCATGGCTTGGTGATCACATAAGTAACATGGGTGACCTGTATCAACTGCCTATACCAAGCAACAATTTAATTAAGCACAGCTGTGATAACAGTTTTCATTGACAGAATTAAATGTTATAAGTATTTGATTTTTCAAATACTTTTAACATGTATTTAAATGCAAATAGTTTTGACTCCAAATTTTCAAATGCAAATACTGGGTCAATCACATTTAAATGCATTTACAATAGTCCCTCTCTTCAGCGGACACATCTGTATCCAAGCATAAGTGTCCCGACATGGCGGGTGTCCGCTCATCGGAGGGACAGGCATCTTAGTGTCGTAGTTCAGATCAGTACAACCGACACATGGTAAAGGTGTGGCAATATGTCAACGCATTGACTGGTAGGAATTAAGCACTATATATATATTTGTTTATTATTACTGTGATGTATTAAAAAATAAACAGTTGATCATGAAGTCATATCGCCTGCCCGGCACCGTCCGCCCGACTCCCTCTGTCGATCTGAGATTTTCCTCAACTGCGCACTGGTCATTCACTCACTGCCACTAGCCTACACAATGGTATCGGCCCGGTGTACCGGTCTGAGAGTAAGTTCCAGTTCTGTATTGCGCATGCGATTGTACATGTCAAAGGTTAGCGCCTACTTTCGGCCCGCAGCTGTACGGTCTGGAAGTAAGTTCCGGTCTAAGAGTAAGATTCGGTTCCGTTTTGCGTACACACTGTGCATGTCAAAGGTTAACGCCTATTGTTGGCCAGTTTAAACACGGTGTTTGCCGAAACTATGCGTGACTCAATTATATTATAGTTTACATTAATGATACGGTTATTTTTTTAATTGTTAGTATACATAACAAACCCTCATAATTAGCATAACTTTTAATTATTTGCTAAACATTTTTTTAAATTTTGATGTCATTTTCTCAGAACGTTGTGTATCTTACAACTTCGCCAAACAGAGCTGCAGTTTTCAACGCTGTTTATACGCACAATGGGTTTTATGGTAAACACAAATGACACATATCTCTGTCAGTTTGGCATGTATGAAGCTGAAATTGTGTGTGTAATCTAGCAGGCCCATTGGTTCGTAGATTTATATTAAAAAAAATTCGTCGGGGTGGGGATCCTGAGGGGTAACAAATATATATAATTATAAATGACACATATCTCTGTCAATTTTGCATGTATGAAGCACCGTAGGGGGGGGGGCAAGTAAGTCAGTGGAGTAATGGTCGCTACAGCAAGCGAAGCATGATTAATTATGTAACTCAGTCGCCGCGAACATCGAGCAAGGGTCAAACTCAGTCACCACATACTTCTGGCACGGGGTCAAAGTTGATCGGCCAGCTGAGGTCACGTTGTTCATCGCGGGTCACATTTGATGTATTGCGCTTGCGCGAGCATGCGCAATACACAAAACGGAACCAGAACTTACTCTCAGACCGGAACCTTCTTCCAGACCGGTACATCTGCGTTGCAGTAGAATTTGCTGCGCGTATGGCAGCATTCAACCACAAATTTCTAACAAAACATCTCCGTTACAACATTTTATAAATTGGTATTCTCGAACGATTTAGATATTCTTTAGCTAAAATACTTCGTAAGTAATTCGCAAGTTGACGATTTCGGCTGCCCCCTACCGACTAAAATGATAACCTGGAAATGATCAAGCAAATATTTAAATCAGTTGCTACATGCAGCGTGAACGTTAATTAAATATTAAAAACAGTAACGGGTACAATCGTTAATTGTCTCACTTCATTTTTCATCCAATTTCGAAAGATTCATTAATGCACAAATTGTGCGTCACTTGATAATGCGTTTCATACGCTGGCAACCTACATTTGGCATAGCGCAGCATAATTTTATGATGCTTTATTATTTCACCTCAGTTTAGGCTTAATGTTGGGCTGCATTGAAAACAATTGAGGTGAACCTTTTATACATCGTATTTGTGAATCATGGCATCGCAGGCAGCAAACGTGATTGATAACAGCAACAAATTAACAATACCTTCCTCCACATTCACTCTGCCTAAAGTTTACAGAGCGTAATCAAAGTAGTTTGGACAAACACAACGGTTACAGCAAGGAAGACAAGCTCGTTGTTACGGGTACACGTGTACTTGGTGTTACCATTCACACACACCGAGCTGTATGTCCGCCATTTTCTTAAAAAAATTGGCAAAAAATCTTCGAATTAATGAATACTGTCCGTCTTAGGATGAACATATAACCAAAATATCCCGCGCTCTGTCTTCGTACACGAGATGTCCCCTCATCACACGGACATTAACATGGCAAAACGGTCCGTACATTGACAAACTGTCCCGACATAGCAGGTGTCCCCTCGTCAGAGGGTCCACTGAAGAGAGGGACTACTGCAAATGCATTTGCATTTGACCCCTTGTCTGGTAACAACTGAATATTGATTGGTGCATTATTTTCATATTTTTAATGTAGCAATATTTGAGAATTTATAGAGGAAACAACTATTTAATAAAACCATTGTACAAATGGAATGTTTGATCTCCTACAGTTGCCCGATTCTGGAACCTTGAAGGTGTGCGACAGTTTTCTGTGAGCTCAGCAATGGCAGGTGAGATTATGTTTTTTCTATTACTCTAATATTTCAATGGTCATCAATTTGTTTACATACAGTAAATTTAGGGACACTGATTTTCCGTTAAAAAAAGGCAAATTCTGTTTCAAACAACGTATTTTCCTTTTCAGAAACATGCAAATTCTGTTTCAAACAACATTTTTATTTTATAAAGTTAACTTTAAAAAATAATACATTCTGTGAAATTTCTAAAATATCACAATGTTATGATCTCTGCATCTAAATAATACTGTTTTATGGTGTGGTTAACTTTTCTAACAATTTGTGCAATATTTGAACCACAGTAACAACATTACATACTCAATTTAGATAATAAAATAATTCCTCTGACACAATTAAATATAAATGACTGGTTGTTTCTAATACAGCAGTGCTTAATATATAAGTTAGCAAATACAAGCAATCATATTAACAATTATGAATATTCCATTTGTTTGCTGTTTCACTAATGATTTTGTTCAACCATTAAATTTTTAGCTAGCTCTATATATGATGCCATCCAACAGAATTTGTTAGAACTACGAAACGCGGACTGTCTCACTTTGAGCCAGTGTAACCTAGGCTGTTGTTACACTTTCGCGTTTTGTGTGACAAATGATGTGACAACTACATTTAATTAACAACATGTCTTCCATGCGCTTAGTGGACAGCCAGACAACGATCGCGAAACAGTTTGTGTTAGCGCCTCAGTTGGTGTGGTTGGCAGCAGGATACGGGGAACCAGCTGTGACTGCCTGGCAGACTGATGACACTCAATATGCCATGACAAGGGAGTTGTGTATCACCTGTAGCTCAGGCAGGGCATGCAGGGGTGGGTTGATGCAGCTGGATGGCCTGGGACAGTATCATGGTGGTTGGTGGAGTGTACGTTCCAGATGACTGAGGAGTAGCAGGTGTGGGGGTGGTGTTACAGTAGTCGGTGCCACCGGCTCAATGTGTGTGCCCTTGGGAAGGCTCACTGGGACTTGGTAAGGCTTGTGGATAAGACTATTGAAGTCATCCTCGATGCTGAGTCGGAGTCTTGGCGGATGTACAGGAACATATTTACGGAGAAACTTCCTGTTGCAAAGCGTCACTCTACCTGAACCATCGACTCGCACCACGTACTGGTCATGTTGACGAGCCTCGATTACTTGGCCAGTCTTGTCCCATTTTCGGGGGTTGGAGTCAGTCTGGTTTTGGATTCTCACTTGGTTTCCAACTATGAGGGGTGGTAGTGCTTTTGTGTGTTCAGACCACCATTCAGCAGCTTTTATGTTTGTCGATTCCGGAGTACCTCCTCCCTTGCGGTCAATGTCTCCTGCCAGGTTTCGTGGGGTCTGCAATGACCTAGAAGGATGGGGATGATCCTTGATAGGCCTCCCGAAGACATCCATCACTGGGTAGAGTTTGGTGTCTTTGTCAGGGCAGTTTCAGTACTGCAACGTCGCTCGCTGGAAGGAGTCTGTGTTGAGCTCGCCATATGGCCACACAGTGTCTGTTATTAGTCTCTTCACCTTCTTTAGCGTCTGGATCCACCATGAGTTGCAGCGGAGGCCCCCCTCCATCATGGGTAGTGGCTGATGTTTGTACGTGTTAAAGGTGCTTGGCCCATAGATGTTGAGTAGGTATCATCAGAGTTTATCGCAGTTCTCCTCTGTCGCCCGGAACGGTATGTCTGATGGTGGGGGTGGTGGCAGCTGGCGACATGGGAAATCACACTCTGAGGCTAAGCCGCTGTCATTATCATCCCGTGTTGGGTGGGTGTCATTTGTGGCATTCGCTGTCTGGTTCCAATTGACCTCATCGATCATGGGGAAGGTGGTAGTGATCATACCGAGACTGATGCAAGCTTCTCTGCTGAGGAAGAGTATATCAGAGTTGTCTGTGATGTAGGTGATTTGGCGAGTGTCAATAATGTTGCCCGTTTTGTCCGTGCTGGAGAATCGGAGGATGGCAACGTCAAGGATGGTGATACCTTTGCTGTTGGCGGCATGCAACTTCAGTGTACCGGGATGAGGTTGCTATTCTTCAGACCAAGTCGACGAATGACCTTGATACTAGCCAAGCTACTCTGGCAGCCTGTGTCGGCCGTACAAAGATATGGCAGCAGTCCTAGGTGTGGATGTGAGGTTGAAGCCGAGGTGCCTGAGTTTTCGCTGATGGCTCTCAGTCAGGTCAATGAATGGCTGGGGTTTGGAAATTCGCTTTACCCAAATATCAGAGAGCTGGTTGTAGAGATGATGGTCCAGCGTTATGGTTCTGCGACCACTGCGTTGATTGAGGTTGGTGATTGCACAGAGGGAGTCTCATACTGATCAGGTGGCTTTGCTGTCGTCTGGAGTGTCTGTTTGTTTTTGCCTCTACACATGTTGTCAAAGTGGTGTTCTTTGCATGTGTGACCGGGCACTCCTTTCTCCTGAACTTGGTAGGAGCACATCTCAGACCTGTCAGTTTTCTTCTGGTCACACAGGTAACGAACTTCCAGGGCATCATTCATGCCACGTTTATAGGAGTTGCTGGCCGCTTCAGCACCATGGGTCTGGGATTCAGTGTGGCGGAGAGCTTTCCAGATTCTTTGGCCTCAACGAATTGGAAGACTTCTCCAGAGACATTTCCTGATTTTTGTCACCCTGTAGATATAGCTATATTTCTGTGTGTCGTCTATGCCTCGACTCAGCACATTGCGGAGAACAGCTTCGGTATACTGTAGTTGACGTCCATCACACAGCGGGACATTTTGTCACGAACTTGCACACTCCAGCTTGGCCGCGTAGGCGAGCACCAAACGAATGGATTGGCTCATCACGGTCCTGGTGCATGTTACGCAGGGTGACACAGGCAACCATTGTGTTTTCTTCTCTGACAGCAAGTGTTTTCATGGCTTTCAAGACATCCGCCTCTGAGTAACTGGCCAATGTGCTGCCAGCAGTATGAGTGAGATCCTTGTGTAGTTGTTCATCACAACATTCCAACAGCTGAACCACTTTGTCCTTGCCTGACTCCTTGTTCGCTTCGACATAGTCATTCCATCGTGACGTGAAGTATGATCAGCCTTCGCTGGTGCTGGCAGAGGGTATGGGAGGCCGTTTCACCTCTTCCACTTTCGCAGCAGCAACGTTGGGGGTAGCTGCATTATGAATGGTGGCGTGGGTAGTGATTAGGGGTGCCACTAAGACTGCCTCCAAATCAGGAGTTGTGTAGTCGCAGTTGGCGATGGGGCAGCTGATAGCTGGCATCTTCAAGAGGTGTGAAATCAGTGGGTAGCAGTAGTGTCTACCAGTCGTTGAGTCCTGTCATAGATAGGAACCCGTCCTTTTGTAAAATCTTTATTGAAGCGTAGATTACAGATGATGGGACTCAATCTGAAACAAGTAAAAAGAGAATTATTCAAACAGGTACATTACGTCTCATACCCAGGACCAGTTAACCATGTGAGTGTTTTCGTTAACAGTATGCCACTCAAAGTGTTGTTAAGGTATCCGCCATTATCTCACCTGGTGTATTAGGTGACTCATCCAAGACAGGGTTCAGACAATAGTTTTTTGGGACCTTCGTCTCTGGTTTCCCAATTTCTATGCTACTGGTAATCATGCTGTTCTATAGAGCTCCAGAAAGAAAAATACAATGACTGAGTTGGGTTTACTTGGGCACCAGTAACTCTAACAGCTCCACTTCAGATGCAGTTAAATAGACCTTTCAAAGCATTTTCTTTTGTGTTTGAACATATGCAACCAGCTACAGTAGCATCTGGATATTTGGATATTTAGATGAATGATATTCTTTATTAAAACTACTCGCCAGATCCTTTCCATATGATTCATATCATTGACTAATGCCTGGACTATCAGTCAAGGGACACATATATTCTTGATATATTTATGGAAGTTGGGAAACTACACATTTGTGATAAAATAATTTGTGTGATATTTTTGCAAACTGTTTCTTAACTATGGAGATTATTATTTTGTAATGAATTTCGAATTGTGATTTGTTATAAATGTCCAGAGGACATATTGCAAACTAATGTGCTTGTCGCCAGGCAAACCGAGTTGTAAATTACTGTAATGTGGACAAGTGTTCAATTTAGTGCAATAAACACTTGTGTTACACACGGGTCAGTTCTCCTCAAATAGGATAACCTCTAGAGATGGGACACTCATGCACAAACTACATAATTTCTTTAATATCAATTATTACATTAATCTTACATGTTTTTTTTTCTTTTTCCCAGACAATCAGAAAATAATTATAAATGCAGATCTATTTATCATGTGTGAGACGAGACTTTCTGTTAGCCTACAGATGACATTAAATTTGAGTTAAACAAGGAATAAGTACTTTAAACGGAGGTTGTTATTTGTCTTCTCTCTGGTTCAAGGTCTATGTTAATGAGCTCAACGTAGATAGAAATCTCACTGGCAGTTGTACTTTGATAACAAAACTAGCATTCATCTCGCAGGCAGAAGCATTGGAATGTTGCATGAGTCATGTATAGTTGAGATACAGTGTGGGCAGTCACAAGATTGGCTATAAATGGGAGGTAGGGTTGTCCTCACATAACCCCTGACCATGTCCGGCATCCAGGTGCTATTTCTAGTACCAGGTATGTACTCGATGGCAAGCCATACTCAATATGTATGCTTCAGGCCAAACGTGGTCCTTTGTTTGCACACGATACCATAACTTTTCTTGTTGTCGACAACTTTGTGCAATGGCTTTATGTGCAGCATAAATAGCATGCCTTTGAAAGGATGGCTTTTTAGAGATGGTTAGCTATGGTTATTTTGAACCGAGGCTTTGTGTGGTTGCTGATGTAAACATGTATGACATAAGCAGTGCTTTGCTTTGTGTTATTGCTAGTTAATGCATTCTTCTGGTGGTCAAAGTTAGTTATGTTTGTTGCTGTGGGGGTATTACTGGAGTGACCTGCCATCTGTTTACTTTGGCATACATCTGTCAGCCCATTCATCAAGTCATTGTTAATTAATCTACTCCTCATGGCCGTCTCCCTTGGACAGCTAGATCACGTTCAGATAACCTCCATGGTTGCAAATGACAATACACTGAAATTATTACACTTATTATCAACTCAGTTCCTCTCGGTTACTTGTATTATTAATATTTAAAAAGCATTACCCATATGGGATAGGAATTGACACCATGGAGGCAAGTTGGCAAGGATTACACTCATGAGAATGTTGATAGAAAGATGATGCAACATTAATCTTAAATGATTCTGGGTACATTCTAACTTGTTTTTTCTTTGGCCACACATGTACAGCCAAATTAACAAAAGGTTTTCCATTTTGTTTAGCCATTGGCTAAATGGCTGATGATTTGCATCAGCCTAGTTATTTATATAACTAATTGCAGATCTGTATATATATAATAAAATCTTTACTGACAGACATATCTCGCATTAAAGAAATATATAATATTATCTGTGCTTTACATTTATACATTTAGTCAGTTTGCATGTAATCTACCTTTCTAGTACTAAACTAGTAAGCAGTACTTTTTATGTTTTTGCTAAATGTCCTGGGGTAAAGATTGGGTATTTGGGGTACTATACATAAATATATATTAAAACAGTAGGTTCATCTAGCAATGATATTGACCCAGCTTTCTGGGAGTCACGTCTTGCAATAATGGCTTGCCAGTTTTAATTGTGCAGATGGTGAAATTGACACAACTTCAGGGAGAGAAAACTTGTCAAGAACCATTAAAATTAACTAGATAATTACTAAATATAATAGGAATAATCAAATTTCATTGTTATTCCCAAAACAGTGTTGTTATTATGATCATTACTAACATTTGCATAACGCTATATATATCTGGTACCAGCCGGTTCATTGGCACATTTATGTTAACACACTGGCAGTACTTTAGCAGAACTGTTATTTCTAAGTATTTTGTAAAGTTAAATTTGTCTATTGCAGCCAAGCACATCAAGTATGAGACTAAAGAGGGCGTGGCCATCATCAAGTTTGACTCTCCCGGTGTCAAGGTATGTTACTAGAGAATAGTGCAGGTTGAGTGAGCCAGTGCTGACATCTAGTGGGTCATAATGAATCACTATCAGGTCTGGTAATCGAGTAACACATCAATGCACTCTGTATGCTTGTCATTCACACAGTGTGAGTTTGTTCATAAATTAGGTAGATGTTGGTTTTTATGTGGTCACATGTAAAATTATGAAAAAAGTGCGAGAAAAGATATACGATTAAATCTTCAGTAGGCAGATAGGTGTAAATAAGGTACATTTTAACACCGTGTCTGTTTAATTATATGACTATTGCCTTATTTATGCATGTAACATAATTGTCCTTAACACTGCGCCTGGCCAAGGAAAATCCTCTGTAATGTAAAGTTATAAAATATATGTAATATTCGATAATCATGGGGATATTATTATCTGAACTTCATAAAAAAAATTGAAACAATTAACATTTTAACCTGCTACCAGATAATTACAGAGTGGATATATGCCCTGTGTCCAGCCATACACGTTAGCTACCAAATAATTTGAAAATTAATAAAATCTGTTGAGAACTTTTATTTTTATTTTTTTTTCCCGATATAAAAATAGTCCAATCCGAGCAGCCCGATCACTGCCGCTTTCACAACCAACATACACCCGCGGCTCGTCCAGACAAACATCACACTGCCAAGCTGTTGAATTTTCACCTCAAAAGGCGTCCAAAGTCGTTCTAACTATCTGAACTAGTATAGTAACCTTATTCTTGAACACTCGCTGGAATTTTTTTGAAATATTGACGCAGTAACTTGATATCATGAACACTGACAGATGCATTAAAAAACAGAAATTGCAATCAATGGGGAACAAATGTGAACCACTACGAATACCTTGGAGCAAGACTACAAGGAGACGGCAAGACATCATCAGAGATCAGAAGAAGGATAGCCATAGCAACGCATAATAATCTGAAAAATGTATGGAAAGGCCAACACATACCAACAAAGATAAGAATTTTAAAAACTTGCGTTTTTCCAACAGCTCTACACGGGAGCGAAACGTGAACACTGAACAAAGAAGACTTGAGAAGAATACAAGCGTTTGAGATGAAATGTTACAGAAAAGTCCTCAAACTTAATTATTTTGGCCACATCAAAAGACACAATTCCTTAGAGAAAACAATCCTAGAAGGCAAAGTGGAGGGAAAAAGAGGAAGGGGAAGACCAAGAAGAAGATGGGAGCAGAACATCAGCGATTGGTTGGAAGAAGACATCATGAGAGCAGGGAGACGAACGGCAGACAGAGCATCGTATCGTGGGATAATCCGGGCAGCTACGTCTCGCAGAGATATACTGAACTGAAGAATGAAGAAGATTAGCTAAATTACCTTAGCCAGCTAATGTCATTTTTGGCAGTTTGGCCAATAACAGAGCTTTAGAATGATACAACGCATGCGGGGGTCTAGACTTTATGAATGGATATGTAAATTCATTACACGAGGCGTACTAAAACCACAACATTTTTGCCGCCAACTTGGTCACATGTTTTGTCAGCTAGGCAGTTACTAGCTGTCAATCAATCTACTCATGAATAAATATACACCATCTTGAAAAATCTGTCAGCTATCCATCGATACAAAATGTTCAAATGTCAGTTACCTAGCACGGAAACTAAAAATGTTACTATAAAGGTAGGTATTGTCGGCCGATCACAGTCATGCGTGCGCATGCATTTACACACACGTCTGGAGGCACTGACCTGTGACATATTTTTAGGTGAACTTGCTGTATTTACCTTTGACCTGTTTGCAGGTGAACACACTATCCGTGGCAGTGTTTGAAGAATTCAAGGAGGTGCTGTCAAAGGCTCAGTCAGATCCAGGCATCTCTAGTATAGTACTCATCTCTGGCAAACCAGAATGCTTCATTGCTGGGGCAGACATTGCGTACGTACATCGGATATACGGCACAGAGTGACTGAGTCCCAGTGTTGTTCTTACTTGTCCACTGTAGTTTGTGGGCATCACTGATATGCACACATGACTGTTAGCACATAGATATTTTGATGAACCATTTCACCAGGCTGCCCAGTTAAATGAAATAAAATTTTCTTTGTAAATTAAGAACGCTACATCTGCAGTTTGAGTCTCCTTTTTGTGGTTTCTCTCTAATAAACAAAGATCTATAACAATTTATGTAGCATGATTTTTGGAGATGTGAATTTACTGAACGTTATCTTTTAAAGGGGCATTAAAATGTTCCATTAAACAATAAAATCTCAGTTTGAGATTCCCAAAACCTTTATCACAATCTGCAATGTCCACTTGTATGCGTATCACCTGATTGGTTGTGTACATGTTGTATGCGTATCACCTGATTGGTTGTGTACATGTTGTATGCGTATCACCTGATTGGTTGTGTACATGTTGTATGCGTATCACCTGACTGGTTATGTACATGTTGTATGCGTATCATCTGATTGGTTGTGTACATGTGGTATGCATATCACCTGATTGGTTGTATACATGTTGTTTTATTGATGTCCGATAGGATGCTACAGAACTGCCAGACGGCGGCGGAAATGAAGGCTCTGTCACAATCAGGCCAACAAGTGTTGCAGGCAGTAGAAGACAGTCCTAAACCCGTGGTCGCAGCTATCATGGGCTCCTGCCTTGGTGGGGGGCTAGAGGTAGGTGGTTGTGGGTTTGACTCTAGGGTTGTTGAAGGATGCTAGGGTCAAAGAACCTTCTGATATCTGGTCTATTCTCTGTACACATGCCTGCTCAATGTTAGTTTATAGATTTGTCATAGTTGGAATGAACAGTTGATGTAGAAATTTGAGACACAGGTTTCATTAAAGCTGCTACCTCAAGTGGAATAGCCCATCACACATTCACAGGTTTCATTAAAGCTGCTTCCTCAACTGGAATAGCCCATCACACATTCACAGGTTTCATTAAAGCTGCTTCCTCAACTGGAATAGCCCATCACAGATCCACAGGTTTCATTAAAGCTGCTTCCTCAACTGGAATAGCCCATCACAGATCCACAGGTTTCATTAAAGCTGCTTCCTCAACTGGAATAGCCCATGACAGATCCACAGGTTTCATTAAAGCTGCTTCCTCAACTGGAATAGCCCATCACACATTCACAGGTTTCATTAAAGCTGCTTCCTCGACTGGAATAGCCCATTACAGATCCACAGGTTTCATTAAAGCTGCTTCCTCAACTGGAATAGCCCATGACAGATCCACAGGTTTCATTAAAGCTGCTTCCTCAACTGGAATAGCCCATCACACATTCACAGGTTTCATTAAAGCTGCTTCCTCGACTGGAATAGCCCATCACAGATCCACAGGTTTCATTAAAGCTGCTTCCTCAACTGGAATAGCCCATCACACATCCACAGGTTTCATTAAAGCTGCTTCCTCAACTGGAATAGCCCATCACACATCCACAGGTTTCATTAAAGCTGCTTCCTCAACTGGAATAGCCCATCACAGATCCACAGGTTTCATTAAAGCTGCTTCCTCAACTGGAATAGCCCATCACAGATCCACAGGTTTCATTAAAGCTGCTTCCTCAACTGGAGTAGCCCATCACAGATCCACAGGTTTCATTAAAGCTGCTTCCTCAACTGGAATAGCCCATCACACATCCACAGGTTTCATTAAAGCTGCTTCCTCAACTGGAATAGCCCATCACAGATCCACAGGTTTCATTAAAGCTGCTTCCTCAACTGGAATAGCCCATCACACATCCACAGGTTTCATTAAAGCTGCTTCCTCAACTGGAATAGCCCATCACAGATCCACAGGTTTCATTAAAGCTGCTTCCTCAACTAGAATATCCCATCACACATCCACAGGTTTCATTAAAGCTGCTTCCTCAAGTGGAATAGCCCATCACAGATCCACAGGTTTCATTAAAGCTGTATCCTCAACTGGAATAGCCCATCACACATCCACAGGTTTCATTAAAGCTGCTTCCTCAACTGGAATAGCCCATCACAGATCCACAGGTTTCATTAAAGCTGCTTCCTCAACTGGAATAGCCCATCACAGATCCACAGGTTTCATTAAAGCTGCTTCCTCAACTGGAGTAGCCCATCACAGATCCACAGGTTTCATTAAAGCTGCTTCCTCAACTGGAATAGCCCATCACACATCCACAGGTTTCATTAAAGCTGCTTCCTCAACTGGAATAGCCCATCACAGATCCACAGGTTTCATTAAAGCTGCTTCCTCAACTGGAATAGCCCATCACACATCCACAGGTTTCATTAAAGCTGCTTCCTCAACTGGAATAGCCCATCACACATCCACAGGTTTAATTAAAGCTGCTTCCTCAACTGGAATAGCCCATCACACATCCACAGGTTTCATTAAGGCCAGACACCCCAGGTGAAATGGTGTTTTTTGACAAAAAATACTGAAAATGGTTTTCTGCCAGATTATTATACCTTTGTATGCATACTATCAATAAAGTTCACTTCTATGACAATTACGTACCTCTAAGTGAGTTTTAATCATGGATCAAGCAGGTCGATATCATGTAATGAAATCAATTATGCAATCTTTGACAGCCATTTTCTCAAAAACATTTTTCTTCAAATTTCTGCATTTGGAAACGGGATATCTCTTAGAATAATGATGCTATGTAAATAAAGTTTTCAGTGTTGCATTCAACATATTCTACTGTGTGCAATGATCAGACACTTTTTTAAAATCATGAATAGTTTGAAAGATATAGTCATATTTGTTGCAAAAAAAAAAGATTTTTTTTCGTATTTTACTATAAAAAATTATTTAAAAAATAAAAACACAACATTTCAAAAAATGCTCTGGTCATTGCACAATAGAAGCTATAGTGAACATGGATTTGCAAGAATTATAACTATATATGGGGTCAATAAAAAATGGCAGTGTTTCCAAATTTGCCAATATTTGCTCAAAATGGCAGCCATTTTGTTTGTTACCATGGAAACGGGGGGTCTGGCTGAAAAAAGTTCAATATATATTTTACTCAGTAGGACCCATTTCATGAACTGGGCAGAAAAAATTGAACTGTTTGCACAAATTAAAAAATAATCCTATCTACCTGCCGTGTCTGGCCTTAAAGCTGCTTCCTCAACTGGAATAGCCCATCACAGATCCACAGGTTTCATTAAAGCTGCTTCCTCAACTGGAATAGCCCATCACAGATCCACAGGTTTCATTAAAGCTGCTTCCTCAACTGGAATAGCCCATCACACATCCACAGGTTTCATTAAAGCTGCTTCCTCAACTGGAATAGCCCATCACAGATCCACAGGTTTCATTAAAGCTGCTTCCTCAACTGGAATAGCCCATCACAGATCCACAGGTTTCATTAAAGCTGCTTCCTCAACCGGAATAGCCCATCACAGATCCACAGGTTTCATTAAAGCTGCTTCCTCAACTGGAATAGCCCATCACACATCCACAGGTTTCATTAAAGCTGCTTCCTCAACTGGAATAGCCCATCACACATCCACAGGTTTCATTACAGCTGTTTCCTCAACTGGAATAGCCCATCACAGATCCACAGGTTTCATTAAAGCTGCTTCCTCAACTGGAATAGCCCATCACACATTCACAGGTTTCATTAAAGCTGCTTCCTCAACTGGAATAGCCCATCACAGATCCACAGGTTTCATTAAAGCTGCTTCCTCAACTGGAATAGCCCATCACAGATCCACAGGTTTCATTAAAGCTGCTTCCTCAACTGGAATAGCCCATCACAGATCCACAGGTTTCATTAAAGCTGCTTCCTCAACTGGAATAGCCCATCACACATCCACAGGTTTCATTAAAGCTGCTTCCTCAACTGGAATAGCCCATCACACATCCACAGGTTTCATTAAAGCTGTTTCCTCAACTGGAATAGCCCATCACAGATCCACGTACCTCTAAGTGAGTTTTAATCATGGATCAAGCAGGTTGATATCATGTAATGAAATCAATTATGCAATCTTTGACAGCCATTTTCTCAAAAACATTTTTCTTCAAATTTCTGCATTTGGAAACGGGATATCTCTTAGAATAATGATGCTATGTAAATAAAGTTTTCAGTGTTGCATTCAACATATTCTACTGTGTGCAATGATCAGACACTTTTTTAAAATCATGAATAGTTTTAAAGATATAGTCATATTTGTTGCAAAAAAACAATATTTTTTTTTCGTATTTTACTATAAAAAATTATTAAAAAAATAAAAACACAACATTTCAAAAAATGCTCTGGTCATTGCACAATAGAAGCTATACTGAACAGGGATTTGCAAGAATTATAACTATATATGGGGTCAATACAAAATGGCAGTGTTTCCAAATTTGCCAATATTTGCTCAAAATGGCAGCCATGCTTCCTCAAGTGGAATAGCCCATCACACATCCACAGGTTTCATTAAAGCTGCTTCCTCAAGTGGAATAGCCCATCACACATCCACAGGTTTCATTAAAGCTGCTTCCTCAAGTGGAATAGCCCATCACACATCCACAGGTTTCATTAAAGCTGCTTCCTCAAGTGGAATAGCCCATCACATATCCTAAGGTTTCATTAAAGCTGCTTCCTCAACTGGAATAGCCCATCACAGATCCAGTCTTTTTGTGATTTCCAAATATGTAATGTGTGAATAGTTTAAATAATATCCACACTCCACAGTTGTTTTAATAAAAAAGTAACTACATTTGTTTAAATGGGCAATATAACTGATTGTGGTCATTACATCTGGTAACATATCAAAGCCAATTAATCGGCCAACTTTTGACTTTCAATCCATTGAATTTGTCAGTGACTTTTTACATAACCTTATCACGTATGCACATGAAAACTCCAATTTTGTAAATCACTTGAACTGATTCTTTGGCAGGAATTAAATATTGGAATGTTTATAGTTTAACTGATGATTTTACCAAAGCTATTTAGAAAAGTTGCACAAATGAGCCAGCATGTGGATAATATGTAGGGTTACTGTTTCACAAAACAAAATATAAATCTGTCCATTGTAGGTGGCGCTGTCATGTCAGTATCGTATCGCGGTGAAGTCGAAGGGAACCAATCTAGGCGTACCAGAAGTGATGCTGGGTCTACTGCCAGGAGCGGGCGGCACGCAGCGACTGCCCAGAATTGTGAGTATGCATTCTGAACTGGTGTAAACACTGTTTAGTACAAATATTGGTACTAATCATGTAAACAAACTACTTGAAATGTTTGACTTTCCTGCTGCATCTGTCTGACTGTCATTGCTGCAATTGTCAGTAACCTAACCACATTTCTTATCTTCCAGTTGACGTACAGCTGTAAAAAAAAACTCCCTAGTAGTAGTGCTCTCACTAGGTGTGTGTCACTAGTAGTGCTCTCACTAGGTGTGTGTCACTAGTAGTGCTCTCACTAGGTGTGTGTCACTAGTAGTGCTCTCACTAGGTGTGTGTCACTAGTAGTGCTCTCACTAGGTGTGTGTCACTAGTAGTGCTCTCACTAGGTGTGTGTCACTAGTAGTGCTCTCACTAGGTGTGTGTCACTAGTAGTGCTCTCACTAGGTGTGTGTCACTAGTAGTGCTCTCACTAGGTGTGTGTCACTAGTAGTGCTCTCACTAGGTGTGTGTCACTAGTAGTGCTCTCACTAGGTGTGTGTCACTAGTAGTGCTCTCACTAGGGGTGTGTCACTAGTAGTGCTCTCACTAGGGGTGTGTCACTATGCCATGGACATGATGCCTTAGAGAGTTAGAGGTCTTGGTTTGAGCTGAGATTGTCTTCTCTGTAGGTGTATGTGCCCAATGCCATGGACATGATGTTTTAGAGCATTGGTAGTCTTGTAGGTTGGATGTCGGTTGAGTTAAAATGTGTTCTGTCTAGGTGTCTGTGCCCAATGCCATGGACATGATGTTTTAGAGCATTGGTGGTCTTGTAGGTTAGGTGTTGGTTGAGCTAAAATTTGTTCTGTCTAGGTGTATGTGCCCAATGCCATGGGCATGATGTTTAGAGCATTGGTAGTCTTGTAGGTTGGGTGTTGGTTGAGCTAAAATTGGTTCTGTCTAGGTGTCAGTGCCCAGTACCATGGACATGATGTTTTAGAGCATTGGTAGTCGTGTAGGTTGGGTGTTGGTTGAGCTAAAATTTGTTCTGTCTAGGTGTCTGTGCCCAGTGCCATGGGCATGATGTTTTAGAGCATTGGTAGTCTTGTAGGTTGGGTGTCGGTTGAGTTAAAATGTGTTCTGTCTAGGTGTCTGTGCCCAGTGCCATGGACATGATGTTTTAGAGCATTGGTAGTCTTGTAGGTTGGGTGTCGGTTGAGTTAAAATGTGTTCTGTCTAGGTGTCTGTGCCCAGTGCCATGGACATGATGTTTTAGAGCATTGGTAGTCTTGTAGGTTGGGTGTCGGTTGAGTTAAAATGTGTTCTGTCTAGGTGTCTGTGCCCAGTGCCATGGACATGATGTTTTAGAGCATTGGTAGTCTTGTAGGTTGGGTGTCGGTTGAGTTAAAATGTGTTCTGTCTAGGTGTCTGTGCCCAGTGCCATGGACATGATGTTTTAGAGCATTGGTAGTCTTGTAGGTTGGGTGTCGGTTGAGTTAAAATGTGTTCTGTCTAGGTGTCTGTGCCCAGTGCCATGGACATGATGTTTTAGAGCATTGGTAGTCTTGTAGGTTGGGTGTCGGTTGAGTTAAAATGTGTTCTGTCTAGGTGTCTGTGCCCAGTGCCATGGACATGATGTTTTAGAGCATTGGTAGTCTTGTAGGTTGGGTGTCGGTTGAGTTAAAATGTGTTCTGTCTAGGTGTCTGTGCCCAGTGCCATGGACATGATGTTTTAGAGCATTGGTAGTCTTGTAGGTTGGGTGTCGGTTGAGTTAAAATGTGTTCTGTCTAGGTGTCTGTGCCATTGCCATGGACATGATTGGTGGTCTTGTAGGTTGGGTGTCGGTTGAGTTAAAATGTGTTCTGTCTAGGTGTATGTGCCCAGTACCATGGACATGATGTTTTAGAGCATTGGTGGTCTTGTAGGTTGGGTGTTGGTTGAGCTAAAATTGGTTCTGTCTATGTGTCAGTGCCCAGTGCCATGGACATTATGTTTTAGAGCATTGGTAGTCTTGTAGGTTGGGTGTTGGTTGAGCTAAAATTGGTTCTGTCTAGGTGTCAGTGCCCAGTGCCATGGACATGATGTTTTAGAGCATTGGTAGTCGTGTAGGTTGGGTGTTGGTTGAGCTAAAATTTGTTCTGTCTAGGTGTCTGTGCCCAGTGCCATGGGCATGATGTTTTAGAGCATTGGTAGTCTTGTAGGTTGGGTGTCGGTTGAGTTAAAATGTGTTCTGTCTAGGTGTCTGTGCCTAATGCCATGGACATGATGTTGACTGGACGTAACATCCGCCCTGACAAAGCAAAAAAGATGGGTTTGGTGGATCAGCTGGTAGATGAACTAGGTGGGTACTGTTGTTTGTTATTTCTCTTCCCATATTCATACATCACAAGTGTAGCATTGGTTCAACCATGGTTCTACTTGATTATCCTTGCGGTATGGAAGTGACAACCAAACCACCCCCCCATGTAATGCTTAACATATTGTGGGATTTTGTTAAATTAATGCAACCACGCGATAACACAGTTGTACTGTATGGTAGTATATTTAATTGTTGTTCAAGCCTTGTTGAAAGTATCAGATTTGTGTGTTGCAGGGATGCCTACCATTACGGATTTTCTGTAATCATTACGGAAAATATCATCTCGTATTTCGGCATTATGGAAACTGCCGCCGTATTACGGGAATACAAACATCCGACTGCAGAAAATGATACACATTAAAGAATTACTAAATCTATAAATAATGCTGCTCGAGTTGACTGCCACTAGCCTGCTGATGACTGCCTGGCACGTGGCGTGGCACGTGAGCATATTATTATGTATGCATCTGTCAGTCAACAGCACTTACAGCAGCCAAAAATATAAGTCATTAATGTGCATCTAGACATTAATAAAATTTACAAGTGTAGAACTATATAATGAAATAAATAAATTAAGATGACGTTACGTAGAACCATTAAACTACATTAAATAGTTTTAAAAGTTTTTTTTAGTCAATTGGCCGAAGGTCCAAGGGACTGTTGCCATCACGCTGCGTCCGCCGTCCTCCGTCTGCCGTTAGCTGCCGTATCTCAGAAATCGTTCAGCAACTTTTTCTCTAATTTTGCATAGACATATCTTAGGGCACTGCCACTATGCAAGAGAAATCTGTATTTGATTGAATCATTTTAAGGGCTCCCTAGGGCCTCCAAGGACCCCAAAACTGGTGAAAATGTAACATTTTGCCTATTTTTTAAAACCTGTTCAGCAACTTTTTTTCTAATTTTGCATAGATGTATCTTAGGGTGCTGCCACTATACACAAGAAATCTGTATTTGATTGAATCATTCTAAGGGCATTCTAAGGGGCCCCCAAAGTGCAAAAGTTTTACATTATCTAGTGATGTGGTTTTGAGAAGGGCCCTTGAGACCACCCCCAACAGTAGATGTTGTGTATTGTGCCACAGAATCAACAGCTGTGACTAATCTCTACAGCCTAGTCCATTGAAACCTTGACTAATCTTTCATTGGTCACAGCACCCAGGCAGAGTAGACACACTTGATCCCTGTTAGACTGAACAGTTGCCTAACACTTTTAAACTGTATCTTCAAAACTATTGATTTTCTATAATTGCAAGTTGTGTTTATTTTGATGTTCATTTAATTATTATAAAATGGTGTGACTGTGGTGTCTTGTCTCCTGTTAGACTGAACAGTTGCCTAACACTTTTAAACAGTATCTTCAAAACTATTGATTTTCTATAATTGCAAGATGTGTTTATTTTGATGTTCATTTAATTATTATAACATGGTGTGACTGTGGTGTCTATTGGTTAAAGATGTATTGTCTGTAGAAACCTGTAGGTGACAAACATAGAAAATTAATATTCTGGACAACTATAGAGTGAAATATCCTACACTTTATTTATATCAAATGCATTCTACTGTTCTGTTTACGCTTGCCATGCCTTGTGTAGACATGGTACTGTGTAAATCAATTGTATAATATAGACTAATAATTACAGATTCACAATATAGTTGACACCTGAAACAACCAAATGTCAACCATTAAAAGAGTTGACATAGTTAAGGCACAATAAAGCCTTTTGTGTCAAGACAAATACAATTCAACCAATACTTCTATCTTTTATTTTCTTTAGACTACCTTTTACTCTCAAATAATCTGTCCTCTTAATTTTATACATAAAGACATAATCTGGCATAACTTTATATATATACATTTTTGTAGCGTCACATTTGTACTTCCAGTGTATCATATATTTATCACTTGTTGTGTATTACACCCAGCTGTGGAGCTAAGATTCTCTGCCTGCTATTGTTTGATGGGAACTGTGACTAATCTGTAATTGGTCACTGGCAGTAGCTTGTTTCAACAGACAGCAACTAGACCCCTGTTAAACTGGACAGTTGCCTGTAGGTTTTAAACTGTGTCAAACAGTGAGTCTTCCTTTTGCTCTCAAATAATCTGTCCTCTTAGTTTTACACATGAAGACATAATCTAGCATAACTTGATAAGTCTTTGTAGCAGCACACTTGTACTTCCAGTGTATCATTGCAAGATAACATACATATTACATACTGTGTGCCACATTTGAATGTTGTGCATGTAATATTTCCATGCAATCCATTTGCATATATAATTTCAACAGCCGTTTTCTTCATTTTCACTTTTGACCCCTACCATGTTCAATGCTCCATAACTTCACCAATTTTTGTAGCAGTCATATAATTTTTGAAACCATGTAAAGCACCCTACCAAACCTTTACAAGGATGTAAGAAAACAATGTTACAATCACTCATTTGGTCAGCCGGGGTCACATATAGACGTGTTAGTCCAAAGGACTTCAGGGCCATTTGGCCCATTTTTGAAAGTTATGAATATAATTATAAAACATCTTAGAAGAATAGAAAATGTGTATTATAATTGTTGTAATTGCTATATATAAAACTATCATATTTTATGGGCTTGTCATTGTATCTACTTCAGAGAAAGGTTTGATTGGCAACCTTGTGGACCAGGGGGGGGGGGGTGCAACGAGGGGTCATTATGGAAATTGTTTTATGTCAGATAGGCAGCCCTGGTGTTAGGATCAGATTTAGTTTATGAGAAGTTGGTTGTGGAGTGTGTAATTGACACTGATGTGTTCCTCATTGAGAAGTTGGTTGTGGAGTGTGTAATTGACACTGATGTGTTCTTCATTGAGAAGTTGGTTGTGGAGTGTGTAATTGACACTGATGTGTTCCTCATTGAGAAGTTGGTTGTAGAGTGTGTAATTGACACTGATGTGTTCTTCATTGAGAAGTTCGTTGTGGAGTGTGTAATTGACACTGATGTGTTCCTCATTGAGAAGTTGGTTGTGGAGTGTGTAATTGACACTGATGTGTTCTTCATTGAGAAGTTCGTTGTGGAGTGTGTAATTGACACTGATGTGTTCCTCATTGAGAAGTTGGTTGTGGAGTGTGTAATTGACACTGATGTGTTCCTCATTGAGAAGTTGGTTGTGGAGTGTGTAATTGACACTGATGTGTTCCTCATTGAGAAGTTGGTTGTAGAGTGTGTAATTGACACTGATGTGTTCTTCATTGAGAAGTTCGTTGTGGAGTGTGTAATTGACACTGATGTGTTCCTCATTGAGAAGTTCGTTGTGGATTGTGTAATTGACACTGATGTGTTCCTCATTGAGAAGTTGGTTGTGGAATGTGTAATTGACACTGATGTGTTCCTCATTGAGAAGTTGGTTGTGGAGTGTGTAATTGACACTGATGTGTTCCTCATTGAGAAGTTGGTTGTAGAGTGTGTAATTGACACTGATGTGTTCCTCATTGAGAAGTTGGTTGTGGAGTGTGTAATTGACACTGATGTGTTCCTCATTGAGAAGTTGGTTGTAGAGTGTGTAATTGACACTGATGTGTTCCTCATTGAGAAGTTGGTTGTGGAATGTGTAATTGACACTGATGTGTTCCTCATTGAGAAGTTGGTTGTAGAGTGTGTAATTGACACTGATGTGTTCTTCATTGAGAAGTTCGTTGTGGAGTGTGTAATTGACACTGATGTGTTCCTCATTGAGAAGTTGGTTGTGGAATGTGTAATTGACACTGATGTGTTCCTCATTGAGAAGTTGGTTGTGGAGTGTGTAATTGACACTGATGTGTTCCTCATTGAGAAGTTGGTTGTGGATAATGGCAGTGGCACTGATGTGTTCCCTCATTGAAGTTAGTTGTAAGGTGTGTAATTGACACTGATGTGTTCTTCATTGAAGTTGGTTGTAGGTGTGTAGTGGCTGATGTGTTCCTCACATTGAAGTTGGTTTGTAGAGTGTGTGAGTGAGGCACTGATGTGTTCTTCATTGGGAAGTTAGTTTGTGGAGTGTGTAATTTGGCTGATGTGTTTCCTCATTGGGAAGTTAAGTTGTGGAGTGTGTAGTGACACTGATGTGTTTCCTCATTGAAGTTAAGTTGTGGAGTGTATGATCAACACTGATGTGTTCTTCATTGAAGTTGGTTGTGGAGTGTGGTGGCACTGATGTGTTTCCTCATTGAAGTTGGATTTGTAGAGGTGTATGGTGGTACTGATGTGATTTCTTCATTGAGAGTTAGATTTGTGGAGTGTGTAATTGACACTGATGTGATTTCCTCATTGAGAAGTTGGTTTGTGGAGTGGTAATTGACACTGATGTGTTCCCTCATTGAGGAAGTTGGGGTTGTAAGGTGTGTGAGTGACACTGATGTGTTCCTCATTGAAGTTGGTTTGTAGAGTGTAATTGACACTGATGTGATTCTTCATTGAGAGTTCGTTGTGGAGTGTGTAATTGACACTGATGTGTTCCTCATTGAGAAGTTGGTTGTAGAGTGTGTAATTGACACTGATGTGTTCTTCATTGAGAAGTTCGTTGTGGAGTGTGTAATTGACACTGATGTGTTCCTCATTGAGAAGTTCGTTGTGGAGTGTGTAATTGACACTGATGTGTTCCTCATTGAGAAGTTGGTTGTGGAATGTGTAATTGACACTGATGTGTTCCTCATTGAGAAGTTGGTTGTGGAGTGTGTAATTGACACTGATGTGTTCCTCATTGAGAAGTTGGTTGTAGAGTGTGTAATTGACACTGATGTGTTCTTCATTGAGAAGTTCGTTGTGGAGTGTGTAATTGACACTGATGTGTTCCTCATTGAGAAGTTGGTTGTAGAGTGTGTAATTGACACTGATGTGTTCTTCATTGAGAAGTTCGTTGTGGAGTGTGTAATTGACACTGATGTGTTCCTCATTGAGAAGTTCGTTGTGGAGTGTGTAATTGACACTGATGTGTTCCTCATTGAGAAGTTGGTTGTGGAATGTGTAATTGACACTGATGTGTTCCTCATTGAGAAGTTGGTTGTGGAGTGTGTAATTGACACTGATGTGTTCCTCATTGAGAAGTTGGTTGTAGAGTGTGTAATTGACACTGATGTGTTCCTCATTGAGAAGTTGGTTGTGGAGTGTGTAATTGACACTGATGTGTTCCTCATTGAGAAGTTGGTTGTGGAGTGTGTAATTGACACTGATATGTTCCTCATTGAGAAGTTGGTTGTGGAGTGTGTAATTTACTGATGTGTTCTTCATTGAGAAGTTGGTTGTGGAGTGTGTAATTGACACTGATGTGTTCTTCATTGAGAAGTTGGTTGTGGAGTGTGTAATTGACACTGATGTGTTCCTCATTGAGAAGTTGGTTGTGGAGTGTGTAATTGACACTGATGTGTTCCTCATTGAGAAGTTGGTTGTAGAGTGTGTAATTGACACTGATGTGTTCCTCATTGAGAAGTTGGTTGTGGAGTGTGTAATTGACACTGATGTGTTCCTCATTGAGAAGTTGGTTGTGGAGTGTGTAATTGACACTGATGTGTTCCTCATTGAGAAGTTGGTTGTGGAATGTGTAATTGACACTGATGTGTTCCTCGTTGAGAAGTTGGTTGTGGAATGTGTAATTGACACTGATGTGTTCCTCGTTGAGAAGTTGGTTGTGGAATGTGTAATTGACACTGATGTGTTCCTCGTTGAGAAGTTGGTTGTGGAATGTGTAATTGACACTGATGTGTTCCTCGTTGAGAAGTTGGTTGTGGAATGTGTAATTGACACTGATGTGTTCCTCGTTGAGAAGTTGGTTGTGGAGTGTGTAATTGACACTGATGTGTTCTTCATTGAGAAGTTGGTTGTGGAGTGTGTAATTGACACTGATGTGTTCCTCATTGAGAAGTTGGTTGTGGAGTGTGTAATTGACACTGATGTGTTCCTCATTGAGAAGTTGGTTGTGGAGTGTGTAATGTAATTGACACTGATGTGTTCCTCATTGAGAAGTTGGTTGTGGAGTGTGTAATTGACACTGATGTGTTCCTCATTGAGAAGTTGGTCGTGGAGTGTGTAATTGACACTGATGTGTTCCTCATTGAGAAGTTGGTTGTGGAGTGTGTAATTGACACTGATGTGTTCCTCATTGAGAAGTTGGTCGTGGAGTGTGTAATTGACACTGATGTGTTCCTCGTTGAGAAGTTGGTCGTGGAGTGTGTAATTGACACTGATGTGTTCCTCATTGAGAAGTTGGTTGTGGAGTGTGTAATTGACACTGATGTGTTCCTCGTTGAGAAGTTGGTTGTGGAATGTGTAATTGACACTGATGTGTTCCTCGTTGAGAAGTTGGTTGTGGAGTGTGTAATTGACACTGATGTGTTCCTCATTGAGAAGTTGGTCGTGGAGTGTGTAATTGACACTGATGTGTTCCTCGTTGAGAAGTTGGTCGTGGAGTGTGTAATTGACACTGATGTGTTCCTCATTGAGAAGTTGGTTGTGGAGTGTGTAATTGACACTGATGTGTTCCTCATTGAGAAGTTGGTTGTGGAGTGTGTAATTGACACTGATGTGTTCCTCATTGAGAAGTTGGTTGTGGAATGTGTAATTGACACTGATGTGTTCCTCATTGAGAAGTTGGTTGTGGAGTGTGTAATGTAATTGACACTGATGTGTTCCTCATTGAGAAGTTGGTTGTGGAGTGTGTAATTGACACTGATGTGTTCCTCATTGAGAAGTTGGTCGTGGAGTGTGTAATTGACACTGATGTGTTCCTCATTGAGAAGTTGGTTGTGGAGTGTGTAATTGACACTGATGTGTTCCTCATTGAGAAGTTGGTCGTGGAGTGTATAATTGACACTGATGTGTTCCTCGTTGAGAAGTTGGTCGTGGAGTGTGTAATTGACACTGATGTGTTCCTCATTGAGAAGTTGGTTGTGGAGTGTGTAATTGACACTGATGTGTTCCTCGTTGAGAAGTTGGTTGTGGAATGTGTAATTGACACTGATGTGTTCCTCGTTGAGAAGTTGGTTGTGGAGTGTGTAATTGACACTGATGTGTTCTTCATTGAGAAGTTGGTTGTGGAGTGTGTAATTGACACTGATGTGTTCTTCATTGAGAAGTTGGTTGTGGAGTGTGTAATTGACACTGATGTGTTCCTCATTGAGAAGTTGGTTGTGGAGTGTGTAATTGACACTGATGTGTTCCTCATTGAGAAGTTGGTTGTGGAGTGTGTAATTGACACTGATATGTTCCTCATTGAGAAGTTGGTTGTGGAGTGTGTAATTTACTGATGTGTTCTTCATTGAGAAGTTGGTTGTGGAGTGTGTAATTGACACTGATGTGTTCTTCATTGAGAAGTTGGTTGTGGAGTGTGTAATTGACACTGATGTGTTCCTCATTGAGAAGTTGGTTGTGGAGTGTGTAATTGACACTGAGGTGTTCCTCATTGAGAAGTTGGTTGTGGAATGTGTAATTGACACTGATGTGTTCCTCATTGAGAAGTTGGTTGTGGAGTGTGTAATTGACACTGATGTGTTCCTCATTGAGAAGTTGGTCGTGGAGTGTGTAATTGACACTGATGTGTTCCTCGTTGAGAAGTTGGTCGTGGAGTGTGTAATTGACACTGATGTGTTCCTCGTTGAGAAGTTGGTCGTGGAGTGTGTAATTGACACTGATGTGTTCCTCGTTGAGAAGTTGGTTGTGGAGTGTGTAATTGACACTGATGTGTTCCTCATTGAGAAGTTGGTTGTGGAGTGTATAATTGACACTGATGTGTTCCTCATTGAGAAGTTGGTTGTGGAATGTGTAATTGACACTGATGTGTTCCTCATTGAGAAGTTGGTCGTGGAGTGTGTAATTGACACTGATGTGTTCCTCGTTGAGAAGTTGGTCGTGGAGTGTGTAATTGACACTGATGTGTTCCTCGTTGAGAAGTTGGTCGTGGAGTGTGTAATTGACACTGATGTGTTCCTCATTGAGAAGTGATGTGTTGAGAAGTTGGTTGTGGAGTGTGTAATTGACACTGATGTGTTCCTCATTGAGAAGTTGGTCGTGGAGTGTGTAATTGACACTGATGTGTTCCTCATTGAGAAGTTGGTAGTGGAGTGTGTAATTGACACTGATGTGTTCCTCGTTGAGAAGTTGGTTGTGGAGTGTGTAATTGACACTAATGTGTTCCTCATTGAGAAGTTGGTTGTGATTTATGTTGCATTCAATGAATTTCTAGGTCCCGGACTGACAGACCCTACGATACGAACCAGGGATTACTTGGAGGACATCGCCGTACAGACTGCCATGTGAGTACTTCAGGGTGCATTTAAAAACATTATCATGTAATAAGACTTAACAAGATTGAGCAAGTTTTGACAGTCTGCCATCCAGAGCAAAAACACAGATAACAAGTTGAAAAGGAAGCCTGTGGGTAATTGAGAGTCCAACACTTTTGTATATGACGATGACTGTATGTGTAACCACCCATTTTATAACATCACTTTTTCATACTGTAATGACTAATTAAAAATTAATTAGTCATTAAAACTTACCTTAAAGTAAATTTGTAGTGTATGTTTTCGGAAAGCTGATAATTCATCAGCTTTCTGAAAACATACACTGCACATTTTTTAAATAGATTTTTAGGGTGCTCGAAAACAAACAGCGTCTGAATACAACTGAAATTCTGGCTTGGGACACATATTGGTTGATCCATTGCATTTTGATATGCCACAATCACTGCATGTCTGAAAACTCAGTGTAATTACAGCAGTTTCATGAAATTTAAAAGTATTTCCATGAACAAGTTACACTGATGATTCAAGGCATTTTGTTTTACTCAGTTCAACACTCGATAGCATATGTGATCACCTTTTAAAATTAATACAATACATGCAATACGTTGATGGCATTTTACTATTAATAAGCTGTGTGTAGACCGCATCGCAGGCACATTGTGGATTCGCATTTCGCTCCAGGTAGGCATACGGCATAGCAACTGTCGATAGTACCTGTTGAATATTGGAGTCGTACGAACGATGCACCGTAGCAGTTAATTGTCGATTAATAATCCACAACGGCACATGCACGTGTTTTATTCAGTTCAACATTCATTAGGATATAACATTTAAAAGTTAATACCTTACAGCATATTGTCGATATTTTACTTTTAATAAACCATGCATAGATCGGTCGAATCGCTAGCACACCGTGGCGTGGGCGTGGATTCACTTCTCTCTCCCCGTACTACTGTCGATAACGCCGTAGCCATTAATTTTCGATTAACAATCGACAACAGTATGTACAAATGTTTTATATTACATTTTAAAATCAACATAACACATTTACAAGCATCTTGTTCCCCGCAGTATTCATGATGACTTGATGCGGCGTTGTCAAATACCATTTGTGTTTGGTGGTGGTAACACCCCTGGCGGAATATACCGGAATGCATTTATAACACGCCCCGTTTATAACGCGGTTCCAATTCGTGGACCCCGACTACCCCGTTAGAATGAGGCGCGACTGTACTAAGTGTTGGATGTTTGACTTCAACGATTGATGGTTTGTCACCCCAGAGTGCCTCTCATCTGTCTGAAGAAATAAACTGTCAGACTTTGTATGACGATGACTGAAACACTACAGTGTAGATTTCTGGAAAAAAAGGGTTTATGATTAACAAAGTGTACTTCTGTTGTAGGGGTTTGGCAAAAGGCACATTAAAGAAGGGTCCAAAGAAGATGTCACTCGTCGACAGTAAGTGTTGAAAGAAACTATGACAATCCTATAAGTCTAACATTTGTTTCAGTATAGAGTACAGCTGTAGAGTTGTTTAAATACAGCTTTGTTGTTCATGTTTAGTCGTCCCAAAAATATATCATAAAAATAACATTGGGTCTACAAGAGTTAGGTAGAAAACAGCTGTCCATTGAAAAGGTTCAGGCTGGTCACGACTTGGCCGATTCTGTCAGTCAGCTTGAAATAGCTAACATTTTGAGTTTGACTTCTGCAGTCATCTAGATTCATGACATTGGAATATATCCACAATAACAACTATTTTTCTCTTTAAAAGTTTGATGTGTGATAGAGTTCACTTGTTGCATACTACACAGATATGGATATCCAATACCTATAACGTCTGTTAACCTGTCAAGATGCTAACGAAATGAATAAATTATAGCAGTTTTTGGATTGCACAAACACAAGACTTGCCCTTGTTACAGTGACCACACTTGTCACAAAAGCTATCAATGCAAAAGGCAAGTAGCAGACCTGAGTATTCTAGTGTTAAGTGCCTTACACAAGACTGTTCAAACTTTGTGATTCTTTGGTACAACATACATGGATGTCTCGGCAGTAACTACAACACTCCAGGTGTCTTGTTTTTAGTCATTCATTCTATTTGAAAAAGAGCTAAATTCTGTTCTTGAATATCAGTATTTTAAGACCTCTACTTTGGGAGACCTGTTTTTAGAGTAACATGTTCATAGGGTAATGTTCTTACTAATATGAAATGGTGCATAGTACTTGTATCACAGACAACTGTCTACATAATATACACTTATGGCATGTGTGGATACGTGTATGTTGGTAGGTGCATGCCATGTATTGATGTGCCAGCTACTTCCTGAACTTGCAATTATTTGGAAATAACCTCTTTTTTTCTTTGAATATCTACCACCTACCATGCTGCTTTTTCTTTGACAGCTGTATGTGTGTGTGTTTGTGTGTGTGTGTGTGTGTGTGTGTGTGTGTGTGTGTGTGTGTGTGTGTGTGTGTGTGTTTGTGTGTGTGTGTGTGTGTGTGCATGCGTGTTTGTGTGACACATTATAACAGTAATCATATTTTCACTTGTAGAGGTGATGAACTTTGCCCTGAAGTACCCGTTTGGCCGAGACTTCCTCTTTGACAAACAGATCAGGCCTCGGGTGATGAAACAGTCCCAGGGTCTTTACCCTGCTCCCCTCAAGATCATTGATGTGAGTGGCTGGCATTTTTATGTCTTACTGTATACTGGTGAAAAGGTTGGATGCTGAATAATTCCCAGAACGTTGTCACAATTCAGAATGACCAATTAACACATATTCAACCAATTTAATTGATTCCATTATCTTTGTTTATGACCTTTTTGATGTATGACTTTTTATAAGTGCTGTTCAAAATGTTCATCTACAGAGATAACACCAAAACAGTAATTGTTTATTTGTTATAAAACATTATGAATGTGTTATTCCAAATTAGTTACATAATTTTGTTGTGTAAAGATTTATGGTTGTAAATTTTCTAGCATATAGAAGAATATGTCAGTTATTAGTAAGAAGTAAAATCCAACATTCATGGCATAGTAACTACAAAGAAGATCATGCTGTCGTTTGTGTTTCTGTAGTTGCTTGTGTGTATGTGTTTCTAAGTAGGTCTCAATGTTTGTGTTGCAGGTTGTGAAGACGGGAATAGCTGAAGGCGCCAGAGTAGGATACGAATGTGAGGCACAGGTAAGTTACGCAGTATTAAGAATTATAGAAGAACATCCGTAAAGTATGAGACATTAAATAAGTTTTCACAGTTGAAGCTCAGCTGACACATCACTTGTCAAATTCTACAAAATTGAATGGCTACATGGGATTCTGTGTCCGAGTTTCAGTAACCTAAACTGATCAGTTTTGTGTTTCAAGCTTGACAAGATTGAGTTATTTGTGGCAGTTATTAATAATTTGTAAACTAGGAATGTCACTTTCCACCAGCCAAAGTTACAAAAATCGGAGTTAATCCCAAGCTTTGTTGGAATTATAAAAACAAACAGGTTTTGTGTAGAAATTGCTACGTGGCCAGATGCTTCCATAGAAATGGTGATTCTGTAAACAGGTCTGCTAAGGACAAAGTGAAAAATGCACCGAGTAATGTATGTTGGAAGGGCGTATAAATTTAAAGTGTGTGAGTTGCAAATTGCTTCTTCCATTGTTTGTTTCATTCACAGAGACCATGTTTGTTTTGTTCATGGAGACCGTGTGTTTCAGAGTTTCGGTGAGCTAGGAATGACGACAGAGTCGAGGGCTCTTATTGGTCTTTTCCACGGTCAGACGGCGTGCAAGAAGAACAGATTTGGCAAGCCAAAGAAGGAAGTAAAGTGAGTGTAGGCACAAACATTACTATATCACATAACTGTAAACATGAAGAGGTATTACTAACCTCCAGCTAAATGTATCACTAATCTTCATTCGTTGCTACATAGTTGAATACTTCCAAAAGAAGAACACATTGATGTTTCAGTGAACAAGTATACATATTAAAGTTCAGATTGAGAAAACACTTCCATTTGTCTTTGTGTGCCTGCAGAAATGTGGCCGTTCTTGGTGCATTCGGGGGCAGGCATTGCCCATATGAGTGTGGAGATTGTATTTGTCTTTCTGTGTTTAGGAACATAGCAGTTCTTGGAGCGGGACTCATGGGGGCAGGCATTGCCCATGTGAGTGTGGATAAAGGATACAACACAACCCTGAAGGACATGGCCATGGACGGACTGATGAAAGGACAGCAGCAAATAGAGAAGGGACTCGGATTGGCCGTCAAGAAGAGGAAGATGTCTGAGTATGTTTAAAACAGTTTTGTATCCCGTGGTGAATTGCAATTATGTGGGGGGTTTGATGTGGTGAAACTACTTCTTAAAAAAATGATCTTTGTAGCGGGATAAATATAATAATTTTATTTACCCACCATTACAGGAACAGGGACAGGACATATTTATTTATTCCAAATACATAAGACAACAAAATAACAATACTTTGGCCAGCTGTCATATTATGTATGAATGGGGAATCTCGCAAGTGTCACAAATAGGTGGCTGAAGATAAGGATGAGTGTCATCCAGGTCCCTCAACTTGTTTTTTTAGATTTGACAAATCCAAGATCCTCTCGGACCTGCACCCTACACTGAGCTATGAGAACTTTGGCCATATGGACATGGTGATTGAGGCTGTCTTTGAAGACATTAACATCAAACACAACGTGATCCGTGAAGTAGAGAAGGTGTGGGTTACGTTACAATCTTCTCTTGTACTAATTAGTAGTTATACTGTGAAACTAAAATAAATCTTGACACCCAAAATACAGTTAACACAGAATAGTGACATGTTGGAGCTGCTTTCAAAAGGCTTACTTCTCTACTTGTCGTGTGATTTTTTTGCATTGGTAGAAATGTTGCTAATTCCTATTTAATTAAAAATGGATAGAATTTTTTTTAATTCTTATTAAAGGTAAAACGTCATGTTTAACATTATGCCAAATTTATTTCATTTGGAGGTTAGCGGGAGTTTCATTTAGTATTGTACATGAGTATATATTTCCCTGAATCAGTTCATAAGCATGACGACATTGCAGTTTTGCATTATTATGGCCTGTGCAAAGTCGTCATAGTTGCACACATGTTGGTGTTAGAATATGATGTGGGGGTCTGAGACTAAAACAAACTGGTATCATACAGTGTCATTCATCAAAGGTTTGAGGTGGTGCCTTTGAAGTCAGTGTTGTTTGATCCACACATATCATCTGTCTCTTGCAGTACATCTCAGAGAGCTGTATCTTTGCATCAAACACGTCGGCCCTGCCAATAGCACAGATTGCTGAAGCAAGTCAGAGGCCACAGAATGTAAGTATTTTCTTTATGCTGGACCATCGTATACTGTAACAATACTAACTGCTGCGGGGATTTATTAGCAAAGAAACCATTACAACTATTCAAAGATTTGCCATGATCGATACTGATTCAGGAAAAACTACCAAAAAGTGACTTGTGTCTATTGATCTCTCATAGTTGTTGACTGTGACTGGTAATATGTTAGTGGTTTCTTCTACTCTTTCTCGTAATGGTGTGATAAGAAATGTTTAAACAATACTAAAAGTGTCACAAGTTCACAACAGACATTTATGAATATATCGATGATGTCAGTGATACTCAAGCATCTGTCCCTCCATCGGTGTTACAATGCAGAATGGATGTAGTTAGGATGCATTTTAAAAGCAATATCTCCTGCAGGTGATTGTCATGAACTATGAATGCACCCAAAATCTTGAATCAAGTACCTGTCACTCTGAAATCATTTGAGACTTTAGCTACCTTTCGTAAAAAACTTAAGGCTTATTTATTTGAAATTGCATTCCCACCCTAACCTTCGGCGGTCCCTTGCTCGAATGACGACTCTTGCTTGTTCATGTTAATAATTTTGCCCAACGATTCTTGTATGTCGTGCCTCTCGGCTCAGATTCCTGGGGATATTGGCGCCATATAAGTTTATCATTACTACTATTATTTGTTACAAGTGATTGGCATGCACTGTGAATGCACTATAATTGCACTGTGTTGCAGGTCATTGGCATGCACTATGTGTTTTAGGCGGTTGGCATGCACTATGTGTTTCAGGTGGTTGGCATGCACTATGTGTTTCGTGTGATTGGCATGCACTATGTGTTTCAGGTGGTTGACATGCACTATGTGTTTTCGTTGATTGCCATGAACTATGTGTTTCAGGTGATTGGCATGTACTATGTGTTTCAGGTGATTGGCATGCACTATCTGTTTCAAGTGATTGACATGCACTATGTGTTTCAGGTGATTGGCATGCACTATGTGTTTCAGGTGATTGGCATGCACTATATGTTTCAAGTGATTGACATGCACTATGTGTTTCAGGTGACTGGCATGCACTATATGTTTCAAGTGATTGACATACACTATGTGTTTCAGGTGATTGGCATGCACTATGTGTTTCAAGTGATTGACATGCACTATGTGTTTCAGGTGATTGGCATGCACTATGTGTTTCAGGTGATTGGCATGCACTATATGTTTCAAGTGGTTGGCATGTACTTTGTGTTTCAGGTGACTGGCATGCACTATATATTTCAAGTGATTGACATGCACTATGTGATTCAGGTGATTGGCATGCACTATGTGTTTCAGGTGATTGGCATGCACTACTTCTCCCCGGTGGACAAGATGCAGTTGCTGGAGATCATCACAACTGACAAGACATCGAAAGAAACAACAGGTGGGTGACGCCAATGACACTAGCACGTAGAGCAAGCCCCAACAGACACCTAGTGAATCTATCAAATTATCTTTTGTACTCTTGTATGGGACCTTTGGGGTGTGATATGCTAAAACTCAATGATGACAAAACGGAGATCATCATAATCCAACCGAAATCAGCAACTGAAAATGTTCTTCCTGACGGTGCAACTATCGGAAACGCGTGTTACCCAACACACACGCCAGAAAGTTGGGGGTGGCCGTTGATTCAATATGTCTCTTGACCGACACTTAACAAACATTTCCAGAAATGTATATTACCACCTCCATAGAATTATACGCATCCGTCGATACTTAGACAAAGAACACACAAAACAACTTGTGCATGCGCTAGTCATTTTGTGAATCGACTGCTGCAATAGTCTTCTTAATGGATTGCCAGCGACAGTAATTGAGAAACTACAACGTGTCCAAAATACTTGTGGTCGTATCATAACAATGCGGATGAAACGAGACCACGTCACGCCCATGCTCTTGGAGCTGCACTGGCTTCCTGTGAAGAGTCGCATTATTTTCAAGACCCTACTTCGCACATTCAAATGCCTTCATGGGCTCGCACCTCCATATCTATCATCACTTCTCTCTCCGTATCGCCCGACACTCTGTCTACGCTACTCCTTAAACAACCCACTAGCCGCACTAAACTCAGCAAACGAGCATTCTCTTGTGCAGCTCCAAGAGCATGGAATCAACTACCACTCACAGTGCACCAATGCACTAGCACTTTAACAATCGATGATCGTAATTATTAATACCTTTATTTTAATTAATTTAATATTATAATTAATCTATTTTATTGTATTAATAGCTTGCATACTTGTATTTATTTTATGACAGTATAGTTGATTTTACTTAGTAGTAATGATTGCATATGTTGTAACACATTAGTGTTTTAAAATATATATTGTATGATATGTTATTTATTTTCAGTAACCATTGTAAAACGTCCCAGAACAATTATTTGGATAGGGCGCTATGTAAGAAATAAATAATTATTATTTGGTGAAGTTTGGTGATTAGAGCATAGCACTCTCAATCGAGAAGACAAGTGTTTTAGTCCAGATGCCTTTATAGGAAATTCCATTCACCTCATGTGATGGACCAGGATATAGACAGTAGTCTGTGCCTATGAAAGACTAGTCTGTGCACAGTAATTGCAGCAAGGCTGAAGTTGAGTTGGTGATGGAATGAGCATGTGTGCCTGGGGTGAATTTTAAAATGTTTTGAGTGGTCTGTGACTAGATATTGCACAATATAAGTTACTTTTACATAGAGCCGAAATATCTTGAATGGTTATTTGAACTGCTCTGTACATTTCAAGGAGCCTGTATGGGTGTATAAGTTAGTGTGATGTGTTGTGTACTGTGTGGTGTGAGTGCCCCACTCAATGTAATGTGTTGTGTACTGTGTGGTGTGAGTGCCACACTCAGTGTAATGTGTTGTGTACTGTGTGGTGTGAGTGCCCCACTCAATGTAATGTGTTGTGTACTGTGTGGTGTGAGTGCCACACTCAGTGTAATGCGTTGTGTACAGTGTGGTGTGAGTGCCCCACTCAATGTAACGTGTTGTGTACTGTGTGGTGTGAGTGCCACACTCAATGTAATGTGTTGTGTACAGTGTGGTGTGAGTGCCCCAATCAATGTAATGTGTTGTGTACTGTGTGGTGTGAGTGCCACACTCAATGTAACGTGTTGTGTACTGTGTGGTGTGAGTGCCACACTCAGTGTAATGTGTTGTGTACAGTGTGGTGTGAGTGCCCCACTCAATGTAACGTGTTCTGTACTGTGTGGTGTGAGTGCCCCACTCAGTGTAATGTGTTGTGTACAGTGTGGTGTGAGTGCCCCACTCAATGTAACGTGTTGTGTACTGTGTGGTGTGAGTGCCCCACTCAGTGTAATGTGTTGTGTACTGTATGGTGTGAGTGCCCCACTGAGTGTAATGTGTTGTGTACTGTATGGTGAGTGCCCCACTGAGTGCAATGTGTTGTGTACTGTGTGGTGTGAGTGCCCCACTCAGTGTAATGTGTTGTGTACTGTATGGTGTGAGTGCCCCACTGAGTGTAATATGTTGTGTACTGTATGCTGTGAGTGTCCCTCTCAGTGTAATATGTTGTGTAATGTATGGTGTGAGTGCCACACTCAGTGTAATGTGTTGTGTACTGTGTGGTGTGAGTGTCCCACTCAGTGTAATGTGTTGTGTACTGTATGGTGTGAGTGCCCCACTGAGTGCAATGTGTTGTGTACTGTGTGGTGTGAGTGTCCCACTCAGTGTAATGTGTTGTGTACTGTGTGGTGTGAGTGCCCCACTGAGTGTAATGTGTTGTATACTGTGTGGTGTGAGTGTCCCACTCAGTGTAATGTGTTGTGTACTGTATGATGTGAGTGTCCCACTGAGTGTAATGTGTTGTGTACTGTGTGGTGTGAGTGCCCCACTGAGTGTAATGTGTTGTGTACTGTGTGGTGTGAGTGCCACACTCAGTGTAATGTGTTGCGTACTGTATGGTGTGAGTGTTCCACTCAGTGTAATGTGTTGCATACTGTATGGTGTGAGTGTCCCACTCAGTGTAATGTGTTGTGTACTGTATGGTGTGAGTGTTCCACTCAGTGTAATGTGTTGTGTACTGTGTGGTGTGAGTCCCCCACTCAGTGTAATGTGTTGTGTACTGTATGGTGTGAGTGTCCCACTCAGTGTAATGTGTCGTGTACTGTGTGATGTGAGTGTCCCACTCAGCGTAATGTGTTGTGTACTGTGTGGTGTGAGTGCCACACTCAGTGTAATGTGTTGTGTACTGTGTGGTGTGAGTGGTATTGTTTATCAGCGGTGGAGGTGTACTATGTCATGTACTGTATGGTGTGTGTTGTGTACTGTGTGGTGTGAGTGCCACACTCAGTGTAATGTGTTGTGTACTGTGTGGTGTGAGTGTCCCATTCTGTGTAATGTGTTGTATACTGTGTGGTATGAGTGTCCTACTCAGTGTAATGTGTTGTGTACTGTGTGGTGTGAGTATCCCACTCAGTGTAATGTATTGTGTACTGTGTGATGTGAGTGTCCCACTCAGTGTAATGTGTTGTGTACTGTGTGGTGTGAGTGTCCCACTCAGTGTAATGTGTTGTGTACTGTGTAGTGTGAGTGTCCCACTCAGTGTAATGTGTTGTGTACTGTTTGGTGTGAGTGGTATTGTTTATCAGCGGTGGAGGTGCACTCTGTCATGTACTGTATGGTGTGAGTGTCCCACTCAGTGTAATGTGTTGTGTACTGTGTGATGTGAGTGTCCCACTCAGTGTAATGCGTTGTGTACTGTGTGGTGTGAGTGCCCCACTGAGTGTAATGTGTTGTGTACTGTGTGGTGTGAGTGGTATTGTTTATCAGCGGTGGAGGTGTACTCTGTCATGTACTGTATGGTGTGAGTGTCCCACTCAGTGTAATGTGTTGTGTACTGTGTGGTGTGAGTGTCCCACTCAGTGTAATGTGTTGTGTACTGTGTGGTGTGAATGGTATAGTTTATCAGCGATGGAGGTGTACTCTGTCATGTACTGTATGGTGTGTGTTGTGTACTGTGTGGTGTGAGTGTCCCACTCAGTGTAATGTGTCGTGTACTGTGTGATGTGAGTGCCCCACTCAGTGTAATGTGTTGTGTACTGTGTGGTGTGAGTGTCCCACTCAGTGTAATGTGTTGTGTACTGTGTGGTGTGAGTGTCCTACTCAGTGTAATGTGTTGTGTACTGTGTGGTGTGAGTATCCCACTCAGTGTAATGTATTGTGTACTGTGTGATGTGAGTGTCCCACTCAGTGTAATGTGTTGTGTACTGTGTGGTGTGAGTGTCCCACTCAGTGTAATGTGTTGTGTACTGTGTAGTGTGAGTGTCCCACTCAGTGTAATGTGTTGTGTACTGTTTGGTGTGAGTGGTATTGTTTATCAGCGGTGGAGGTGCACTCTGTCATGTACTGTATGGTGTGAGTGTCCCACTCAGTGTAATGTGTTGTGTACTGTGTGATGTGAGTGTCCCACTCAGTGTAATGCGTTGTGTACTGTGTGGTGTGAGTGCCCCACTGAGTGTAATGTGTTGTGTACTGTGTGGTGTGAGTGGTATTGTTTATCAGCGGTGGAGGTGTACTCTGTCATGTACTGTATGGTGTGAGTGTCCCACTCAGTGTAATGTGTTGTGTACTGTGTGGTGTGAGTGTCCCACTCAGTGTAATGTGTTGTGTACTGTGTGGTGTGAATGGTATTGTTTATCAGCGGTGGAGGTGTACTCTGTCATGTACTGTATGGTGTGTGTTGTGTACTGTGTGGTGTGAGTGTCCCACTCAGTGTAATGTGTCGTGTACTGTGTGATGTGAGTGTCCCACTCAGTGTAATGTGTTGTGTACTGTATGGTGTGAGTGTCCCACTCAGTGTAATGTGTTGTGTACTGTGTGGTGTGAGTGCCCCACTGAGTGTAATGTGTTGTGTACTGTGTGGTGTGAGTGTCCCACTCAGTGTAATGTGTTGTGTACTGTATGATGTGAGTGTCCCACTGAGTGTAATGTGTTGTGTACTGTGTGGTGTGAGTGCCCCACTGAGTGTAATGTGTTGTGTACTGTGTGGTGTGAGTGTCCCACTCAGTGTAATGTGTTGTGTACTGTATGATGTGAGTGTCCCACTGAGTGTAATGTGTTGTGTACTGTGTGGTGTGAGTGCCCCACTGAGTGTAATGTGTTGTGTACTGTGTGGTGTGAGTGCCACACTCAGTGTAATGTGTTGCGTACTGTATGGTGTGAGTGTCCCACTCAGTGTAATGTGTTGCGTACTGTATGGTGTGAGTGTCCCACTCAATGTAATGTGTTGTGTACTGTGTGGTGTGAGTGTCCCACTCAGTGTAATGTGTTGTGTACTGTGTGGTGTGAGTGCCACACTCAGTGTAATGTGTTGTGTACTGTGTGGTGTGAGTGTCCCACTCAGTGTAATGTGTTGTGTACTGTATGGTGTGAGTGTTCCACTCAGTGTAATGTGTTGTGTACTGTGTGGTGTGAGTCCCTCACTCAGTGTAATGTGTTGTGTACTGTATGGTGTGAGTGTCCCACTCAGTGTAATGTGTCGTGTACTGTGTGATGTGAGTGTCCCACTCAGTGTAATGTGTTGTGTACTGTGTGGTGTGAGTGCCACACTCAGTGTAATGTGTTGTGTACTGTGTGGTGTGAGTGGTATTGTTTATCAGCGGTGGAGGTGTACTATGTCATGTACTGTATGGTGTGTGTTGTGTACTGTGTGGTGTGAGTCCCTCACTCAGTGTAATGTGTTGTGTACTGTATGGTGTGAGTGTCCCACTCAGTGTAATGTGTCGTGTACTGTGTGATGTGAGTGTCCCACTCAGCGTAATGTGTTGTGTACTGTGTGGTGTGAGTGCCACACTCAGTGTAATGTGTTGTGTACTGTGTGGTGTGAGTGGTATTGTTTATCAGCGGTGGAGGTGTACTATGTCATGTACTGTATGGTGTGTGTTGTGTACTGTGTGGTGTGAGTGCCACACTCAGTGTAATGTGTTGTGTACTGTGTGGTGGAGGTGTACTATGTCATGTACTGTATGGTGTGTGTTGTGTACTGTGTGGTGTGAGTGCCACACTCAGTGTAATGTGTTGTGTACTGTGTGGTGTGAGTGTCTCATTCTGTGTAATGTGTTGTATACTGTGTGGTGTGAGTGTCCCACTCAGTGTAATGTGTTGTGTACTGTGTGGTGTGAGTATCCCACTCAGTGTAATGTATTGTGTACTGTGTGATGTGAGTGTCCCACTCAGTGTAATGTGTTGTGTACTGTGTGGTGTGAGTGTCCCACTCAGTGTAATGTGTTGTGTACTATGTGGTGTGAGTGTCCCACTCAGTGTAATGTGTTGTGTACTGTTTGGTGTGAGTGGTATTGTTTATCAGCGGTGGAGGTGCACTCTGTCATGTACTGTATGGTGTGAGTGTCCCACTCAGTGTAATGTGTTGTGTACTGTGTGATGTGAGTGTCCCACTCAGTGTAATGCGTTGTGTACTGTGTGGTGTGAGTGGTATTGTTTATCAGCGGTGGAGGTGTACTCTGTCATGTACTGTATGGTGTGAGTGTCCCACTCAGTGTAATGTGTTGTGTACTGTGTGGTGTGAGTGTCCCACTCAGTGTAATGTGTTGTGTACTGTGTGGTGTGAATGGTATTGTTTATCAGCGGTGGAGGTGTACTCTGTCATGTACTGTATGGTGTGTGTTGTGTACTGTGTGGTGTGATTGTCCCACTCAGTGTAATGTGTCGTGTACTGTGTGATGTGAGTGCCCCACTCAGTGTAATGTGTTGTGTACTGTGTGGTGTGAGTGTCCCACTCAGTGTAATGTATTGTGTACTGTGTGGTGTGAGTGTCCCACTCAGTGTAATGTGTCGTGTACTGTGTGATGTGAGTGTCCCACTCAGTGTAATGTGTTGTGTACTGTGTGGTGTGAGTGTCCCACTCAGTGTAATGTGTGGTGTACTGTATGGTGTGAGTGTCCCACTCAGTGTAATGTGTCGTGTACTGTGTGATGTGAGTGTCCCACTCAGTGTAATGTGTTGTGTACTGTATGGTGTGAGTGTCCCACTCAGTGTAATGTGTTGTGTACTGTGTGGTGTGAGTGGTATTGTATATCAGTGGTGGAGGTGTACTCTGTCATGTACTGTATGGTGTGAGTGTCCCACTCTGTGTAATGTGTCGTGTACTGTGTGATGTGAGTGTCCCACTCAGTGTAATGTGTTGTGTACTGTGTGGTGTGAGTGTCCCACTCAGTGTAATGTGTCGTGTACTGTGTGATGTGAGTGTCCCACTCAGTGTAATGTGTTGTGTACTGTATGGTGTGAGTGTCCCACTCAGTGTAATGTGTTGTGTACTGTGTGGTGTGAGTGTCCCACTCAGTGTAATGTGTTGTGTACTGTGTGGGGTGAGTGGTATTATATATCAGTGGTGGAGGTGTACTCTGTCATGTACTGTATGGTGTGTGTTATGCTGTGTGGTGTAGAGTGTCCCCTCCAGTGTAATGTGTAAAATTGTACTGTGTGGTGTGAGTGCCCCACTCAGTGTAATGTGTTGTGTACTGTATGGTGTGAGTGCCCCACTGAGTGTAATATGTTGTGTACTGTATGGTGTGAGTGTCCCTCTCAGTGTAATATGTTGTGTAATGTATGGTGTGAGTGCCACACTCAGTGTAATGTGTTGTGTACTGTGTGGTGTGAGTGTCCCACTCAGTGTAATGTGTTGTGTTCTGTGTGATGTGAGTGTCCCACTCAGTGTAATGTGTTGTGTACTGTGTGGTGTGAGTGTCCCACTCAGTGTAATGTGTTGTGTACTGTGTGGTGTGAGTGCCCCACTCAGTGTAATGTGTTGTGTACTGTGTGGTGTGAGTGTCCCACTCAGTGTAATGTGTTGTGTACTGTGTGGTGTGAGTGTCCCACTCAGTGTAATGTGTTGTGTACTGTGTGGTGTGAGTGCCACACTCAGTGTAATGTGTTGTGTACTGTGTGATGTGAGTGGTATTGTTTATCAGTGGTGGAGGTGTACTCTGTCATGTACTGTATGGTGTGCATGTCCCACTCAGTGTAATGTGTTGTGTACTGTGTGATGTGAGTGTCCCACTCAGTGTAATTCGTTGTGTACTGTGTGGTGTGAGTGCCCCACTGAGTGTAATGTGTTGTGTGGTGTGAGTGGTATTGTTTATCAGCGGTGGAGGTGTACTCTGTCATGTACTGTATGGTGTGCATGTCCCACTCAGTGTAATGTGTTGTGTACTGTGTGATGTGAGTGTCCCACTCGGTGTAATGCATTGTGTACTGTGTGGTGTGAGTGCCCCACTGAGTGTAATGTGTTGTGTACTGTGTGGTGTGAGTGGTATTGTTTATCAGCGGTGGAGGTGTACTCTGTCATGTACTGTATGGTGTGTGTTGTGTACTGTGTGGTGTGAGTGTCCCACTCAGTGTAATGTGTTGTGTACTGTGTGGTGTGAGTGTCCCACTCAGTGTAATGTGTCGTGTACTGTATAGTGTGAGTGTCCCACTCAGTGTAATGTGTTGTGTACTGTGTGGGGTGAGTGGTATTGTATATCAGTGGTGGAGGTGTACTCTGTCATGTACTGTATGGTGTGTGTTGTGTACTGTGTGGTGTGAGTGT
>CM034532.1:66262557-66400185 GCA_020002185.1 Paraescarpia echinospica
GTGTGAGTGCCCCACTCAATGTAACGTGTTGTGTACTGTGTGGTGTGAGTGCCCCACTCAGTGTAATGTGTTGTGTACAGTGTGGTGTGAGTGCCCCACTCAATGTAACGTGTTGTGTACTGTGTGGTGTGAGTGCCCCACTCAGTGTAATGTGTTGTGTACAGTGTGGTGTGAGTGCCCCACTCAATGTAACGTGTTGTGTACTGTGTGGTGTGAGTGCCCCACTCAGTGTAATGTGTTGTGTACAGTGTGGTGTGAGTGCCCCACTCAATGTAACGTGTTGTGTACTGTGTGGTGTGAGTGCCCCACTCAGTGTAATGTGTTGTGTACTGTATGGTGTGAGTGCCCCACTGAGTGTAATGTGTTGTGTACTGTATGGTGAGTGCCCCACTGAGTGCAATGTGTTGTGTACTGTGTGGTGTGAGTGCCCCACTCAGTGTAATGTGTTGTGTACTGTATGGTGTGAGTGCCCCACTGAGTGTAATATGTTGTGTACTGTATGGTGTGAGTGTCCCTCTCAGTGTAATATGTTGTGTAATGTATGGTGTGAGTGCCACACTCAGTGTAATGTGTTGTGTACTGTGTGGTGTGAGTGTCCCACTCAGTGTAATGTGTTGTGTTCTGTGTGATGTGAGTGTCCCACTCAGTGTAATGTGTTGTGTACTGTGTGGTGTGAGTGTCCCACTCAGTGTAATGTGTTGTGTACTGTGTGGTGTGAGTGCCCCACTCAGTGTAATGTGTTGTGTACTGTGTGGTGTGAGTGTCCCACTCAGTGTAATGTGTTGTGTACTGTGTGGTGTGAGTGTCCCACTCAGTGTAATGTGTTGTGTACTGTGTGGTGTGAGTGCCACACTCAGTGTAATGTGTTGTGTACTGTGTGATGTGAGTGGTATTGTTTATCAGTGGTGGAGGTGTACTCTGTCATGTACTGTATGGTGTGCATGTCCCACTCAGTGTAATGTGTTGTGTACTGTGTGATGTGAGTGTCCCACTCAGTGTAATTCGTTGTGTACTGTGTGGTGTGAGTGCCCCACTGAGTGTAATGTGTTGTGTGGTGTGAGTGGTATTGTTTATCAGCGGTGGAGGTGTACTCTGTCATGTACTGTATGGTGTGCATGTCCCACTCAGTGTAATGTGTTGTGTACTGTGTGATGTGAGTGTCCCACTCGGTGTAATGCATTGTGTACTGTGTGGTGTGAGTGCCCCACTGAGTGTAATGTGTTGTGTACTGTGTGGTGTGAGTGGTATTGTTTATCAGCGGTGGAGGTGTACTCTGTCATGTACTGTATGGTGTGTGTTGTGTACTGTGTGGTGTGAGTGTCCCACTCAGTGTAATGTGTTGTGTACTGTGTGGTGTGAGTGTCCCACTCAGTGTAATGTGTCGTGTACTGTATAGTGTGAGTGTCCCACTCAGTGTAATGTGTTGTGTACTGTGTGGGGTGAGTGGTATTGTATATCAGTGGTGGAGGTGTACTCTGTCATGTACTGTATGGTGTGTGTTGTGTACTGTGTGGTGTGAGTGTCCCACTCAGTGTAATGTGTTGTGTACTGTGTGATGTGAGTGTCCCACTCAGTGTAATGTGTTGTGTACTGTGTGGTGTGAGTGTCCCACTCAGTGTAATGTGTTGTGTACTGTGTGGTGTGAGTGCCCCACTCAGTGTAATGTGTTGTGTACTGTGTGGTGTGAGTGTCCCACTCAGTGTAATGTGTTGTGTACTGTGTGGTGTGAGTGCCACACTCAGTGTAATGTGTTGTGTACTGTGTGGTGTGAGTGGTATTGTTTATCAGTGGTGGAGGTGTACTCTGTCATGTACTGTATGGTGTGCATGTCCCACTCAGTGTAATGTGTTGTGTACTGTGTGATGTGAGTGTCCCACTCAGTGTAATGCGTTGTGTACTGTGTGGTGTGAGTGCCCCACTGAGTGTAATGTGTTGTGTGGTGTGAGTGGTATTGTTTATCAGCGGTGGAGGTGTACTCTGTCATGTACTGTATGGTGTGCATGTCCCACTCAGTGTAATGTGTTGTGTACAGTGTGATGTGAGTGTCCCACTCGGTGTAATGCGTTGTGTACTGTGTGGTGTGAGTGCCCCACTGAGTGTAATGTGTTGTGTACTGTGTGGTGTGAGTGGTATTGTTTATCAGCGGTGGAGGTGTACTCTGTCATGTACTGTATGGTGTGAGTGTCCCACTAAGTGTAATGTGTTGTGTACTGTGTGGTGTGAGTGTCCCACTCAGTGTAATGTGTCGTGTACTGTGTGGTGTGAGTGGTATTGTTTATTAGCGGTGGAGGTGTACTCTGTCATGTACTGTATGGTGTGTGTTGTGTACTGTGTGATGTGAGTGTCCCACTCAGTGTAATGTGTCGTGTACTGTGTGATGTGAGTGCCCCACTCAGTGTAATGTGTTGTGTACTGTGTGATGTGAGTGATATTGTTTATCAGCGGTGGAGGTGTACTCTGTCATGTACTGTGTGGTGTGAGTGTCCCACTCAGTGTAATGTGTTGTGTACTGTGTGATGTGAGTGATATTGTTTATCAGCGGTGGAGGTGTACTCTGTCATGTACTGTGTGGTGTGAGTGTCCCACTCAGTGTAATGTGTTGTGTACTGTGTGATGTGAGTAGTATTGTATATCAGTGGTGGAGGTGTACTCTGTCATGTACTGTATGGTGTGTGTTGTGTACTGTGTGATGTGAGTAGTATTGTATATCAGTGGTGGAGGTGTACTCTGTCATGTACTGTATGGTGTGTGTTGTGTACTGTGTGATGTGAGTAGTATTGTATATCAGTGGTGGAGGTGTACTCTGTCATGTACTGTATGGTGTGTGTTGTGTACTGTGTGATGTGAGTAGTATTGTATATCAGTGGTGGAGGTGTACTCTGTCATGTACTGTATGGTGTGTGTTGTGTACTGTGTGATGTGAGTAGTATTGTATATCAGTGGTGGAGGTGTACTCTGTCATGTACTGTATGGTGTGTGTTGTGTACTGTGTGATGTGAGTAGTATTGTATATCAGTGGTGGAGGTGTACTCTGTCATGTACTGTATGGTGTGTGTTGTGTTTGACAGCGGCGGCGGTGCAGGTGGGCTTGAAACAAGGCAAGACAGTGATCGTGGTGAAGGATGGTCCAGGCTTCTACACGACCCGGTGTCTTGCGTCATTCTGTGCCGAGGTACTCAAACTCCTGCAGGTGGGTCAAACTTACACTCACAACAGTGTGAGCTCATGCATGTGTGACCACGTGTGTGCATGCATGTATGCGTACAGGCATCAATGTAACATAAGTATGCAAAGTTTTGCGATTAGATCGTTTAATTGAATTACTGTGTTCAGTCCTGGCAATAAATGTTGGGCCATGACTAAATTTAAAATCACTGGATAATTCATACTGTAGTTCATCCATTTATAGTTTTGTTTTTATTAATTTTGTTCTCTCTAAATTTTAATTTTTGATTTTCCCTTGTGCTCCAGCTAGTTAACCCATTAGACCCCAGCCAGTTATATTGGCATGTGTCCCTGTTCCCCAGGCTGCTGCCACAGATCTCAACACTTCTGGGTGCCAGCAGTTTGTAAGCTGTATCTTCAAAACTATTGATTTTCTATAATTGCAAGTTTTGTTTAATTTGATGTCCATTGAATTATCTTTAAAATGATGTGACTGAAGGTCCACAGGTGGCAAACTTCTATCGCGATAAACTCAATTTTTTTCAATGCAAGCACATGTCGAAAATACCCACAATTCATAGCTCAGATGTCAAAGAATCAGCCAGTATTAATATCTTAAGTATCCGCAAGATGGGGCCACCGCTAGATGCTTTATCTCCTCCGGACGCTTTCGGGCGCTCTGGGGAGAAAACACCCGGACGCTTTCGGACGTGCGGGGTCTAATGGGTTAATGATAGTGAAAGTGGTTCTAATGTGTAAAGCAGGTTACTTATTTGGACGTTTCACTACATTAATTAAGAGCTCACATTATATTTTGTCATTGCATTGGTGACAATGTAAGAGACATAATTTCATTCATTGCTGTGCACACAATACTACTTGGTATATTTACCTTATAATGCTGGGGTAAAATGCATCCCATGATGTATACATATTACTTTGCAACAGCATGGTTTTCTATGTTACAACATATAGTTTTGACACCTAATGAATGTTCGACAAGTTCATTCTGGTACTAATCCACAGCTTTGTTTCCTCTTTCTGTGACACCATATTTGTAGGAGGGTGTGAGTCCGTCAACTGTAGACAAGATGACAAAGAAGATGGGTTTCCCCGTCGGCTCGGCCACCCTAGTGGACGAAGTAGGAATCGATGTAGCCGCTCACATCGCGGACTACATGTCGAGTGTATTTGGGGAACGGACGGGCTTTGGAGGTCAGGAGGCCAACCTGCTCAAAGAACTAGTCGCTGCGGGATTCCTCGGTAGGTACTTGTGTTGGTGACATTGGACTAGATAGATGTCTATAAGTTACACATGTTCTGGCAAATGTAATATGGATGAAAGACTGTCATCAGGTTCTCCATTTACTATAGCTGTGTAAATGTAGGAGTGCATGTATGTTTGAGTGATGGCTCATTGAACGATTATGTGACATGGTCACCATCATGAAATAAAGCTTTTACTATTGCTTTAAATACTGTCTGATGTTACTCATCTTTGTGCAGGCCGCAAATCTGGCAAGGGGATGTTTGTGTATGACAGCGGAAAGTCAAAGACGAAACCGGAAAATCCTGGTGCCCTAGAGATATTGAAACGCTACAGCATCCCAGCAAAGCTAGAGTAGGTGTCACAACTTTTACCAAATACAAGCATTTATACAGTCGGCACTAAATTTGCTTGTACAAGCTTCATATCTATAAAAACCTGTATATGTGTAAATTAATCTTAATGAAAGTGAAAGTTTTGAATGTTTTTAATTAAAGCTACTTCAGTATTGAATATTTTTGCTTGTACAAATGTGTTAATAATAATAAATAAATTAATAAATATTTTGACTGGGCTTAGTCAAAAGACAATGAGAAATTCCAAAAAAATGGTCCAACTATAGGCATTTCACACTTTCGCATTTCATTCGATCTAATTGTCAAAGTTAATTATTACTGATTTTAAAAGTGTGGGTTGTAGGACGACAGAAGACAACGTTCGCATGAGACTGCTCACTAAGTTTGTCAATGAGGCTCTGCTGTGTCTACAAGAGGGCATCCTCAACAACCCTGTAAGTCCACCCTTTCACATCATTCTTTCTCTACTTACTTTTCCCGAATCTCTGTGAAACCTATGTATTTCTCCCACTAATTGCCCCCATTTCCAGTTGTCACATACCTAGCTAATGTCAACTGTCACCTGTTTTTCATTACCTCTTCTCAACCATTTTGTGGTGTGTGTGGTGTAGTCCTGTTTTACTGTTTTGACCTGTGAACGATCAATGTCATATTGTGGTAATTTCTAAGAGTGAATTGGAATGTTGTTGTTGAGTAAACTTTCATTCACCCTGAAGTGATACACACAATTTTGTTTGTGAAATTGTATTTAAGAAATTATTGTTATGAATGAGTTGTAATGTGTGTAAATGCAGTGGGTGTTTACCTGTCTCACACAAGGTGCTTCAATGTAAGTTCATTTGTTTGTTGAAATGTAATGCACCATGATTGCTCCTAAACATGAAGAACCGCAGCACATTTTGAACATTTCACCAGAATGTACCACCATCCTGTTGTGAGGTCATATTTCTTCATTACAATGAGACGTTTGTATTTTGAACTGAGTCATTGGAGACGTCGGCAGTTGACAATGTCTGTTCATTGTTTTAGCTTGAGGGTGACATTGGACTGGTGTTTGGTCTCGGATTCCCACCCTTCCTCGGAGGTAACAATTCTTTGTATATGTTGTCCTTTGTGGATGTCACACTAACAGTAACAGGACAGTTTTATGCCAGAGAGGTTACTGTGCTGAGTAAATAGTGTTTAGAGAGGTTCCTGTGCTGAGTAAAGTGTTTCTTTTAATTATTATATTGCATGATGCTCATTATCCTTACTCAGTATCTTGTTATTGTTTTGTTGATAAAAAATAATGCAGTGAAGTCTTATCGTGTGAACAACATCAGCATATTGATTTTCATTTGTGTCCTAACTAAACATTGCCTACCAAAATTGTGATAGCAATATAAATATTTTGTTAGTATTATTCTTTTTTAATTTTTATAGAATTGTTTCTTGATAAGCTAATGATTTCTTTGTTATACCATCTAAATCATATTGCTTTGGGAGGCTTTGTCTGTCACAGTTTTGGCCATAAGTGGATAAGGTTGTAATTTGGACTCTCAGTTGACAGAACCCGGGTTTTAATCCTGTGCTGCTGTTTCAAACCTTGGGCAAGTTCATTCACTCTACCAGTTCAGTCTGTCTGCTGCATGAATGAGTACCTGGCTGTAGACGGGTGGATATTTGTGTAAAAATAGTATGTGCAGTAAATGCAGTGTAGCTGAAATTCCTGAATGCATCCCCAAAAAGTGTAGATGTTATTTGATTGAACAGATTTGCCAGGGAATAACATGTAAAGTGCTTTGATCGGTCCGGAGGACTGGATAGCTATATAAGAACTTACCCTTATAAAGGATTCATGCAGTACAGATTTATTGATGTTGCAGGTCCGTTCCGCTACACAGACATCGTAGGTGCAGACACGCTGGTAAAACAGATGGAACAGTTCCAGGGCGTGTACGGCCAGTCGTTCACCCCCTGTCAACTGCTCTTGGACCACGCCAAGGACCCAACCAAACGCTTCCACACTAAATAGACCAATACCGCGATGTCACACAAGTGAGCGCTTGAAGAGTGCATGGCAGTTACCAGTTACCTAGCAACCATGACCCCGCTGTGGTCGTTGCTGCCGTACCAATGCAAAATGTCGAGTGTGATATAAGTTGCCCCATGCAGGGTGAATACTACTGTAAATTAACCCATGTTGGACAGGGTTAGTCTCTTCCATGTTGGATGGGGTTAGTCTCTTCCATGTTGGTTGGCGCTAGTCTCTTCCATGTTGGTTGGGGCTAGTCTCTTCCTTGTTGGTTGGGGCTAGTCTCTTCCATGTTGGATGGGGTTAGTCTCTTCCATGTTGGTTGGGGCTAGTCTCTTTCATGTTGGGTGGGGTTAGTCTCTTCCATGTTGGACAGGGCTAGTCTCTTCCATGTTAGGTGGGGTTAGTCTCTTCCATGTTGGTTGGGCTTAGTCTCTTCCCTGTTGGACAGGGCTAGTCTCTTCCATGTTGACTGGGCTAGTCTCTTCCATGTTGGGTGGACTTAGTCTCTTCCAAGTTGGGTGGGGTTAGTCTCTTCCATGTTGGTTGGGCTTAGTCTCTTCCATGTTGGGTGGGGTCAGTCTCTTCCATGTTGGGTGGGGTTAGTCTCTTCCATGTTGGGTAAGGTTAGTCTCTTCTATATTGGATGGGGCTAGTCCCTACAATGTTGTGTGTAGTTAGTCTCTTCCACGTTGGTCAGGGTGAGTCTCTGCCATGTATACAGGCATGGCTTGATCGATAACAGCTTACATGTGATCTCATATTTTACAGAATGACTTGGGATGTCTTGTAACTTGTAAAATCTTAAGAAACGTTTGTAGTATAACTTGAATGATAATAATGCGTGTCTACAACTAGTTTATTTGTGTAGTATTAAAGTGTCTTTTCAGAAAGCGGTGCTCAAGTTCTGTTGCAACCTGCTTTGTTTTATTATTAACGGGTATTAGTTAAACAGCCAATAATAAAGGATTTATCAATTATCATGACTGGTAAATGATTGCAGTAATAAAATTACGTGATTTTGAAGTGATTCATTGTGTCAAGAGTTGTTTCCGTGGGGAAGTGTTCTATGGTCTCGCTAGCATAACCCCGTAATTTTAAGAAAATATGTGTGTTGGAAATCACAAATTTGTCTGCCCAATACAATACATTGTTTAACCGTAAATAAGTCACCAGTTACACTTTCACATAAGAAATAAATCAATGTAATGCCAGTTAGTTACCCAATTAAAAGTTCAGGTTCATGTCCCTACTGATAAAAATCAACTGCTCCCTGAAATAAAGAAACCAGTTTTTCCTGTTTTCGTGATGGCAATGTCCTGGTAATTTGCTTTAGATGTTACGAATTATAGCAGATGTAGATCCTTGGACGTAAACAAACCTGGTAGCATATCGCTTTCAAGAGAACAGTTTTCTTCTCTAGTTTTTTGCTTTGATTTTCGGAGTATTAATAAAATATAAGATGGTTTTCATTGTAATTATAATTTTTCTGTTACTGTGCCCAAAATCTAGAACAACCTCCTCATCACTTTAGAATCATCCGAATCTATAACTTTCCACAAAAACAAATTTGTTCTCAAGGACCTACTTAATCCTATTATTATTACTCAAAATTACATTACCAGTCTAAATCCTCAGCGGTCACATTTGATGACTTGAGTGTCCCTCTTTGTGATGAAATTAATTGTTAATATTTGAACGTGTTATATACAAGCAGGAATGGTATCAGATCAATTAATTTAATTCCACAATTTGAATTACATTTGGAAATGTTCGGGAAGATTTTTTTGAATTAAAAGTCAACAATTTTAATTGATAAAATAGTCTTAAATCCACCCATTCATTTTATCATAAGTCAATTACCCTGAACATGAATTGGTCAGCAATCAATTGCTTTGAACATTAATTAATAGCCTAGCATTAATGGTGTCACCATGAATTGTAATTATCCTTAGGATTCAACATCAGTGGATCAAAGATGTCATCAGTGCAAACAATGCTATCAGAACTTGGTGACCACAAAGGCACTGGATGAGCTGACATAATTGAAGATGACTTGATTGAAATTGCAATTGACCCAGTACCTTTCCACAAATCTATTGGGTCATTGCCCTACTTGGAATTATCTGTGCACCCTATTTGGTGATTTAAGCGACAGCATGGCGATTTTGTAAACACTGAATTGTTGAATTAAAAAGTTGTTTGTTTCGCTAAAACATTTGGGTGGTATGTATATTAGAATACATCAAGTTCTTAACTATGCATGATTTTAGAATAAAAATGAACGGACTATGGTACCTCCCTTAATAATAAGAACACTTGTTTAGCACCATAAATCTAAATAAATCCATTTGGAGGCGCTTTGAAACCTGAACTGATATTTGGAGTAAAAACCTGGCTCTCAACATTGAGGACTATTTCTCGTGAGATCACGTTAATGCCGGTCCTGTCTCAGTTTAGAATGTAAAAGAACCACTGAGAACGACAAGCACCTTGGCAGTGACCACCCTCCGTGCCAGCATATGAAGGTCGGTTTAGCGATAATGTTCTGAAAAAGGCCGACTACCGGTAGTTGAATGGGATCTCATAAGACCATTACATTGTAACCACAATAACAGACTAGTCAGTTAATAGAACGTTGTCAAGCACTGGAAACAACTAGAACTATATGTATACATTTGTATATACAGAACATTAATAAGTTACGTAAAATTAATATTAAATTACTTAAAATAAATGACAATATACACACAAGAAAAAAAGTTACAGCTAAAGATGACCGTTAAAAGTAAAGGTATATTGATAATAAATAAGTAGACATTGTGTAAGATTAGTTTAAGAACATGTAGGCCCCTACAAGATACTAAATAATTTTAAAAATAAATAAACTGACTGGTAGTGCCTATGTTGTGTAAGCAACCCGGAAAAGATGCGTTTTCAAGTCTTGAAAGTCACAAGACAACAGGTTATTTTCATCTCACTTGGAAGTGAATTCCATAGTCGTGGAGCAGATACCCTTCAATACATAGTAAATCCTTGGATACAGCGAATCGCTTGGGAGCGGCCAATTTACTCGTTATATCCGAAATTTGTTATATCTGAATTTTTGGGACCAATTCATTTATTTGGTATACCAGTAAGAAAAATTTATTCGGTAAGTGAAATTTGTTATACCCAAGGTTTACTGTACAGTGGACACTCATTATAAGGGAACATCTGTTTAAATGGAACAGCTTTGAAATCCCTGTTCTGGGCTGCACCATGTTGTGCATCAATGGCGGTATAAGGGACATCAGACAGAAGGAACAGTTTGTCCCAATGCGTTCCTGTTAGCAACAGTCCAGGGTAACCAAAACATAATATTTTCTAACTTATATCTAATAAACGGGGACCCAGCATTCAGAGTGGATAAAACTCTATCGAATGACAGAACAACTTGTTTCGACAATGACAACTTGTGAGATGCTGCTCTCAGTCGTCTGCAATTTTATTAATTAAAACCCAAAGTTAACTGGTGAACCGTTTTGTGAAAGGCGAAACAATAATGACCGCATCTGAAAGAAATACAAGGCGAAAGTGCATGCCGCTCCAACACATGGATCTATGCCGCATTGTCATACAACAATGCTTCCAGCCAGCTACATGCAAAGTAAGCTATTTTTAAATCATTAAACAGTATGAACCGAGACAAAACCGGACAGTGAACTGGTAAAATGTGCACAAATAAACGTTACCATCGCCAACCATATGCTAAATCATTTCACATAAAATACTTATTGACTAGACCGCAGCTAGCAAAGTTCTGTTGTACAAATATATAATGCAATATTCAGATAGCTAATAGTAATATGTACAAGCATCCCATCAATAGATGAAATGACCAAACCGACATAGTAAATACATGATTTATGAATAACTTCCTTCATCTTCCATAAAACGTTTCTCCAATTCCATTTTGGGACGGCCCTAAAAATTGGGCTTCACTTGCACTTCAAACAAATAAAATTCACTAGTACCAATGGTCTGCATAGCTATTCTAGGCTAACTAACAAGTATGCTTCAAGCATCCTTATGATATGTAGAATTCCCTGGGTGCCACCCACACAATGCCAACACCTTTCCTCCACTCTCCAGGGTTCCCATGCTTCACTGCACAGTCAGTCACGCCCGACCACACAGCAAACAAAGGCACCACATTCCTGGCATAGTCCCACCACTTTGTTTACTTTCCGAACAAAGACACCAGCAGGCTGGCTGAGGCATTAATCAGCTACTCATTATGTCAGCATCCAGCACTAGTCCCAAGTGGTCTTTCAGTCAAATGACAGTGACATAGTACCCCCTATATACACATATATATGTACAGCTGTCAACATTACTAGGCTTCCTTCTACACATATAGCAACTGCTGGTTATTCCACGCACCCGTTTTACAAAATGACATCATTTGTACAAAATACATGGCTTTTCATGTGTCGTTTTACTATTCTAAATAGGACTATTTCCACCAAAAACTGCCATCATAATCCATGTATGATTATCTAAAAAAAAATCATATTTTGAATGTTGCTCATACAACAAAATGTGTATGTGTGAAGCATTTTAAAACATTACATTTGCACACATTTTTTTAGCATAAAATAACACTTTCTTTATAAATGGATATGCAACAATGACTTAATCTGTTCTAAATGGGTAATACTGAGGCATATAACACTAGGGTGCCACAATCAGATGCTGTTCATAACAATAACACAAAACGTTTCTTTAACTTTACAGAACTAATAATGAACCAGCCTGAAAACATTGGAAATGTCAGCTAAAACCTACTCTAATGGAAAACTCATAATTTATAAGCTGTTCAACTACAATTTGGTCAGAAATAATGTGCACATCAGAAATGAACACGTCCCACATCTTTAAAAAATTGATTGTTTACTGTGTATACATGCTTTAGATTAATATGGACATTAAATTATAACTAGGTAACCAGTTAAATAGCATCTATCTTTACAAAAATCCTGTCAATTGTAGAAAATGCTGTGTCAAATGCTCCAATACACATACAATCTTAGATTACAATCACTTTCCCGCACTGAATATGAATACAGATACATTGTACAGACCACTAGCTGCCATGTACATTGTAAATAAAGGCACTTTAATATTTGCAGTAGATTAACAAACGTGTATGAAGGCAACACATTTAGGTAGTGCACTTTGACCTTTGCATGGCTGTCAGGACAAACAAATGACAAAACATACTTGAGATCAGTTGAAATATTCGATTCATACACACACACCAATTTACACTGCTTCAAAGTACTCCTCCACAAAAAGTGTTGTCTCAACCACCACATAGTTAAGTTGTTTACTGTGATGTTGCATTGTAATATTGGTGTTGATATTAGTCGCCTGGTGGCAGCACTGTCGTCAGAAGGGAAAGCCCGCAGGCGTGGGAAGAGGGTTTCTTCCCAAATGTGTTGCTGATGTCATGTCGCGTCGTTTCTGCCGTTCCATTTCGTGCAGTTGTGCTATAGCAACGTCGACGAGCATCTGAAAGCAGCTGATATCGTCCTTAGAGCCGGCGGGGGGCCCGAGTTTGGCCGGAGGCAGCGTCGGTTGACACAGGGCGTCTGTGTGGTGTAGCGGTTTCACACTGTTCTTGTACCTGTCACACTTTGGCGACATCGACGACACATAGCTACGCGATGATTTGTCGGAGGAACACTCGCTATCGTACCCGTCCTTATAGTCCTCATCCATGTCGCTCGCGCCGGAACTTCCCGCGTCGCCGACCCCCCGCGACGCAGGCCCTGTCTGTGTTGACAAGTCCGCGGGAATGCCGGGGATATAAGCCTTCAAAAAACCCGCCGTCAACTGTTCACTTTTTACACCCGATTCGGGGAGCGATTGTCTGTGTTTCCGTGTCAATGTGTATTGCATCGGATCGTCGCCTTCCTTCTTGATAATCTCCGGTAGGATGCGTCGGCGAGCGTTGATGAACCAGTTGCACACTTGCAGCACTGTCAGGCTGGCCGCCTGTGACAGCTCCAGTTTCTCCTGGTCCGTCGGGTACGCGTTGTAGCGATGGTCATACAGCCACTGCCGCAGGATGCGAACCGATTCCTTCGGCAAGTTTCCGCGGCGCTTCTTACTACTGTCCGCCAAGTCGTTGTCTCCCATTTTGTCCGTTTCCGAATCGTCGAATTCATCGAACCATGACCGCATGTTTTTCTCACGCACTGCAAATACATAATTCCGTTTTAATTAATTTATTTCGTGTACACTATGTGTACTTAACTATAGCTGAGACGAACATGTACAATTAAACGACGAAACAGTTGTACGAGAGACACAACCGACCAAATGCTCCAAGTGTCAACGCTTCCTTTTTGACAGCCCCTTTGTGAACGACTCAATGAGGCCGCCGAAAGCACGTGTTTGTTCCAGCTTGCCGCTGCACAACAACGCTTTCGCACTCACGCCAACACATAAAAACAAGGTTAACTATATCTACATAACGGCGTATGTAATTAAACAGTTGCTGCAAACACGCTTAACACCAAAGCAATAATTCGTAATGTGTAAGAAACGACAGATCTGAAAGTAACAACTGTCGATACGCGCGGCCATCTTTGCCACAGTGACGACGTCGGCCTGTCACATTCTGATTTCTGCGTACACGCACCGACTTGTACTGCGCTTACTGAACACGCACAAAACACGATCGCTACACGCTTGAGCACACGCTATACGGAAATGTTGACGTACTTACAACTGTCGTTCGACGATTCGTGATATTAGAACTTTTGAAGACTGACACTTGTTGATTCCCCCACCAAGTTCTGACATTTGTGCCACGGTGCCCCAGTTTGAAAAGTCAACTGTCAAACATATTTCCCGTGGAACGAAATTTGTCTTACCTCGTTTCGGTCTAATCATCATCCGCCGAAGACCACCTGTTTAGTTTTTATGTCTCGCGATCAGTAGACTATATAAGTGTCAACACTTTGAAGTATAAAACACAGATTTTGAATTCTGTAAAGTGACACTAACTGACAAGTCTCTAAACGAGGGCATAGTAGCGTAACTCACCCTTGACAGCTTTGATAACCACGTGGTTATTTGCATACGTGGACGGGTCCACCATCTGAGAAAAGGGAAGAGAGGGTTGAAAGAATCATGGTAAAGCTTTGCAAAACGAGGCGTGTGTAATTTTGTATTGCATTGCAGTATTATAAACATTTTAACTAAACTTATATATATGATTTTCATAGCCGTCATATTAGGTAGTTTGATTGTCGCTACAATGAGCTTTGAAAGAGCATACCACACGCTGGAATAATAGATGTGACCACCTCCATTGATACTTTGATAGGCAGGCGGGCCAATGAATCTCGAGAAGAGGGTGAGAATGCATTCGAAAGGGCGCGTAGATAAAATGGCTCCAAGTTTCAAAATGATTTGTAGAACAATTCAGTAATAATTTTGAGTTGATAATTAGCATTCGGTCCGTTCTGTAGTAGCATCGTTTAGCCGAGTTAGCAAAATTGATGTTGCTGTGCGTGTATCATACTCATGTATTTGTCAATGTGTATTCGTAAGACGTACGTAACTTTGTGTCAGTTTATTGAGTAATTAACTAACTAACAGTGTAAGCATTGCATGCGCGGATTGGGGGGAGGGAGCGTACGACTCCCGTTTTGGCTTCGAGGGGATGTGTGGGGTGGGGGTGTTGGAGGTTTTGTGAGCCCCAAGGGCAGGTGCAGTTGGAAGCGCACCAAAGCAAAGCCAAAGGCAAAACCCTTCAAATGCACCCCTCCCTTGAGGTTCACCAAAAACTCTGAACACCCTTTGCCAAAAATATCGGGGGGCAAACCCTATCTCCAGCTTCACTACAAAAATATTGGGGGCTGAGCCATATAATAATAACTTTATTTATACACTAAAATCTGTTCAGCAGTGTTTACAACAAATTATTAATATTCTAAAGACTATATATATAATATTACTACAAATAAAGTACAACAAGAATACCTAAGACTGTATAGTTAACTAGAGAAACTATACCGGACATACAAATTTGTATAAAATGCACTAGCATACACTTAGCTGTAGTTAAACAAAATAAATAGTGGGAGTTAACTGCATACAAATAAGAATTAATACAAAATTGGATAATCAATAGCCATAAAAATACCAACCAGTAAATAATTAATTAGCCTTACAATAAAGACATTTAACAGGGTTTGTATTATTTTACATTTGCTTCCCAGCAAAATATTTGTATTATTAGATATATAATTATCAATTACCTGTAGGCTGTACCAGTAACATGGGTAAATATTATTTTATTTTGTGTCAATTTATGTGTAATAATATTGAGCAATTTCACACAACTATATATAATTTTGCAAATAAAATTAATGTAAAAAATTAACTCATGTCTCTGCATGCATCACATTAGAATAATATAACACTTATCAGATTTTGGTATACTTTCGATGTCACAGAAGTGATCTAACGTTGTCATGGAAACTGACAAAAACAGTTTTTGTATAATATTATAATGTTGAGAACCTTATAGGCCTATTATATGCCTTTAAATAAAGTAATAAATTGCGATATTTTCTTCTTCTGGATAATGTGGTAGCCCCGACTTCCGGGTAATGTCCCACAGGTTTGTTATTTTACTTGATAATTAATTATATGCATTTTTTGAAAGATAGTCATAAAAGTTGTATTCTGAGCAAAAGGGAGACAGTCAATTCCCCTGAATTAGCCAGCATAGTAATTTGTAACAAGAAGGCTGCTGTGTTGAATGTGGGAAAATGGGATATTGTTGAACATCAAGGGTAATGTTATAACTCAGCCCTCCTCTGCATTTTTGTCAATAAAGCTTGTTTTGAAACTTGATGTTTTGTTTACCATTTGAACATGCTCCGTGGCGTATCTTCCAAATTGTGAATAGCGTTACGGGCTTACTAAACACAATTTGGCAGATAGTAAACCTTCAACATAGTTAGTGTAGTCTTAAAAACTTGATATTAATTAATATATGAAATCTAGGAACCGAAACAGACTGCTTCCCTTTAGACTACCGTTTAACTGTTTTTTAAAAAGTGGTTGTATAATATGAACAATATTTACTTGTTTGCTCATATTTGCTACCATCTGTGTCACTTTTGCATTTGATATGTTAACCGATGCAATATAATATTTAATCATTTGTGCGGTTTTATCTTTAAAATGTATATTATGTGAAAGAAGTTGATAAATGTTGTTGAGGAAAGTGATATATATATATATATACATTTACAATTATTTCCTGTAATAAAATTGAGCAATTTTATACTATTGTGGTATACATAATTTTGTAAAGAATTGGTCAATGGTCATTTCGATCATTGGCGATGCATCTAAAATACACCAAAGTAGTTATTTAGTTATCAACTTTTTCAGTGGTTTGGCATTCCCAGGTGGGGCTACAAGATTAAAATACTGTTAATAACTGCGGCCCACGGTGTGTTTCTCCAAGGGTCGGTGTTGGTGGATTGGGGAAGTCGAGTTGTTATTTCTAGTCTAAACTAGAATATCAGACACAGCATTTGGTTTTCATATTTCAATATTTTGACCGTCTCACATGCTTTGCTCTGTGTGTAACACATGACTTGTGTCACATGAAAATTGCCATGTGACACAAAAGATGTTAAGGAGAAAATAAGATGTCTGCAAGGAGCTCCAGCAAAACAATCTCTAGTTTGTGTGACGGTGTGTGGTGTGTATGTTCGTGAGACTTGAGTGCTGGTGTGTGTGTGTCTGTGTGTGTGCGTGCGGACATATTTTTATACTCAAAAAAGTACAAACATAACTACATTTAGCAACAAGTAAACTTGAAATTTTATAACCACCAAGTCCAAAGATACAGTAATTGCGAGGGCACCTTATCCAATTACAAAGTATTTTGTATGTGTCGGCACAGCATGAGAGGTTCAAGTAAACTCGGAAAATAACAGATTTTTACAAGAACAGTTTACGATACAATATTCCTTGTTACTGGACACAAATGTCTACCGTCAATTCTGCCGTTTAATAAAATCAAGCATATTGGCTGGACAGAAATTGTTCCCTAAACCTGTGATAGAATAAAATTGTTCTTGCCGAATTGTGCTTTATTTACACATCTGACAGCAATAGGCACTTTTTACCATGAATTATCCTCATTCGCCAGTGGGCACTGCTGATCACATCGGTCTTAGTACACCCTGGTACAGTTCATTATCCAATATTTTGTTACCATTTATAATACAGCGATTTAGGTTCGGGCCAATCGTGGCTCATGTTACATGAACATATGTTCAGGAAACAGAATTAATAAAACAATACACAACCATGGAATGATCCGACCGGTAATTATTTGGATTTCCTGGACTTTCCCTATGATATGGGACACAGGCGTTTGCTTCAATATGTAAGATATCTGCCAGGGTTAGTGTAGTCAAACAACTGGCACCCATGGCTTGGGAGGATGACATGAATATCAAGACAAAATTTTCAAGGCAGGTCAAGAAGTTCTCAGGTGGAAAAAAGGTCACGGAGGATTTCAGTTGTACATTTTAGGCGGATATTCCTTAAAGGGAGGTTGTCCGTTGCTCAGTTTTGATATTAATCTGTTTTTAAGTCTTAAATTTTAAGTTCGCTATTACCATTTTAGTCCGCATAAGTTCATAAACAATTAGATTAAAAATAGTTTTATTGGATGCTGGGTGGTTTAGCTCTTTCAAGTTCAGACACTCAAGAAAAGAAAACGAACTTCCTGTTAATAATTACCACCCAGGCTGATTCCAGGCTAAAGTACAGACAACTAACTTCCTGTTAACAATTACCACCCAGGCTGATTCCAGGCCAAAGTACCGACAACTAACTTGTTAATAATTACTACCCAGGCTGATTCCAGGCCAAAGTACAGACAACTAACATCCTGTTAATAATTACCGCCCAGGTTGATTCCAGGCTGAAGTACATACAACTAACTTCCTGTTAATAATTACCACCCAGGCTGATTTCAGGCCAAACTACAGACAACCAACCTATGAACCAAGAATTCAATGTAGTGAAGGAAGTCTCGGTAACCAGGTTTTAACGACACAACGTATGGGACATATACAACTGAATAGTGATCACCAGTTCAAAAATTAAGTCACAAGAACATTATTCATCAGATCAAACTGTACCATGCTGCTAACTCAAGGAAATGTGGAATGGAAGGGTTAAATCCTATTAACAACTGACAACAGAAAATACATTATTGAGTTGTATCCCAGATACAGCATTTGACCACTTCCAAGCTTTCGGATATAACACTGTACACCATTGTCATACATGATGCATACATATTATGTATGCATTAATCCGGTATGAATATGATGTACATTATGAACCAAGAATTCAAATAGCATATTCACATGTTGCACTCCCCAGTCAAGGTAACAATCAACAAGTTTTATTATATTACTGGTTGGAACTTGACTAGTTTTACACTTGTTACTCCCCCTCTGCCCGGCAGCCCGAGCAACACTCTGCGAACATGCATTCTAGTTCAACCATTCTGATCAGTTCTCTGTTCACCCCACAGACATGACAGTTTCATGTAGGAATCATATGAGTCATGTGAGAGTCATGACAGACTGCTCAGACTAGACTCAACGTTTACTTTCATAACGACAGTCAATGGAGCCAGTGTCACATTTGAACGCAAATGCATCACATGATTATGACTGTTTCATCGTGGCAAGATGACTCCACTGTTGGTGACGCTACTCATTGACGACAACCATTACTGGTGACATGTCACACCAGTGTCGATCTGACATCACTTAGTGTTGACATTGATTGGTGACATGACGTTGTCCAGGGGATGCCACCTTGACCCCTCTAATGCCGTGTACAGTTCCTGGAAGAGCAAGAGTAGATACAATAGTCAACAGCCTAGACTCGTTTTCACCATATTTATGGATGATGGCGATATTCTAGTCTTCTGTTCCCCAAATTCAGCAATTATAATCCCTGCATAGAGAATTATAGATATAGTCCCAGAGAAGTCGAGAATATGTATTTGGTTGAACAGGCATGCCAGGGAATGAAGTGTTTTGATCAGTCCTAAGGATTGGATATTGCACTATATAAGAACTTACCTTTTTGACAGAGGCAGTAATCTTGGCATACTTAGCTTATGCATAAATACATCCTTCCAGTTACATAATTTACAGACAAAAACAATTGTTTCTTTTAGATAATTAAATACAATGACTTCTAACAATTGATCTATCCATCATGTGACTTTTGTTGCCAAATAAAAGATCAGTCAAGCCAACAAAAAATGGATCCCGAACACATAGATCGTTTGGCCATTCTATTGTATAGTTTGTTGAAATTCTGGCCACAAATGGTTCTCTTTATAACAAAAACATAAGGCAGTTTTTATAAAGCCACTATTGTATGCGGGAACGTTTAATTTAGCAGATGTCTTGCCGCCCTAGTAATGTAATTCACATTACATTACTGTTATCAACATCGTCAGCAAAGCTTGACAAAGATCAAGAACATCATTTGGATTGTAACATAGGCAAACCATAACATTGCAGCATAGATGAACATAATACATGTTTGACAGCATTGTTCAAACCATGAGTAACTGCAAGAAACTAGTTATACTCCCACCCAAGTATTTGTTACTACACACAGTAGGTCGACCCTCACCTCGCTCTGTTCCATAAACTCTTTGTTCAGCTTGTCGATATCCACATCCAGATTCGGATCTGAAAGACAGGTTCTAGATATGTAAGACTGTTATGATTGGATCAAATCAACTTGCAGACAAGTTCTGGAAGCAACTACAATGTGCTTATAACTTAAGCATGTCATAGTTTGTATACTAGATCAGCTCTAAATGGGATTAATAACGTAAATATTAGATCAGCTCTAAAATTCAGACTTTCTAAGTTCATTAAAAGGAGGTAGACTGTGCCTAGTTTGTCATTTATTAATTAATATAATGTTCGACTATAATAACTATGCTGAAGGTCTACTGCCCTGTCAAACTGTGTTTAGTAAACCTGTAACACTCGCAATTTGAAAGCACAACCATGGTTACATGTTCAAATAGTAAACAAAACATCCAGTTTCAAAACAAGCTTTATTGGCAGTACGGCCAAGTCGGGCTGAGTTAACTGCTTTACCCTTTGATGTTCAACTTTCCCACGTTCAACACAGCAGACTTCCTGTTCAAAATCTGCTAATTCTGGGTAGACAAACAGCCTACGCCCCTTTAAGGTCTGTTCTCATATTCTGACATTCTAATATTTTGACATCAAAGAACCAGACTTGTGAAGAACTTAACCACCTGAAGAAGCTGCTTTAAAGATTCAACAAACTACTGTGATAGTTATCCATAGGGAGACCTCACCTTCCAAAACTTCGTCCTCCACTTGCCCTCCCTGGCTGTAGTCGTCCTACAGAACACAAGACACACTGGAGCAAACAGAGACTTAGAGCTGGACAGGCAACACACATTTCTTCTCTATTATAAAACACAGTGTGAGTATGTCGTTCTCTGTCCGAGCATATCTCCATCAATTTTGTATGTATGGGACTGACATTTTGTAGGCTTGCTAACAAGTTCATTAGGATGGTTTGTAGGTTTAGATTTTTTCAAATTTTTGTCTTGGGGATCCTAATGGGATGGAATCTTAGGCGCCAGCGTTAACTGTGGCTGACTGCATCAGCGGCGACCAGTGAGTGAGCAGCAGCTTGGCATTGTATAGTGACATTATACCTATCCATCATGTAATCTTTGATCTAGAGGCAGCTTTAACCAGAAAATATGAATAGATGTCCTTTCTCACTGTGGAATGCCAGAGTAACTTGGGCAGTATTTAATATTATCTGGCAGACACCAAATATGGCAAATGCTGAACCAGTTGACTGACATTTGTTTTAACGTAAGGCATCGCATATATTACTGATCTAAATTCAAAAAAATGTCAAGAACTACAACCAGTGATGGAAATTACAACAATAACCACAGAAACTCGGACATAACATACCATGCCAGATTGTGCGGTGTAGGCGTCCATGTTGGCTGTTGCATCCTGGGAGTAGTAGAATGAGGCAGGCTGTTGGTAGGCCTGCCACCACTGCTGTTGCTGCTGTTGGTAGGTCTGTGACCAGTTGTACTGTGACTGAGTGGACGCACTATTGCGATTCAGTCTGAAACACCACATTCCCACTACTACCTTACATCTATATTATAAAAGAATACAGGACATGTGATAGCGAGAATGAATAGGGAAAGGCTAACAAAAAGTGCATGGACATCAGTAGAAGGTGGTAGACGAAGTCTAAAACTATGACGGAAGGACAGTTTAAAGTGTGACCTTGAAAGGTCAAGTACAAATGGAAGAGCATCGCAGAAGATAAAGAAAGATGGAGAGGATTGACCTATCCATCACATCTATAATTATTATAAAAGAATACAGTTTGTCTCTGGACTGGCTGGACCCATATCTCCATTAGTTTTGCATGTATGGCGCTGATATTATGCGTGCAATCTAGCGGACCCATTGGGGTGGTTCGTAGGTTTAGATTTTTTGCACAATTGATCCAGAGTGGGGATCTTTGGGGGTGACAATTTTAACATGGCACATATCTTCATCTGTCAGTTTTGCATGTATTGGGTCAACATTTTGTGTGCAATGTAGTAATGGGTGGTTTGTAGATTTAGATTTAAAAAAATTCATCTTGGGCGGTGGAGATCTCTGGGGTCACATACGTATGACTGCCTTTTTTACCCGGGCAACGCTGGGTAACTCGGCTAGTTACGTTATAAAATACAGTATGGGTCTGTTTGTTTGTTTGACCATCTGTCTGAGCATATCTCTGCCAGTTTTGCACATACGGGGCAAAACATCAGTGATTGGCTAAGTAAGTTAGCTGATTCGCGATGGGTGTAGTGAGCTATGAAGGGTGTTTTAAAAGATGGAATGAGACATCCAAATTGTGGACACCAGCAGTGGCATCACAATGTATGACAGGTGGAGATATCTGGTTGTGGAAGTTTATACTGGACAAATCAGAAAGTTTTTTGACAGACTGGATATTTTCACCGTAATCAAAATAAAGTAACTGCCATCTCCTACCTTCCTTTTGGTGTTGCCATGGAAACCTTGATCGGCTTCTGACCAATCCCTGTAAAATTGTGCATCTCCAAGAGCGCCCTCTGCTGGTCAGTTTCATTGGTAAATCGGATGAAGCCGAAGCCGCGACTACGACCGTCATTGCTAAGGACCACTGCAAGCCGAGATGGCGAATGTTCATGTTAAGTTCTCTGGACTTCACTTTAGTGTTGTGCTTTGGTCTTAACCATGTCACTATGTTTTGCAAAACAAACAATCCAGTGGTACCACGTAATAATAATAAAATGATTTCTTTAGCATTAACACTAGAAAAATCCGAGCTCAGTGGTGCAACAAAACCAAAGGATTAAGCGTTCTCTTATTCATGTACAAGGCAAAATCGTCAACAGTTGGATGGAATTGCTAAGAAGGCCAGGAGGATATGCAATATTAAAAAGATAGATTGTTAGATGACAGAGAAATGAAACTAAAACTATGAGTGATGCTATTGTGCATATGAGAACAGGGCAGCGGCGGGTAGGGTACTGGCTGCCATGTGTCACGTGAGTTAAAACATATTAATCCGCTCATTTTATTGTGAACCATATATTATCACAGCTGGGCGTGGTCGCCGAAGGTCGGCCTCCTTTCCATGCATCCAGTGTATATAATATTGTATACAAGGAGTTTCATGAATATACTAAAGATGAGTAATTTAATTGGCAAGATGCACATTACCTCCAGGTCCACACCACATACTGGCGGTGGTTTGAAACAATACTAAACTATATTATTGATGTGGCTTTTTGACTCTGATAACTTACAGCACCACCCATAATAACTTCCTAGTTACTGCTACCATGGGAAAGACAGCAATAACAAACTACACAATGCCAGCTTAGATGTTTGCAATGTTATACCATTTTTACTTGGTATTTATAGCATAAAAAAGCAGATCTGAGCAATTGTGCTCTAATGGCTTGAGTATTTTTTAAAGATTTCACTTGATAGCCACCATTTAAAATATACATAAATGAAATTTCAAATAGATGATCTCTTGTTACATAAATTCACTGATACAAAAAACCCTAAAATACAGTATTATTATTATTATAAAAAGCTCATATCTACTGTGCATAAATATTGAATAGTACCATCTTAAGATGGCTGCATCAGCTATCATATGCTTCTTTTGAATTAATCATTTCTAATATAAATTTTAACCATTTTTTCTCTTTGTTTGCCTAAGACACTAAACAATACTCCTGAAAAAAATTATTGATTTTTTATGTTGTTTAGAGATATTTAAATGTGTTTAAAGACAATTAAAAAATATGTCAAAAATCACCCTAAAATGGCATTTTATATCATTTTGAGAAACGTCCCAAAAGAAAAATTTGTATGGTTGTAAGTATAAACATGTTACTGACATTCACATGGTTTTTTTAAACAAATGCATATTAAGTTTGATACAGATTCATAAACATTTTGCTACAATGTTGAAAGACAGCAAAAATCCGTACTGCATTTTTGGCACGACCCCTTCACCAAACATAAAACCATCCTGTGCAATTTTGGGTAAACACAAGTCGAGTTCATATGCCAAGTTATGGCTTTGTAAGTATTGTAGTTTTTATAAAAAGTTACATTAAGTAATACTTCCTGATTGTTACTGATAATATAAGTGTCACCAGATGCTTGTTTTTTGCTTAGAAATGTGACTTTTTTACTGGCATGTGGCTTATTTTAACACGATTTGACAGACAGTTCTATTTCTGAGATTTCCCCCCAAGGTTTTCCCGCTAAGTTGTCTCATGATAGTGTGTTAAGAAAGGCCACGTGTTGAACTTGTTGTGGTAGACAAGATTGATTGACACCTGCTGGGATCAGTCATGTGTCATTGCAAATGGCGGCTGAGGTCGGGCATTATTGGAGAATAAACAAAACTACCGCCAGTATTTGGTGATTTGACAGTGTGATGCATTTAGGTAATTATAATACAACAGCATAGTGGCATGAGAATAACCAGACTATATGATCTGCATTCATGGTGAACAAATTTATGTTTGAACTGGGCTGACGCACACATGATCATCACTATGGAAACATCGTCAGTTTCCAAGAATCTGAAAAGGGACTAAAAATACTAGTTTTTAAAGGACGGATTGGTGACATATAGCGATAGTGCCTTGGTTTTTTTAATAGTACACATGTTCATACTGACACCTACTAATGTTCTATAAAGAAAAAAATAAAGAAATCAACTGGCATGATAGCCAGCCCAGCTACCTTAAAAATAGTAAATACAGATGTAACTGGCCTAAATGAATGAAATGCTCACCTTTCACGGCGTAGCAAGACTTGTATCTGGCTGAGAAGGCCGAGTACAGTGTGTAGTCATCGACATCCTCTGACAGTTCCCCAACAAACAGGGAGAACTCAGGCCTGCACAACAAGAAAGAAGGTAAAGGTAAGTTCTTACATAGCGCAGTATACGGTCATTAGGACTGCTCAGAGCACTTTACACTTTACTCCCTGACAGACCTGTTCAATCAAACGTTGATTTCTCTGGGAAGTATTCAGCCACACTGCAATTACTGGGTGAAGACTATTCATACACAAATATCCACTACTGCCAGGTACTCATTTATTCTCCTGAGTGAACTGGGGAAACGTAAAGTGAACAAACTTGCCCAAGGTTCGGAATCAGGGCATGAGGATCAAAACCCGGAATCTCTCAACTGAGAGGTCAACACTCTAAATGCTACGATGTCGCACTCCATAAGCACACACATTTTATAACTATGCTCAAAATAACACGCAGAGGGCTCAAAATTCTGCTTGTCCATTAGCCCAAGACAACTGGATTTGCCACCGGACAAGTGAAATTGCTACTACTTGTTGTCCGTGGGACAACCTAGCTATTTACAGCCAGGATACCTAGAAAATTAGTACTAAGTTGTCCGTTCTCTAAAACATCTGTCAAACAGTAACTTTCAAAAGGTAAATGTTGTTCTCTAATGACAGTAAACAAACACAAAATAAACCTCAAGAAAGACAGCTGACACCATCTGCCATGTTGAAAATGAGAGCCGTTGTCACTGTGATGAAGCGCCACCGTTTGCCGCTGAACTTTCTATTCTCAGCAAGTTCCCAAAGGCGGGCGTGAGTCAGCTTGCGTTAGCGTAACTATGGCAGGTAGCCTTCGAAACATAAGAGAATTTCTGCTTTTTATTGGGTGAAGTTGTTTAAATAAAATAGCATCCATTCTATGGGAATCTAATCGGGTTTTTTGTCAAGAGCCAGGAACCGTGTAATTTACCTAGCTATGGCGCTCGTTAATGAATAATGCCAGTATGCGGTAGGTAACCGTTTTTGGTCAAAAAATTTCAGCATCGAAGTCCCATGAACAGATTAGCACATCAACCATGATAACGATATATATACAGCAACAAAACAGTGCCAGTCGACGAGTGTCATCTGGCGATAATAAACGGCAGTTTTAAATTGTTTGCACGAAAGTTTGCGAATTGCTGTAGCATTACTTGTAGTTCGTGGAAAGTCCGCCAAGCGCCTAATGGACAGATCGGCAACTACCCCACACGTAGCAGATAGATCAGCAACATAAGCCCTAGCACCACTAATTTTACAGTAATAAGTGGTGTGTGCGTAGCCATGGCTGCATGTGTATTTGTTATCATCATTCATGGTAGCCTGCAATAACATTATAAAGGACATGCATTTTGCAACTTGATATACCGTATTCATTCTTTTTAGCGTACAGTATGCTTACGAAATATTCTTACGTTACAAAAATTCTGTTTCTCAAACCAGTGTGAAAATGACAAAATGGTGGCGCCACATGGTGGAAATGATGTGTATTTTTACTGTCTCTACTGTACTCCGTTATATGGCACCAATAGGTCATTCATTTCCGTTTTTTTTAAATAAACGGCATGGCGCCATTGACACATGTGTCATTCTGAATTAGGAATTTAGTTCAACCGGGATGACACTAGTCATTTATACATCCATGTGATGGTGATTTTGCGGCCAAAGGGATACTGGAACTTTGCAAAGGCTGTGGATGCATGTGGATTTTTTTGATATTGTAAATGGTTGACAGGGAATTACAATAAATGATGGATCCCGTGTATGCTAATTAGGGCATGCACGGTAAAAAAAGAACGAATACGGTATTTGTTATTTTCAGAATTGCAATTTTTAGCTGGGAATAATAGTGTACATTGGCTACCTATGTCAAATGGTGATACAATAATGATTTAAAATAGCAAAAACTAAATTAATTATGGACAAGCAGCTTTTGAAATTTAGTTGTTTGTGGGACAACTGAATTGTTGTACGGACAAGAGAACTTTTGGTTCTAATTGTCCGTTGGACAAATAGATAATTTGACGAATTTCGAGCCCTGCATGCATTATTACTACCGGGTACTGCGCGTGTTAAATTTATGTAGCATTTACATGGAGTATTCCAGTGCACTGAAGCTAATAGGATCTGATTTATGGTGTTCAACATCTGTACTAGTGAAATTACGTTGCTCTTGTCTGTCCCAGCATCATCATCATAATTATCTCCATCCTCCATCTCATCCTCAGACTCTAATTTGTCACTTTCAAACACATCTGGTAAATCCATTACCGCCATCAGTGCTAACAACATTACTGATGCAGTGAACGAGGGCATTCAACCTGATAGGCATCCCACTAGACCAATATATTAAGCATAACAATAGATAAGGTGTTTATGTAAACATGATAATCAGTTTCTCGGAAATAAAATATTTGACGAACATGTAATGAAATAGATTCTTCCCAGCTGTAATAAAGGATTGCAATTCTCTGCATCCAAGTTCTATTTCATGTAAATCACTCAATCCATTCCAGAGTGGTCTCACTAAATACCCCTAGGACATCTTGTCAGTTATTGATGCAGATAAAGATTAGTAATCCAGAACTAGCCAGTGCAAAGTGATCTATTTCAGTCTACAACTCACACAAGAAGGTGTTCGTTTCGGAAACTGGCCAAGTTCAGCTTGAATCGTTTTGGCTGCAAAAGAAAGATATGATGTCCAAACAGACTCAGAGCAAACATATACTCATGTTTGGAAAATTATGCAATTATACAGCCACGTCAACAAGAATTGGATAACAACATATCATTACACTGCTGATGAGGCCAATGATATTTCAGAAAATGAACACACAGGCATTTAGTTGATTTCTGTACACAATACTTGTGTTTCCCAACATGCAGGGACATTAATTGGAAGAACACTGTAAAACGTTACTTTTATATGTTGACTAGAATATTTTGTATACAGGGTGAAAATACAACATTCACTATTTGTGTATAATTAACGACATGGCTTTCACACTCTACATAACAAACAGTAATTAAAATCCACCAATGGAGAATTGAACTTACCGGCACAGAGTTTGGAACAATTTTGCTGTTGAGTTGTAACATTGCGATGCGAGCAGCATTAGGATCGGAGAACTCAACGAAACAGTAGCCTGCTGGTTGCCTAGGAACACAATAACATTGACGTTTACATCCAAAACTGAACCGTCACTAACAATCACATCAACAATTTATTATAGTAAACGACTTCATAACATTCAAATGTCGACCAATAAATCACAGGATAGAACAATAACAAAACACAGCACATACAATTTGAAAAAGAATTACACTTTATATAATAATATACAGGTATGACTGGTTATCTTTTCAAAAGCATCTACAGTGCCAAGTCGGCTTTACAACATGGATCACAGGAAGCTGATAACAATGTAAATCAAACACTTTACTACATCTTCTTCCAATACACGCCTAGCCTCAACATGCTGAGGATACAGGCGGTGCCATGGCATGGCAGGCGAACAGGACATTTTTGTTTTGTTTTTAGAGTGCAATATATAAGAACACAAATTATCGTGTAAATAAACATAAATACGTGCAGAAGAACTTGTTAACGTCTAAAACATGGGGTACTGCAAAGTCTGGATGTTGCTTTTAAACGCATACAGGCTGTTTTGATTTACAATATATTGAGGGAGGGAATTCCAAAGTCGAATGGTACTGGGGAAAAAAGAATACAAGTGGTAGTTGCATCTGGAGTGAGGGATAAGGTAAGATAAGGAATGTTGTTTTCTAGTGACTATATTTACAGGAATAAGGTATTGGTTTGCTGGTATACCCACTAGGCCATTTGCTATCTTGTACATCATACATAGTTTTGCATCAGTTCTTCTGTCTGATAAGGATCTCCATCCTAATGTCTGGAGCATGTCTGTTACACTGGAGGTATTGTGGTGGCGATATAAGACATATCGGGCTGCACGGCGTTGAATCATTTCTAGTTTGTTTATTTGTGTAAGGGTATATGGATCCCAGACAGTACAGCTGTTCTCCACGATGGGTCTGACAAAGGTGAAGTAGGCCTGAGTTTTTATTTGAATTGACGGAACTTTGAGATTTCTGCGGAGGAAGCCTAGTGATCTATTTGCTTTTAGACAAATGTTATTTATGTGGGCATTCCACCGGAGATCTGAGGTTATGGTTATACCAAGATATTTTACCTGTGAAACAGTTTCTAGTGTTTGACCGTGAAGCATGTATTGATTGTTAATGACAGTTTTGTTTCTTGTTACAGGTATGACATGGCATTTTTGAAGATTGAATTCCATGTTCCAGGTTATGGCCCATTTTCCAAGTTTGTGAAGATCTTCCTGGAGCACAGCTGTATTTGTCTTAGGCTTAAGGGCTATATACATTATGGTGTCATCAGCAAAAAGTCTAACTGTAGATGTAATATTGTCTGGGATGTCATTTATGTAAAAGAGGAATAGACAAGGGCCAAGTACAGAGCCTTGTGGTACTCCTGATGTTACGGGTACCTCAGAGGAGGCCTCGCCCTCTATTATGACTCTTTGAGTTCTGTCTGTTAAAAATGATCGAATCCAGGAATTTGTTTTGCCTTGGATGCCATAGTGATGGAGTTTGTAAATCAGTTTTTTATGGCTGACCTTATCAAATGCTTTAGAGAAGTCCATCACTATGACATCCGTTTGCATGCCAGACTGCATATGGGTAACTAAGTCATGTATGAACTGAATAAGCTGTGTCTCACAAGATACTTGGGAGCGAAAGCCATGTTGAAGATGATAAAGAATGTTGTGTGAATGTGCATGTTTCATTATACTACTAACCAAGACATGTTCCATTAGTTTTGATGCTATGCATGTCAGGGAAATGGGCCTATAATTTGAAGCTATGTATTTTGACCATTCTTGAAAATAGGTGAGACATTTGCTTTTAGCCAGTCTGTGGGGACTTGTCCTGTAGCATATGACTTCTGAAAGATTAAAGTTAGCGATGGTGCAATTTCAACAGCCAATTCTTTTAGAATTCTTGGGTTGATGTTGTCTGGTCCTTGTGCTTTATACGGTTTAAGATTTTGTAGGAGTTTTAGTACACCAGCTTCTGTAATTTCTATTTCTGGCATTTCTGGTAGTGTTGGATTGGGTAGTTTGGTTACTTGGGGAGATGGGTCATCTGTAAAGACTGATTGAAACTGCTGATTTAGTATCTCCGCTTTGGCTTTAGGGTTTGAGTGTAGGATTCCATTTTGTTTGAGAGGCGATATCGCTGTGTGGTTTGTACGGCAGTGTTTCATGTAAGTCCAGAATCTCTTAGCATAACCTTGTTTTTGTTGACTATCTTCAGTAGAGGTGACAATTTCATTTACATAGTTCCAGTAGGCAGTTCTCAGTTGTTGCTGTATAGTTTGTTTTAGATGTTTGTATTTTGGAGTGTGCTTGTGACATTTGTACATTCTGTCCCTTTTTTGCATAAGTTTCTTTAGTGTTGGTGTAATCCAGGGGTATCCGTCCCTACATCTAGCCATTCTGGATGGTATATACATCCCAGTACCTTTGACAATGCTATCCCGAAACATACACCACATGCTGAATAACAACAGGTTTTTTCATTTTCTAGCATTGTTGGTAGGATTTCTATTGCTGTGCCATTCCAACTGTTTCTACCAAAGCCTTTAGGTAAACACAGAAGATGCTAGAAAAGCATATATATATAAAAAAACAAATATCATAGTCAAGCGCTGCCATTTTCTTTTCGGAACTTGTAAAAATAGAGACGTAACAACACAAGTTTTTGTCCATAAAACCAACCGATGTGTATAAAATGTAACACATAAAATACGGCTTTTATCAACAAGGATCGAGAGAAAAAAATAATGAAACGGTCATAATGGCAGTAAATGTGTGTATTGTGAAAGGTGATACGACAGTCCATTGAAAGGTGATACGACAGTCCATACTGATACACAAGATGAGATGATGGTGTGTAATTGATGACAGTGATAGTGTGATACACAAAGGGACAGTGTATAGAGATGGAGACCTGGTAATGCCCACGAAGGCAGAAGCAAGTAGACTATAATATAATTATAAATGCTGTTGTTCGGTACATAGATCAGTCTACCCGAGCTGGTCAAGCCGGCCACTACCTGGGCCACACGACTCAGGCCACATTACCTGAGCCACTCTACCTGTGAAGTAAAGATGTTTGATGGAGAAACTACACACCTGTCAGCAGCATCAAGGCCTGGTGGCAATGGTTCACTGGTCACTGGGTGGACAGAGGGGTCATCGGTCGACTGCCCTTCACTCCTTGACCATTCTGCAGTATGTTTGCCATTGGCCTGTGACGACCTTGGAACCTCGGACAGATTAGTGGAGGTGCTTCCAGGATGACTTGGTTCACCACCGGGTGAGCAAGGGCTGTGGGGACCCACGGTCTGTGGCCTTACACATGGGTCAGCATCGGGACTGACGTCACACAGATACCCATGCGACTGTGACTGGCTGTGGTGTGAAGACGAACGGGCAAAATGTCTGTCGTAATAGCCCCGGTGCATATATCTGACAGTGTCACAGCCTGAGTGTGACATTCTGTTGTGTCTCATGTCTGCATTGTGATGTCTCGTGCGGTTCCTGTCTTGGTCTCTTCTCCTGTGTTGGTCTTCTCTGCTCTTGCCGTGGGTTGACTCAGTCTGCTGGGGCTTTGCTCTGTAGTAACTCTCGGACCTTTTTCTGTCTGTGTGTCTTGTCTTGCTGCGAGATCGGTCACGTTTCACTGAACCATCGTCATCCGTGTCACCTTCCACCTGTTTCCGTTCTCTTATACACCTGTCACGAGAGTCGGAGCGTATCTTTACACGTCTCCTAGCACCTTCTGGAGACTCTGGACTCCTTTCATAACTTCTTTTTTTAGATCCATAATCATGCCTACTGTCTTTTTCTGATGATTTATGAGATATGTATTTGTCAGTTTTTCGTTCAGGAGATCGACTGTACCGGTGGGTGCGTTTTCGGGAATGTTTGCGAGAGTGCCCAACATTCTTCTCTGAAGACTTCGGGGAGTTTTCCGAATCTCTCTCGGATGTACTATGAGAATGCTTTAAATTCTTTGAAACAGAATTGTCAACAGGGGGTGTTCTTTCGGATAAACCGGAAGATTTTACGCTGTCTCTTCCTTGAGATTCATCACACAAATCACTTGAATAATTACACTTCATACTCGAGTCCAAGAGATCCTTCTCCACCTGTATCTTTGGAGATTCATCATCAACTCTATTCCTGTTACACTTATGAACTGCTGTGTCATCTTTTTCACGACCTGTCTCGAATTGTTCAACAGACTTCACTGCAGTTTGCAGACATTTCTCTAAAATTTCAGGATTTTCTCTGCGTTTTTCACAGTAAATTTCACAGTGACTCAAACATTGTTTGCCTGAAGATATGCACGATATGGCACTTTGTGATTGCTTGCTTTTAGGTTGTGACAAGATACCTGTCTCTTCTGTGTCTTTGCATGTATCTGATATATCAGAACTGGGAGATTTGCTGACCTGCTCTCCTGAACAAATGTTTTCACTGGTACACCCTTTCTCTGGAAATCCAGGTTGCCTCTCAGTATTTTGTTTAGGTGATTCATGATGATATGGCGTATTTGTGTCACCTTTATATTCCACACCAATTTCTTCTGTCCCTGCTGTACAGGAAATGGTCACAACCCCTGGTTCTGCAGAAGCAACCTGCACCGAGTACACTGCTTCACTGTCTTCAGTACCAGTTACATGGCCATGTTGCTCTTCAGCAACACTTACGGTATCTCCACCATCTGAAAGGTGGAAACAATGTGATGTGTCAGCACTCTCTTTTGCATCTTTTACCAACGGATGTAGCTTATTCTCAGAAGGCACAACCATGGCAGCAAAGTTCTTTTCTTCTTTCACCTGTTCTGTTTTCAGATTCTTCCCTTCCATCTCCCCAGAGGCCAGAACATTGCGTGATGACACTTGCCTGTGTTCTCCCTTCAGATCAGCTGTCTCTTCCTTCACACTGGCACCATCCTTAGAGAAAGAGCAGGTGACACCAGACTGCTTCTCCGGTCCTAGCCATCTCTCAACCGATACACAAGTATGTGCCACGTCATCGCGAGGTTCCTTCCAAGTCTCACATGTCTCCAACCTGCTCCAAGTCTCGGCCTCACTGACAGAGCTGACACTACTCCGGGAGGATACGCTTGACTGAGTGGAGCTGTCACTGTCCGACTCGGAGCTACTGCTGCTTGAGCTACTACTGCTAGAACTGCTGCTTGTGGAGCTGCTACTTGAAGTGGAGGAACTACTTGATGTGGAGCTGCTGTCACTATCAGAACTACTGGAGTCAGAGGTACTCGAGTCACTGCTATCTGATCTTGCAGCGAGACGTTTATCAGAGTGTTTGTATTGTTTAGACACACTTTTGTTGTTTATTTTGTTGTTGTTTTTCTTGTGACCCACAGCAACTGGCCTGTTCTTGCTCTGAGCTTTTCTGATTGTGTGTGTGTTGTTGCTGTCAGAGTCAATGCTGCTCTTGCTCTGAGCTCTTCTGCTCCTGTGTGTGCGCTCATTGTTACAGCTACTGCTTTGAGCTCTCCTGCTCTTGTGCGTGTTATTATTGCTGGAATTATTACTACTATTGCTCTGAGCTCTTCTGCTCCTGCATGTGTGGTCACTGCTAGAGCTTTTCCTTTTTCGCACTTCACTGCTCTTGTGTTTATCAATATCATCACTACTGGAGCTACGACTGCTCTTGCTTCGAGTTCTTCTGCTCTTGTCCCTGCTAGAACTATTGCTGCTCTTACTCTCCACTCTCCTGACCATGTGTATCTTGCTCGTGTGTACACTGTCATTGCTTAAGGTATGACTGCTCTTGCCTTGAGCCAACCTCACCTCCCGATCGTCACATGGGACAACACAAACAGGGCTGTCACCATCGGTGTCACCAGCAACGTCACTGTCGCTGCAGGTGCTTCCATATGAAAATAGTTGACTCAAACATGCAAGCGAGTTATGCCTCAGCTTCCCAGAATGCCTCGCTTCCCACTCCAGCTCTGCCATGTTTGTCTCACACATTCTGAACTTTGTAATATTCACTCAACTTGAAATCCTTGCCTCACAACAACACTAAATAATTGTTGGCACTATCTTATACTGTGTCCCCCGTATTTGACGCAAGTTGCAATTATACAACAATATTTGCTGAACAGTCAACCAACGTTAAAGCACAAATGTCACTACTCAAGACGTCAAAGAAACGTAACAAAGTCAAAGCAGATGTCACACATAATTGTAACAAACATCATGGACATGTCCACCGCGTCAAATAGTTTCCTGACCCAGCTGTTAAGGATGACAGGACAACGACACGAATCTACAAGTACCACCACTGTGTTGACAAGACAATGCCATAACTGGTATCAATAAACACAACTGTCAGTGTCAATGTCAGAAAATGCGTCACGACACCAGTGAGCAAAACATATGTTGCTTGTATACAGACGGTCTTCGTTCCGATTTTTTTTGCCGACTTTACGCTGACCGCGAGTAAATTGTCGCGAATATCGTGTGTAGCAACACCTGACACTGCTCAGAGTTGACAAACAGTAATCCACGCGACACCGACGGTCGCCAGATGCACTCGTCGAGGCGTTAGCGTTCGGGTTGTCCCATATGGTCCTCGAAACTCACTCGCAGCACGTGGTTGCAGCCACCCCAGCGGTCACGGACCGCGGCTCGTAGAAACTTTAAAGTTACTCCATCATGCTATCTCCGTTATCATCTCGGCCGACGAAGTTGGACAGCGGCCGACCGGACAACTCGCAGATCGACTGCACATCGGTGACTGTCTGGCCGTTGACAAAACCCATAAATCACTCGCAGATGGTGATAAACACACACCTGCAACTAACGGCATGCTCCCGGGGCAGCGCAGTTCAGAGTTGAACAATCAGGTCAGGGGTCAGAGGGTACTATCGATGTTGCGGTACGTTTTGACGGGGGGATAACAGGATTAGCGGATAGACGGGGAAATATTAACCAAAAAATGTGTACTGCAATTTTAAATGAAATTAGCTGCTCCTAAACCATAAATAATGTCTTCTATATTATAAATTTCTTATGAATAAATTCTATGTAATGTTAAAGTGTCCACAACTGTTTATGATTTTTATCTCACGCTAACAATCCTTTAGAGAATCCTTTACACAGAATAGGAAAGCTCAACAATACTCTAACCACATGCAAGTTCTGAGCTGTACATAAGAAGAAGGAATTATAGAAGTTTTAATTAGAAATACAATGTGTAGTGTATTAGTAATAAGGGTCCAAAGTTGTGGAATCAATTACAGCCAGACCTACAGACATGCAGTATGGTTTATCAGTTTAAAAATCATTATAAAAGAGTTCTCGTACAAAAGTATGAAAGTTTAGATTAAAGATTGTATTAGTAACAATAATCAGTCTGTTCATTACATATAATGTACTAAATATTGAGTGAAGTATAAGTGGGCAGCCAATATACATAGCAACTTGTATGTAAAGGTTGCATCAACAGTAATTCTAGTCAATTGTGTTTACATAATATATAAAATTAGATTATAAATTAGTAGTAGGGAATGCATATCATAAGTTCTTAACTTCTTGCATTTCCGTTCCATATCTGTAATTAGTTTTCAAGATTGTATAGAGTTAGGTAGGCACAGCACCTTGATGCTGTATATAGGTTCAATTTGATGTGTTATGTATGAGTTTTTGTATGTTTGTTGTTGAATAAAATCCAATTCAATTCAAAATTCAATATACTACTAATCTAAAGCCATTCAACTGGCACAACCCATAAAGTACCTTGGTAATATGTAGACCATATGCAACATGTGTATTTTAAAGGAATAAGTGTATTGTTGTACTTAAGATGTGACTAGAATGAATGTTTTCTGGATTAGCTAAATACAGTTGTTCACCAAATGCAGTAACATTTCACAATCGGTCAATAGACTGTGCTCAAATTTTGGTGTAGCAGTATTTCTTTTTTGTAATGTGGAAAATCATTTAAAAAATAAAATTTATACACATGTTTAAAGTTGCATTCTGAGATCGCATTGTATATATGTAAGTACTAAGTACGTACGTACATAAATTTACACACTGCTTCAAGTGTTATTCCTTTTAATTATTAGTGACTGTTAAATAAGCGTGGAAAGTAGAAGAGGCAGACGAAGGAGAGGAAGACCATGAATGGATGGCCGTTGCGGACGAGAGAGAGAGAGAGAGAGAGAGAGAGAGAGAGAGAGAGAGAGAGAGAGAGAGAGAGAGAGAGAGAGAGAGAGAGAGAGAGAGAGAGAGAGAGAGAGTGAGAGAGAGAGAGAGAGAGAGAGAGAGAGAGAGAGAGAGAGAGAGAGAGAGAGAGAGAGAGAGAGAGAGAGAGAGAGAGAGAGAGAGGTGGAAAGAACTGATAAGAAAAGTAGAAGAAGCTACCAAATGATGTGGACCCCACCCGCAAGGGAGCAAGGGGAAGAAGAAGACTGTTAAATACAAAATTTTCATTAAATAAAAAATATTTTCATAGCAGACATAAAGTACAAGATAATACATAGCAAAATAAAAAAATTGCCAGATGTTCAAATTACATGTGCAGTATAGATTCTAAAGTAGCCAAACAGTGTTACTCTAACTAATGTTCTAATCACAAGATCTAAACACTAATGTTTTTTCTTTTTTTCGTATTTCACAGGATATTTTTATTCAATAGTTAAAACGTCACAGCCAAGCAGGTGCCCCTACTGGCTGTCACATTGATTCATGCTGTGTTTGCTTTCAGGATCCAAATGACATTGTTTAGACATAATACCCCTTGTTCTCCAGTCCAACTGCAAAAGTAAAGGTATGTTCTTATATAGTGCAGCATCCAGTTTCAAAGCCCTTTATAATTTACTCCATGGCAGACCTGTTCAATCGAACACCATCTCAACTGCTCTGGGAAGCATTAGGCAGCCATGCTGCAATTATTGCATGAAGACTACACAAATCTTGAACACAAATATATACACCTGTCCAGGGGCAGATCCAGAAAGTGAGTCTGGGGGCACAAAAACATCCACTGGTGGCCGAACCAACAGGTGTAGAAAATTTGTCGCCACCGCGCCGCTGTAACTTGACTCATGACATCGGAAGACGGGGGGTGGGGGGTGGGTGGGACTGTTGAACATTTTTGTGGCTGCGCGGCCATATCTTCAGCTCTTCTTAAACTTCTCCACTGTCTTTACTGTAACATTGGAAGGAAGAGGGAGCGCTGTCGAACATTTTTTTGCCGCCATATCGGAGTAAATTCACCTTATTGTAACATGAATGTGGGCACATTTCAAATGGTCTGGGGGGCACGGTCATGTGGGTCCATTTTAACCGGAATCTCTCGACTGATGAGAGTGCGATGCTCCAACCACAACATGACGCCACTCCACTACTGTGTCACCTTCCACAGGTAGTCAGTCAGCCAAAAACAGCTGACACGTTACTGATCAAAACAGGTAAATTTCACTGTGAAATACAAGAGACTTTTTTAAAAACCAATAGTCTGCTGAATCTCTTCACACGCAGCAGCCAAACACATAGATACAACGGTGTCAATCTACAAAGAAAACATCCTGGCACTGCCTTAGCTGCAACCAAATGCTCTGATGTTATTTTATTTCAACAAGGATTCATAAGGTACACCATGTCATGTAACATTCACAATAGACCAGTAACTTTAATCACGACAAATAGCATTCTACACTGGAAAGACTTATGAGAAGGACCATGTCATGTGACATTCGACCAAGGACCTGTAAGATGGACCATGCAAGGGTATAGCATACCATTGACCTGTTTGAGACTTTGTCACATGACATTCTATCAAGGACCTATATAAGATGGACCACGTCAGGATATATTCTACTAAGGACATGTAAGATGGACCACAATAGGTAACATTCTATCAAGAATGTTTAAAATGAACCATACCATACATTTTAAGAAGGACCTTTAAAATGGACCATGCCAGACATCATTCTACCAAGGACCTTTAAATGGACCATCATCAATGCCAAGAAACATTCTACCAAGGACCTGTAAGATGGTCCATGTCAGGTGACATTCTACTAAGGTCTAAAGATCTGTAAAATGGTCCATGTCTGGGTACATTCTACCAAGGACCTGTAAAAAAGATGGTCCATGTCAGGTGACATTCTACTAAGGTCTAAAGACCTGTAAGATGGTCCATGTCTGGGTACATTCTATCAAGGACCTGTAAGATGGCTCACATCAGGTAACATTGTACAAAGAACCTCTAAAAAGGACCAGGCCAAATAACATTGCATCAAGGACCTACAAGACAGTCATATGAATCATACTGTGTTACACTGCAGCAAAGAAAAAACAACAACAGCACAGACCACATCAATCAGATGACATAAACCAAAAACCACGAGACGAACATCAAGGCAAGTCCAGGCCAAGAATCCAGCATTGACCCTTGTATTAAGACCACATTTACAGTACAATAGCTCACCCTGTCTTACTGTTCCAGATCGTTTTCACTCCCACGATGGTCTCATTCATATCACTGAATGCGCGGTGAATGAACTCCTCTGTCATGTAAGGCTCCAGCTGCAAGAACAGGCCAGACACCCCTACATACAGGAACCTCACAGGTCTAAGAGAGACAATCAAATACAAAACATGCACAAGTAGTCTAAGCCATCCAGGGGAGTGAAATGACTAGTGCCAGAGTTTGTGCTGTGTAAAAAGTTTGTTTTTATTTATGTATATAATTATGTACATATGTATATTATTATATACATTATATATGCTATATATATATAATTATATATACCCATACATATATCTAATGTACAATATATATACACATATAATATTCAGCAATTTTGAATACATTTTGTTTTTGTAGTTTGTATGTGAATCATTGCTTTATTTAGAGACCCATTCACCTGTCTATTGGATGGATGGAAATAAAACAAATATATATAATTATATGCTATTTGTTCTCACTGTTTTATATATATATATATATATATTAATATGCTTATATATATAGTATGCTTTAAAAATGTGTGTCCCACTTGTGTATGCATGGGTTATTGTACACATATATGCATTTATAGGTAAAGTTCTTATAGAGTGCAGTACCCAGTCCTTAGGATTGCTCAGAAAACTTTACACTTTATTCTCTGGCAGACCTATTCAATTGAACACCATCTCAACTTCTCTGGGAAGCATTAAGCCATGCTGCAATTAATGTGCAGATTATTTATACACAAATATCCACCACTGTTTATATGTACTCATTCATACAGGTGAGTGAACTGGGGCAACGTAGAATGAACGAACTCTCCCAAGGTTCAAAATGGCAGCACAAGATTCAAACCAAGGTTCTCTCTGTTGAGTCTTATGCTCTATCTACTGTCCACTCCAGTGCGCTACTTTTAGACTTAGTAACTCTAGCCCTAGCCACTGGCACTGTGCCACAATGGCCCACACTGACATTGTACTTGTAATCATGATTACAATAAATAGTTGCAAGCAATATCTTTTTCCGTCGTTTCCATTATCCCTCACGTGGTCGGCCTGGAGTGTAGGAGTCATTGCCACTTTTTTTGGTCTTGCATGTCTTCTTCTTTCAGCCCCATCAACTCCATGTCCTTCTTCACACTGTCTTTTCATCTTTTTGCTGGTCTCCCTCTTTTCTTCTTCCCAGGGACTGGCAAGTCTGCTGCTGTTCTCAGATAATGCTCTTCCTCTCTTCTCTGGATATGTCTTCTCAGCGAAGCTGGGCATCTCTCAACTTCTCTTCACTGCACAAATCACCATGCTGTAGATCTTTATCTTGTGTGGTAACTTGCGGTCACAAATGACTCCATTTGTTTCCCTCCACTTCTGCCAAGCTGCCTTGTCATCCATTTCACAGCCTCCGTCCTTCTATATCACAGATCCTAGCCTAGGTACTTGAATTTGGTGACTTGGTTTAACTTCTCTTCTTGGATGTCCACCATCTAGACTCTGCTCTTTGTCGCTCCTCACGAACTGACAAGAACTTCCATCTTTGCTGTGTTGACTTCGAGCCCATTCTTCTCTAGGAAATTTCTGCCAATTCTGCACCTTCTCTTCCAGTTTCTTCACGGACTCCACAGTGAGGGACAGATCGTCTGCATATAAGATCTCCATTGGCAATCCTGTTCTGCAAATCTCACTGATCACATCTAGTACGATGATAAAGAGTAGTAGACTAAGCGCTGAGCCCTGGTGCAATCCCACTCCTATAGATGTATAGCTGTGCGGCATTCTAATTACAGTGTTTGCACCTTCGTATAAGCACTGTATGATCCGCACCAACTTCTCCGGTACTCTCTTCTGTCTTAGGCACCACTGTAGCAGTTCTCTTCGTACTGTATCGTATGCCTTCTCAAGGTCTACGAATGCATGGTAGAGCTTCCTCTGTCCCTCCAGGGTCTTCTCCTGGATCTGTCTCAGCACACAAATGGCATCGGTTGTTCCTCTCTCTGGTCCAAATCCAAACTGCATGCGGTCTACTTCCACTATCTCCCTCAGCCTCTTGTCTATGATCGTCTCTAAGATCTTCAAGATGTGCTCCAGTAGTTTTATTCCATGATAGTTCTTACACTCCAGCACATCGCCCTTCTGTTTGAAGATGGGAATCAGCAGGCTTCTTTTCCAATCCTCAGGGATCTTTTCTTCTTCCCAGATCATCAACAGGAGTCTCCAGACGTATTCTTCTCCTGCTTCTCCCAGTGCTTTGATCATCTCTGCTATGAGTTATGATGGTCCTCCTGCCTTCCCTTTCTTCATCTTCTTTGGTGCGGTCTTCACCATGCTCTTGTAGAAGGTAGTTACTGGTCCTTGTACAGATAATGCCTCCATGAGTTCCTCATGCGGGTTTTCTGTATTGAGTAGGCCACTGAAGTATTCTTTCCACCGATCTGTCACCTCTTCTCCTTCTGACAATATATTTCCGTTCTTGTCCTTGATGATAACCATCTCTCCGATGTCTTGCTTCAGCTACCTTGTAGACCATCCTCTCTCCTTCTTAGGACTCAAAGTTTCTGTGCCACTCCTCTGCTGCTTGGTCTCTCGCTATCGCCACTGCCCTCTATGATTCTTGCTTCGCTTCTTCATAACTTTCTCTCGCCTCCTCGGACTTGTCTTCCTGCCATCTTTTGAATGCCTCTTTCTTTCTCTTGATGGCGACGTGCAGCTGCAGGCAATATGTTGTTCATTAATAAAAAATAAGTTTGTATAGATTAATTGCGCTCGGTATAACGCAGCACCTGTCTGATCATCTGATGTCATACTAAATTTAAGCAGCCATTTACTTAAAATAAAATAATTCGTGTTGTCTGAGCGATAATAGAGAATAGCGACAGTAAAGTATTAAACTTGACACTATAACAATCGAAATTAATTATGCACAATTGCTAAGCCCTGTATAACAATAAAAACAAGCCATACATCGCCCATCCACAAACTGTTGACATTCGCTGTTCCCATTATTTAAAGTTGTGTGCCCTCCGTTGTTCTGTTAAATACATAGTTTACACGCACAGACTAGTGGCGCCACACGGTGTGCTATAAATTGGCCAAAGATAAACAGAAATATGTCAAGTCAAAATGACGTCAGCGGAGGAATTACTATTCTGTTTAGCCGACTGTTTTCACGCACGTACTTAAACATGCTGTGTTATCGCTACTTTTCTGTCAAACGGTGTGCTTTGAATCGGCTAAAGTCAAACAGTACATTTCTCGCGCCAAAGTGACGTCAGTAGAGGAAGCTTGCACTTTTGTTTACAAATATTTCCACGCACATTCGTGCAAGTTACCACGATTTGATCATTTATCCAGCCATGCCGAATCGTTGCATTGCAGCATGTTGTTCAAACGTGCCCGATACTAGTAGCACAAACAGTGTGAAGCTATACAGATTTCCAAAGGATCCACAGTTGTGCCAACGATGGACCATGCAAGTTCAGCGTACTCGTGCTGGCTGGAGTGGGCCGACTAAATACTCAACTTTATGTAGCGAGCATTTCACGGATGAATGTTTTGATCCGTCTGTCCGTATGCGTAAATCGCTAGGATTCTTTACAACATATAGAAATCTTACCAATGATGCTGTGCCCACAATATTCAAGATAAAGGAAGAGACATTTCACCCTCATGATAAACGTCAAGCTGTAAATGATGGATCCTCATATGCAGCTACGATTTCTCTAGGTATACGAGCACGGAAACAGGTAAGCATATGTTAATTACGTCAGTTCTGTTAGATCAAGTAAAAAATAAAAAATGTAGAATGGTTCTCACTACACCACACCAGATGTAGCACTGTGGGGCAGTGGCTAGAGAGCTCTTCGGACTCACAACCGAGAGAATCCGGGTTCGAACCCTGTGCGGCGATGTCAAACTTTGGGCAAGTTCGTTCACTATACGTTGCTCCAGTTCACTCAGCTGCATGAATATGTACCTGGCTATAGACAGTGGTGGATATTTGTGTACGAATAGTTTTCACACGTGGCTGGAAGCTTCCCAGAGAAGTCGAGATGGTGTTCGATTGAACTGGTCTGCCAGGGAGCAAAGTGTAAAGCGCTTTGAGCAGTCCTGAGAACTGGATGCTGTGCTATATAACAACTTACCTTTACTGAAACCTTTTGAAAAAATAGGGGAAGATCGAGGGGTAATCAGTACCTTCAGGTAAGTAGTACACGCCTGATTGCCAAGAACTGGATGACACTTCAAATTTGAATAATGGGACTGATTAGTAACCCCAGAAGTGGACATTCATTTAACTATTCGAAAATGGCCCTGAAGACACCAATTGGAAAGCAGTAGGCATATTTTATTTTTAATACTTGATAATATAAAATGCCACAGAAAGAAAATGTATTCAAGCTGTCACTTCTTAATCCTGCTTAAAAAATCTTTAATATCTTGTGAACACGGATAGTCAGTCATAAAAAAACATTCACATGTTGTACCCCTGGTTTGGTCCACTCATCAAAAATAAGCCAAACTTATTTTATGTGATGCATTCCAAGCAATTAGTATCCCATTGTGGAGGGTAAATATAATACCATTGCTACTAGCTTAGTAGTAAGGCATAAAAATAGCAAATCTGTTTAGTGACTGTTTTCTGTACCAAGTTAATCGAGGTGTTCCTTGCAATTAGCTGGTGTGATGGTGTGATAGCCATTACACGCATCGTGACTCTTGGGGTATAATGTAAAGGAAAACGAAACAAAATAATTGTGCTGTAAATGTGATATGGTTTCAACCAAAAATTAAATTAATTGAAAGTGTGTACTGATGTGCGCTTTGGTGGGGATATGTTTGCAAGTTATAGAAGAATTAATTGTTGTGTTTTATTCAGTTTTAACAACAAATAAAAAGTATGGATTTGCAGTTTTTCAAAAAAGCTCTTATAACTTGAATCTTCATGTTTATTTGTGTCATGCTTAGTTTCCAGGTTGTTGATGCCAGTTAGGTTGTGTCATTTAAATCCAAAATTGTTTCTTAAGCGGTACAAATTACCCACCCTTCCCATATTTTGTCGATTTATTTGCTTTTTTCCGAAGATTTTTCTTCCCAAATAGTGATTTTCTGCAGTTTTTGTCATTGGGGTAACTCGCTCTATGCTAGCACACAGTAGCAGATATGTGATCAATGGCAGCGAACCAGATAGTAAATCACACAAGTCTATTTTACACACATGCCCAAAATTGGTCATGTCCCATCAATTGTGTGATTTTGGCAGAAATTCGCTCCTTATAATCTCAGCTTTTGTTGTCCAGTTTATTTTCATCGACAAGTAATCAAAAACTATTAAAAAAGCATTTACAAACCCACATATTGACAATAGACATACCGGTATGAGTAAAATAATTACATTGTTTATCAAAGTGTTGCTTTTTATAAAGTTTGCTTCAATTTTAGCAATAAATATAAAAAACCTGGTATACATTTGCTTTGGCTGTACATTTGGCAACAGCAGAAATGATATGGTCAACAGGGATGAGTAAGAAGTACCACTGAGAACAACATGATGTACTGATGATAACTGTTGTTTGTTGGTTGCGTTGCTCCATGGTTGGGTGTAAGCTATAGATCTAGGATTTGTTATTATTTCACAGATTGTTGGCTCACACTTGGATGCTTCCGGAGGATCTGAAACTGACAGAAAACTAGCAGATTCCCCGGTGGATACCTTTTCTGTACGTATAAAAGCCTCGGCCTCATACTGTATTTGAGATTATGTGACAAACTGCACCGGCCTATTCTGCAGGCGAGTCAGAAATAGCAGTCTGGGACAAGCTAGGTCATGTCTCATAATTGTTATGTTTTAGCAGAAATGCATACCATAATCCCATCTTTCAAGGTCCGGTTCATTTTCTTTGATAAATAATCCAAAACTAAATGTATGATTGATATGGGTATTGTGTTTTAACATAGGTAATTTTTAGTCCTTTGGGCCAAAGGTCCAACAGACTATTGCTATCACTCTGCGTCTGCCATCCGACGTCTGCCGTTAGCTGCCATATCTCAGAAACCATTCAGTAACTTTTTCTCTAATTTTGCAGACATATCTTAGGGTACTGCCACTGTGCACGACGAGAAATCTGTATTTGATTGAATTGTTCTAAGGGCCCCAAAAACTTCTAATTCGTCACATTTTGCCTATTTTTTCAAAAACTATTCAGTAACTTTTTCTTTAATTTTGCATAAATGTATCTTAGTATCTTGTATCATGCCACTATACTCAAGAAATCTGTATTTGATTGAATCATTGTAAGGGCACCTCAGGGGCCCCCAAAGTCCAAAAGTTTTATATTATCTAGTGATGTGGTTTTGAGAAGGGCCCTTGAGACCACCCCCAACAGCAGATTTTGTATATTGTGCCAGAAACAGTGCCCAGCCTCACTCCACTCTGCATTGTTCCATTGAGACCTTGACTAATCTTTAATTGGTCACAAGCAGAGCAGACACATTTGACTCCTGTTAAATTCAGTTGCCTGCTGCTTTTAAACTGTATCTTCAGAACTACTGATTTTTTTATAATTGCAAGTTGTGTTTATTTTGATGTTCATTTAATTATTATAAAATGGTGTGACTGTGGTGTCTATTGGTTAAAGATATATTGTCACCTGTAGGTGGCAAACATAAAAAATTTATATCCTGGACAAATATAGAGTGAAATATCCTACACTTTATTGATATCAAATGCATTCTACTGTTCTGTTTACACTTGCCATGCCTTGTGTAGACATGATACTATGTAAATCAATTGTATCAATATAGACTAATAATTACAGATTCAATATATAGTTGACACCTGAAACAACCAAATGTCAACCATTAGAAGAGTTGACATGGTTCCGCTATACATAAGACATCTGTATTTGATTGAATCATTCTAGTGTCATCAGCATATAGTAGAACATACATTTTCAAGAAAATGTCTACATCATCATCACTAAGGTTGTTGTAAATTTCACTAGCTGCCATGTCAAGTCCCTTATAATTATGACTAACAGTGTTCAAAATTATTCAGGTAAATAACAAATAACAAAGGAGACAAGTTTTCTCCTTGACGTACCTCTACATCACATGAGAAGAAGGCTGACACAGCCTGGCCCTGTTTTATACATGATTTAGCATTTTTTTTCATGTCATATACAACTTTCAACACATTACCATTAATACTGCATGAAATGATCTTAGACCAGAGTGACGACCAGTCTACTAAATCAAATGCTTTCTTATAATCGATGAAGGCACAATAAAGCCTTTTGCGTTGAAACAAATACTTTTCAACCAATGAGTGCAAAACAAATATATAATCAAGAGTGGAATACCCCTATCTGAACCCTGCCCTGTTCTTCACCTATTACATTCGCTTCGTTTAGGTATGTGGTCAGTCTCGCGTTAATGGAGGCTGTAAACAACTTGACTATGCAGCTTAATAGTGTAATGTCACGATAGTTGTCTGGGTCATCTATTGACCCCTGCTTTTTGTATACAGGCTTAATGATCCAAATACACCAATCTGTTGACACAATGCCAGATAATAGAACTAGGTTAAACATCTTAACAATAACTATAATTTTTTTATGGGGCTGTTTAGGGCCTCCCAAAATGCTAAATTTTCCTAGTATTTCTCTACTGCACTGGGCAGCTGTAAGCTTGTGTATTAGATTTGCTTCCGCCACTGATGTCTATTGATAACTGAATAGTGAACAACGTTGGCAAGTTTAACCCGGGTTAGGCTAAACCTCCATTTTGGGTTAAACTGGGTTAAACCTGGGTTAAATTAATGAACACTTGTGCACAATGTCACCCAGGCAGGCAGGCAGGCAGGCAGGCAGGCAGGCAGGCAGGCAGGCAGGCAGGCAGGCAGGCAGGCAGGCAGGCAGGCAGGCAGGCAGGCAGGCAGGCAGGCAGGCAGGCAGGCAGGCAGGCAGGCAGGCAGGCAGGCAGGCAGGCAGGCAGGCAGGCAGGCAGGCAGGCAGGCAGGCAGGCAGGCAGGCAGGCAGGCAGGCAGGCAGGCAGGCAGGCAGGCAGGCAGGCAGGCAGGCAGGCAGGCAGGCAGGCAGGCAGGCAGGCAGGCAGGCAGGCAGGCAGGCAGGCAGGCAGGCAGGCAGGCAGGCAGGCAGGCAGGCAGGCAGGCAGGCAGGCAGGCAGGCAATTATATGCAGCTATCATGGGAGCCACCCTACTGATGTAACTGTATAATGGACTTTGCTCTGATCACTGGGGTGGCTCTGAGTGGAGTGGCCAGCTATAAATATGTGTATTGGTCTAGCCTAGGCACTCTGCCTGCCATTGTCCCAGTGTAAACTGAATGCCTCCATGTGGGCTGTAACTGTAATGTGTAATGGGAATCCCTACTGCTCTGGCAGAATCTGAGAAACTTAAAAACAGCAATAGACATAATTATCAATGCAATGTAACGATATGATCTAGGATTAAAATAAAATAACTTAGGTATAAAATAACATATAAAATAATATAATATATAAGGTATACTCGAAAAGGTTAAAGTATATTTAGCCAAAATGATAATGAATATTATTAAGATGTCTTACTACACATGTTACAGCTATTACTTCACTCCAATTCAATCAGTATTATGTCATTAATTGTTACTGTTTTTAAGTCAAAATGCACACTCTGTATATGTACTTTGTGAGTATCGGGATAAAATTATACAGTATTTTTAATAACACATTAACTAATATATACAATCTTCATGAAACGGTCTACTCAAATATTTTATTTCCAGGTGTATCTTCACTGGCATGCATATATTCTCTGTCGATGTGACCAGTCTATTTTTGCAATCACCGGTGTTATGTGGCAAATACCAGTACATGTTAACCCATTCAGCTTCCATGAACAACAAACACCAGCACGTCTTACATTTGCAGCTGACACATTCAAGTACTGCCTGTATAGCTGCTTGACTGACCGTCCAATGTACCAAAATGTCTCCATCAACAGTCCACCCATTGCCATGAGGGGATGGCACTGATGGTAGTGCCGTCAAGCTGTGCCGCCAAATGGCTGCCTGATAGTTAGCACGCTTGATGTGTTGGTCACACGCATCCTTGCATGGTGGCAACTTTGCTGGATTGGTTGTCCTCGACCCAAACATGGTTTGTCACAATCTGTTCACATCATACTCTTGTAATTGCCCATACAGGACACACACTGCCGCTTCACCTTCCTGCAACATTTCCTTATCGGCAACAAAGGATTTGGCAAGTTTGGCCATGGTACTTCTGAAGGAACGGTATTAACGTGGCAGTTTGTAGCCTTTTGCTTTACCGTTACCAACAGATGTGCTGGTTGAGTCATGGCCTCTAAATGCATGATTGCCAGCCAAGTAGGGCTTCACACATGTCTGGTCCGATGGTAAATCCAATTTGAGTGAACTTGATGTTTCTCTTCTGCTGAACATTGTGTCCCTGCATTAAATAGCATTGTAGCTGGAACTGAATGACTAATTCCAACTGCTATTATGGCTACATCGCTATCAGGAGACCTGAGAACCACTGTGTTAGAACCACATTGAGCCACACGAGAGGCGTGAAGAAGAAGGTGGCTATCTGCTTCTTCATGGTTACAGCTAAGCTCAGGAACTGGTGTTGTGGTCACATGATTTCTGTCATTCATCGCTACTTGAAGCAGGTGACACTCTTCTCTGTTGGTCACATAAAGAGACCGCCTACTCAATTCTGGCGCATATGTGGGTTGCTGCCACATATTCAGAAGAAATTGTGATTGTTCTTTCTTGAATTATGCACATCAAAGTTACTTTTTGAACTGGTGGTCAATTCTTTGGTTCTCCAAGTTAATTGTTGTTTCCAGCAACCCTGCTATAGACGTCATACGGTGATCTCTCTCCGGATTCTTGATCAAAATTTCGGGATACGTGTCCACCACCCAGTCAACCCGTGAAGACATTCCAACACCTCTGACAATTGTGTTGAAGACAAGACGTGCCAAGTCCCTGTATGTCGTTGTCATGTCTACCTTGAGTGCCTGCAGGATTGCCATCGCATCAACAGGGTACTACATCAACAGCACTGGCATCCTTCTCCAGTTCCTTCAGCAGAGATGCTTTGACAGTCTTGACCAAGTTTCCCTCAGGTGTTGCAATAGCAAGGGCTACTGGTCCCAAGGAATATTTCAAGAGTTATGGCAAAGATATGTTTCTACTCTGGCTGATTACCAAGAATCGTCCAAACAGTTCAAGAGTTGATCTCAAGACAGAGGTTTGTTTCTTGTGTGGTTTACTCACATCCAAAGATTTTTAAAGGTTTTTAGTCTCATCTTTGGTACTGGCGCTTAGAAGTCCTTTTGTCCATCTGTGTCCAATCTCTCATGAACAAATTCCCTGACAGTTTCCTCTCCATTTGCATGTGCTCCCAACAGGTCAGCTGAAATGTCACTCTTTGGATTTCTTCCAGAAGCCAGATGACAGAGTTTATCATTTGTCTGAAATGGGTTAATCCAGTGTGTGATGCATGTCTCAATGCATCACACAGCAGCTTTGTCTTCTGCAACACGATTTTTCCCAGCATCCTTTTGTTTGTGACCTGTAGCTGCATTCAGTTGTCCAGACATTTCCCTGCACAGACGGAAGAATTCACCTCGGTCAGCCCTAAGTACCATCCACTTAAGAACAGCTCCATGATTTAGTGTGATTGCTACAATTCCACCACGGGATTTCATAACCCGGTTTACAATCACTACAATGGTTTGGTCATGTGGGATGTGGCCAAATTAATTTCCTATCGATCTTTGCACTGCAAATTCACCATTGATAAGCAGTATGTGTGCATCTGGATGACTTTCCAGAAGTGTCTTCACTTGTAGAACATATGCAGGCAAGTATCCTGCATAATTTATCCTGTGATATGCTGTAAACCATGGCATCATCTCCAGCAAACACTGAATGTGCAAGTTCCAATCGGCTTCTCTGGTGGACCGAATAAATTGCAACAGTAGACCCACAATGTCAATGTATGCTGACCAGAACTTTCCATTTGGTCCAAGCGATGAACAAAACTCTGTGGATCGCTGCTGTGCCAGTGTGAAGGTTTCAGATGTCAACAGTACACGCATTCTTTCTGGACCTAGATTATGTTCAGCTGATGAATGTGCCTTGCCAGAGAGTCGATGTCTAGAGGTGCTTCTTGCTCTGTGTTCCATTGCAGAAACATGGCCCAACAAAGTCGACCAATGCCTTCTGCAACCAATTTATGTGCTCTGACACCTCTGTTGTAATGGAGACCATCAAGTGTAGCATCCATGGAGCCTGTTGCTAAGATATCTGACTCGATCAAAACATCTCGCAAACCTGCGCTACCAAAGCGACGCCCAATGATTGCCAAGAACTTGATGATGATATGGAATGCACCCAAGCGCAACACAATTCTGTCAAGCCTGTCATGCTGATGTAATGCCGATGTTTGCTAAAATAGACTGGTCACACTGACAGACACGGGAGTAGACCCACTGCTGTCAGAAGGCGACTCCGATATGAAGACAGTGATATGGTCTATGATGGTCCATGAAACTGTTTGTCAGTTGGCGAACTTCAGTAGAGAACCTTTAAAATGATGATGTATTTTTAATTTGTTGTCATCATTACCATACTATTTGTGAATTGCCAAAAAGCCTACTTACATTAACGTAATTATGAAGTCAATGCATGCATCTCATAATTACGCGTTTATATGGCAAAAAGAGAAACATGTTGTGTTATTAAATACATGTCAGCCAGAAATGTATGTAATCACACTGAAAGTCTTTTACACAAACGCTACGTGAGCTATGCCCACTCTAAAAGGACTGTGTGGTTTTGTTCGATAAGGGGGTAGGGTTACTGAAATCTCTATATAATTGTTCAGACATAACAAATAACAATTATTCATTCAGTAAGTTGAAGTAATTGAGCATATAAACATAGACACCTGGTCTGTTGATATGTAATTTTATATAAGGCATTAGGTTGTAATGTAGGATTCCGTTTACCGTATGTCGACTGAAAAACTGTGTATTTCATACTTTATTTTGGGTGAAAAGTTTAATGTATACACCTGATTGAGGGTAAAAAATTGCTTAGCATGCCTATTTGACACTGAGTGAGCCTGAGATGATTTGACTTTTTAAAAACTGTTGTAACTTATTTATTTATTTAACCGATATAACTTTTATTCTTTTTATTTTTACATTGTTTATATTGCATGTACATTTGTTTTATTTGTCTTAATATGCTGCTCTACACTCCAAATGAATTTCCCTCCCAAGGGACAATAAAGTATTGTGATTGATTGATTGATTGATAGCATTATGTTATGACCAACTAGTGAGACTATAAGATGATTAACAAATAAATGGTTGATTTAGAGCATATTGTGTGACAATTTGTTATTTTGTGCCATTTTCTTGATTTGGGGGTAGGGTTACATATATGATATCTTCATTAATATTGAATATTTATCACCAGTTGTTATTCCAAGGGATAGCACATGGACATGGAAACATACTGATATGAAATTATCGGTCAATATACTATGGGTATGAGTATGGAATAAACTTAAACACTACGCATATAGATTTTACTGAACAAAATTAGAAATATAAAAAAAATGACCGAACGTATCATATTAATGATTGAAAGTTAAACATGTTGTGTTACACTGCTGTTGTACATTCACTTATGTATATACCACCCATGAATTTATAACAAGATTCAAGTAAAATTATTTTATTTATGGCTATTTTGTGATTTTAGCTACTTCTGAGAATTTTTGCCAACCACTCGTGATAAATGTATTTTTTCGTTTTTTTAAACGGACACCTTAATTTTTGGTTAATGTTTGGAAATTGTTAGTTTATAGTTTAATTAAAAAGAAAATATCAAAAATCCTTGGCGGGGGTTGCAGCCAACTCCTGTTTTAAGGCCCTTTAGGAAATCAGCACCAGGACTATCACATTGATCTCAGCCTTTCGCGATCTCGGCCTGTTTCGGTGAAGTCGGTCAGTGACATCGGCCTGTGTGGCAGTAAACCCAGCCTGTATTGCCAGTGATCTCGGCCTGTTTGGGGAAGTGTTGCTGACCAGAAACGATAGCAATATGTGTGCAGTAGTGAACTCGGTCTGTGCAGCAGTGAACTCGGCCAGTACAGCCAGTGTTTTCTGCCATTTTGAGTGATATTAACCAGCGTTTTTGTGTAACATAATACATAGTATTATGTATTGTGTTAACTGCTACATAATGTCCAATATTGCAAGGTTGATATGCCTTGTTTTCGACAGCGATCTCTGTTTTTAGTTAAAAAAAACATTTTGTTGGGTTATTTATGTGCGGCAGTGAACTCGGCCTGTTTGAGTGATGTTAGCCAGATATTTTTGTGTAACATTCTACATAGTATAGTGATGTGTAGTTTTGTTTTGTTGGGTTATTTATGTATGCAATTCGACATTATCATCGACAAATTCTGCATGATGTGTACTAGTATTATAATGTATATATATTTTCTCACTGTACGTTATTGTTTCAGTTCCATCTTTTCTTGGTCTTGTCACCCATAACATGCTATTTGTTGGCACTGTTTTGGGGTATAAGGTAAATAAATATATTTTCGTTATTCATGTGCATACAGTGTACAGCTGTATATCAGGGATGGGATCAAGTACTCGAGTACTTGTGTACTTAAGTACAGCAAGTACTGTACTTGGACTTGTACTTGTCATTTTGCTGAGTGCAGTACTTGGACTTGTACTTGACCATCAAAGTACTTGGACTTGGGAAGTACTTTTTACAAGTACTTTTTTACGTTTTTGTTAAGTAGTTGGGTCTATCAGAAGGATTGAAAAGAAATGGCTACAGTAAAAATTACTGTATATTTATTCTTATTTTGTACAAAGCTTCATATAACACGAAACATAATTGATGGTACTTGTGATGATGGTTGATTGGTTTATAAGTATAAAGGGGATGATAAGCACAGGCACTTACATGCATGTCAGCTGAGAGCCTGAGAGTTGAAACCATGAGTCAATTACATGGGATAAACTAACACTATCTGATGCCTTGATCAGTTGTAGTGGCTTCAGATGTTCAGAAACCACCAGTTCACATGTATTGTGGACTTTTGTGGTAGACATAATTGCCTTGGCTTAAGATAATGACTGAATAGTAGTCAGTTGCAAATTGCAATCTGTTCAGAACCTCAGAACCTGGCACAGCAGACAAGCAAGCATATTGTCAGTCATATCTACAAGACTGCAGAGTACAGAGTCTTACTACAGACATGGCGAACAAATCAGCAGCATTTGATCACTTTGTTTTTCCAACCAACGTACTAGGCAACTACAAAGCCCAGTGTAAACACTGCGACATGAAGATTTCCTCCAGCTCTGGGGTAATAACAAACTTGTTGAAACACATGAAGGTAAGGTTATATAAAAGTTATAGCAAATATGCACTATTATATATGTATGTTTGTACTACACCAATATGCTACATATTAAGAATATGGTTGATCATCGCCGAGAAATGTTCTGAAGTACTTGTAGGCGTTGTAGTTTAAAGGTTTTATAGGGCTGGTATTACACAATAATGTCACAGGAAAAAAAATCACAGAAAAAAGTCACAGGGAAGAAAAAGACACTTTAAATATCAATAAATATCAAACAATATATAATCCTCGTACAAACAACATATGTAAAGGATGGAACAACAAATTCTACAAATTCGATATATATGTATGTATAATATACATACATTGCATATATATTATATATATATATATGTATAATATATTTACATTGTATATGTATTATGTATATATATTTTACATAATGTAATAATTATATATATACATAATGTTATAAAATATATAAATGAAATTTTGAATTTTACAAAGGGCAAATCCTACTAACCACATGTAACTAAATATCTGTACAGCTGACCTATTTAATTAGGGAAATGTGGGCTGAATGGTAGGCTTGAGTAAATAAGGGTTCTATTCAAGTGGCAGAGGATTCTCATCCAACACAAAGGGAATTAGCAGGCAGGTGTCCTTAATTGGCATTATGTGTAAATAAATGTGTCCACTGAGAAAGGCAATGAGATGAGGTCTGACTGATCTGAATTTGGACTAAATGTTTGTTGGCAGAAACTTAGCACTTGGCAGAAGAAAAAGCATAGTGAGTTTAGTTGCAGTTATTTCAGTGACATTTGTAGTGTGGTTAAAGTCAGGCCTGGGGTCAATCACTTCGCAATGTAATATATTACTGTTACTTAGTTTCCTTCCTATCACTGTTACTACTACATACTGAATGGAACATACTGCATATTTTAAATTTAATATTTCAGTACTTAATATATAGGATTGAAAGACAAAAGCCGTCTTACTGCCACTTAATTGGGTTGAGTATAATCAATGTAATTAAACCATAATGCTCTACTGCTGTTTGGTGGATAGTTAATTATTAGCTCAACTACAAATACATCAGGATGTTTTTCACGCCTATGTTGTTTATCCCTAGTAGATTGCAGGCAGCCACTAAATTCATAGGCATGTGTGAAAAGGGTAGTTGGCCAGAGAACCAAGTTCAACCAACTTCAAAGAACTATTGAAGTCATGCATCTGTCACACTGTCCCAGTGTCTCCTGCTATGTAAACTCTAACAACCTCCAGAGTGAAACACACAGAGGGTCATGATTCACAGCTGGGGGGGGGGCAATCTTAAAACAACTGCTTAGATATCTTGTTTTATAGTTTTATTGTCATAATATATTTAATTCAGATAGAAATATGAATTTTTTACTAGCTACATATTTGTTGTGCATTGATAAATTTCACATTTTAATTTCAATATTAATTTCTAATTTCAGAGAAAGCATGCTGATGTTACATTGACAAAACCCAAGACATCAAATTCACAGCCAGACATGACCAGTTTCTTCTTCACACCGAAGAAATTTGCAACGACTGATCCACGCCAACGTCAAACAGCACACGACCTGGTATCTTTTATTACTGGCGATCTCATGCCCTTTTCTCTAGTAGAAAATGTGCACTTCAAGAATCTGATCTCAAACCTCGAGCCACACTTCCAGATGCCCAGCAGGAAGCATTTGTCGACTATTCTTCTCTATGATGCCTACAAGAGTGTCTACAGTAACGTCAAAAGCTGCCTGGATGCTGCTGAGAATGTGTGCGTCACAATTGATCTGTGGTCAAGTCGCCAAATGTGCAGCTTCATCGGTATAACCGGACACTGCATCACTGATTGGAGCATGGATTCTTTCATGTTGGCTATGACAGATTCACCGGGCGTCACACCGGAGAACACATCATGCAGCAGTACTCTGAGGTTATGGAATCCTTCGGCATCGTATCGAAGATCTGTGCAATCGTTACAGATAATGCCTCGAACATGAAGCGCGCATTTTCTCTTCCTGGATTCAACGCTAGTGCTCCCGATAGTGATGGAGATAGCGACACCGACGATGAGTCTGACCCCTTAGCTTTCTGGAAGCTGCACAGGGAAGAGTTTCCCACACTGGCACGAATTGTACCAACCCATCTAACGGTCCAGGCTAGCTCTGCACCAGTTGAGCGACTATTTAGTGTCGCGGGCAAAGTCTTTCGCCCAGACAGATGTAGGCTAACTGATGAAAAGTTTGAACGGATCATGTTTGTGCAGTGCAACAGGAAGTGACTGTTGAGTGCTGAACATCTCAAGAGTTGACGCGAAATGCCCGTGTTTTATGTGTTGACGACTTGACTTAAATAAATAATGAATAAATGCATAATACTGCTGCTTTTGTGTTTTCATCGCTTTGACTTTCACCATTATGAAACATAAACGTAGCGTTCAATGTACTTGACAGTACTTGACTAAAATTTTCAAAGTACTTGGTACTTGTACTTGAGTTTTTCACAAAGTCTTTGTACTTGCCTATATTTTTTAGGTGAGTACTTGTACTTGGACTTGGCAAAATTGAAAGTATTTGTACTTGTATTCAAGTACATTGTGCATGTACTTGACCCATCCCTGCTGTATATACATATGCATTGGAACCGAGGGGGCTGAGTAGCTGGAGATACGCTTACCCCCAATGTTTCAACTAGGGGATTCAGTTGGAGTTTTTGGTGAGCCTTAATGGGTGGTATAGTTTAAGGGTTTTTGTGAGCTTCAGCTCCCCAATATTAAAAATGTTCCGATGCCTATCATGTGGCACAATGTTCCAACTAGGACTCGGGGCTAGTTTGCAGAGGACACAAGGCATAATGTAAAAGTTTGTATTTTTATTAAACCCAACAATTCCCCAGGATACAATGCATAAATGTTGTGACGTATGAATGACAATGGTCATGATACCTATATAATCCGTGTGAGCGACGTGTGCGTGTGAGTGTGCGTGGGTGAGTGAGTGGGTGTGCGTGCATGCGTGCGTGCGTGCATGGGTGTGCGTGCGTGCGTGTGTGCGTGTGCGTGCGTGCGTCTGACCTGAGACAAACTTGACATGCAAGACCTGCTCATCTCCATCCATTCATAGCTTTCATTGGTGGCATTTTTAGAAACGGATTACGCCTCATGGATTTCTTTAGTAGCTACTCGCCAACATTAAAGGGAGGCAGTTCTCAATACTACAGATGTGCAGTGCTTTGGTTAAATGAATGCATTTTGTACAATGGGTTGCTGTGAATAACAAACACAGCGCCCTATTTACAACAGTGGTCGCAACAATCTAGGCTTTTATGCCCATGAAAACATTGTATAGAACAAAAAGTGCGCGGTTGGCTTTGTTGTTAACACAGCTCTATTAATAAATCTAGTCACATAAAATATACTTATCAAATAACCTTTTTGAGTTACACTTTTTTCTGAGAGGATAAATTTAGATGTGTTCCTATAATTGTATACTTTCTGATATATAACTCCTAAATCTGAGGATTAGACATATGTGTGAAGTTGTACATTTGTATTGCTTGAAACTGTACGCATGTAGTTTGAATGGTCATTGTGTTGATTTAATATAATTATAATTTTTTTAATATTTCAGCAGTTTTGCATATACAATGTTATATTCATGCTTGGAACTCACTATATATTATAGTATATATGTGTGGTACCATATGTGTCATACATGTTTTCTCTTTCCGATTAAATTTCTGATCAATGTGTTGGTAACAGTCAGGGACTAGTAAATAGGTCAACCTTGCATACAATGATTCCACTGTTCAAACAAAGTACCTGCCCTGTGAAACAATTGACAACTAGCAAGCCAATTGTCTTGGCTTCCACACATCTTAACAAATCAAAGACAAATAACATGAAGGAATCTGCTCAATAAAGCAATGTAAGAGTAGACAGCTGATTACTGTGGCCTGCCTCAACACATTCTCACAGAAATCAGACAAACAACATGAAAAGATCTGCTCAATGAAGCAATCCAAGAGTAGCAAGTCAATAACTTTCACACTTTCTTAACAGACACAAATCAAAGATAGACAACACGAAAAGACACCTAAGGAAGATTATGAAGCAAATTTCCATAGCATCTACCCATTCTAACATACATGTAATATTTTAAAGCTGAATATTGTGTATTGTAATAATAAATTGGTTACATAATTGTGACTTTAGCAATAACAACAATAGCATAACAATTGTTTTCCTAAAAAAAAATTAGAAATTGGGAAGACTACAGAAAACTAAACCTTGAAACAACCTCAATGTTCAAACTTGGACAACTATTGACCGTTCATGAGGTAAGGGGTCAATACACAGATGGTTTTACCATTGGCGACCATGTTAACCTTTTGTCTGATTATAAGATAACTTGACCTACAAAAAAATGTCTTAAACTTCTCACCTGTTGTTATCATCATCTCATTGACACGCTGATAGATTTTAACTAAAATTGCATACTTCTAGCTCTCGTAAAATGCCTGTATGTGTGACACCCGTGAATATTTACAAATGCAGGCAAGCATTACTCCGCAAACAGGTCACACAGGCAAATTGCTGCCAGATATCCTTCCGCTTATTCAAATCATCTAGAAATGCACCATTTTACAGTCAACACCTTCTACAATCACACATGAAAATCTGCCTACTCAAATGCACTTATGTCACAGCATGTGAATTTTGTAACAAATTATTTCTAAAAAATACACTGCATCTTTTTTCGTAACCAAACAGGAAGTCTAACAAGAACATGACCCCGTAAGTACTTGCGGTAAGGTAAGAATTAAAAATAAGATCATGACTGATCGCCAAAACATCTTTATTGCATTGCATTTTGTTTATTGTAACAATACTAACATACAGATGGATATAACTTCATTATTTCTGGTTAGTATTACTCGCTCAAAAAGGCCGAGATCACTGGCCATACAGGCCGAGATCACTGCCACACAGACCGAGATCACTGGTTATACAGGCCAAGATCACTGGCTATACAAGCCGAGATCACTGGCTATACAGGCCGAGATCACTGCCGCACAGGCCGAGGTCACTGGCCGAGTTCACCAAAACAGACCGAGTTCACTCGGGCCGAGATCGCGAAAGGCCGAGATCACTGGGTACGTTATTCAAGGTAGTGTGTCGGGTGCCGTATTTCGCGGTATTCTTGTTGTTGTTGTAATAAAGCATGGTATACTGCGTGGCTGTTGGATGTTGTAACGGGACTGATTCAAGGAAGAGTTTTTTCGGTTTTCCATCGAAAAAACAAAGAGCAACGAAATCAATGGATCAAACAAGTCAATCGAGTCAACTGGTCACCATCGCAGTGGTCTCGCATATGCGAAGACCATTTTGACAGTAAATGTTTCGTTACGGATCCTGCCATATTCAAGTCGGTAGGTTTTAAACCACGTCAACAACTTGAAGAGATCAACATCAATATGCCCAATAATTCCGACAATTTTTAAGCGAACTCGAGAAATACAAACGAAGGAACGGCGATGCTTGGCGTTCCAGAAATGGCGGAACTTGAAGGTACTACTAGTAATACTCACTCAGGGACCATTTGTTTACTGTTTTATTTGCTGTTTCACATATACATTATTATTAGCGTGTGATTATCACGTGGAGTATTTATAATTTCTATTTATTATTGATTTTACTTGTATACTAGTGTCACGATGCGAGACTCTTCAGATTTTTGCTATAAGCTGCCGTTGAGGCGTTGAAGAATAGTCAATAGATCAATCTCTATCTCGCGGTCTGCTCAGTTCGGTAGTTCGAGAGAATCACAACTCCACACCTGTAAAAAGGTGTAATGCTGTTTTAATAGCAGAGTCTATGTAACAACATGTGGCTTTACCAGCCAGTGCCAGGACTCTGTCCAGGTTGACACCTCAATCCCTTGATGGCTAATGTGTCAAGTATACCCTTTTACTAAATTCCTGCCACAGTGTGGCAGCTCTATGACAATTATAGTGTTTAACCTGCTACATCTACCCCCTCCATCAATGAACGTTCTAATGCGGCAGGCACAAACTCTCCAGCCTCTGGATCAAGTGGCTTCCCCATGACCACTCTAACACAGTCGTCATCCTCCGACTCGTACTCGGTCAGTGTTGCTTCTTCTTCCTCTCTCTCAGAGCCGCGCACAGACACACCACCGCGCCTCTCTGTCCTTGCACCCGCCGGCCGACTTTGTATTCTCGCCACAGATTCCTTCTCCTTCGCAGACAGCGGAAGGAAGTTTACTGGTAGCAACATGTTCCGGTGCAGTGTCCTCTTGACTCCACGCCCTCCTTCTCGTTGCACCACAAACACAGGAATCTCTCTCTCCAGCTGCTCCTTCACTACATAGATATCTTCTTCCCACCGGTTTGCCAGCTTATTGCGGCCTCGCAAGCCAACGTTCCGTACCAACACGCGATCACCAATTTCAACTGTTCCTCCTCTAGCGATGCGCTAGAGGAGGAACAGTTGAAATTGGAGTGCCTTTTATGATGCCTGGCAGACTTGTTGCTTTCTGTTGTAGCAATCTTATAAGAAGATTTCAACCGTTCCCACAGCTGCTTTGTGTAATCAGTGTGGTCTGCCACTTCTGATTGACGTTCACTTGATTCTACACCCATGGCCAGATCGAATGGCAGTTGTGGGTGTCTGCCAAATACCAGGTAGAATGGCGAGAAGCCAGTTGCTTCGTTTCTGGTAGCATTGTAAGCATGCACCAATGTTGGTACATAAGCCTTCCAGTTGGCCTTCTTTGTTACACTTAAGGTACCTAACATGTTCATCTGTGTTGAATTGAACTTTTCACACTGCCCATTTCCCATTGGATGATATGGTGTAGTTCGGCTTTTTTAAATCCCTGCAAGTTGACACAATTCTTTGATGACATGACTCTCAAAATCTCTACCCTGGTCCGAATGGAGTCTCTGTGGAAAACCATAGTGTAGAAATGTGTCATACAAAGCTTTTGCTGTGGTCTTGGCAGTCTGATTGCATGTGGGAACAGCCTGGGCATACCGAGTGAAGTGGTCAGTCATGACTAATACATTTTCAGTCCCTCCTTTTGATGGTTCCAGGGTGAGATAATCAATACAGACAATCTCAAACGGCTGGTGTGTGCGAATGTTCACAAGTGGTGCTCGATTTGGGTTGACTTTTCTTCATATACAGGCTTCACATGTTTGCAGTTTCTTGCACACATCTTCTGCCATGTGTGGCCAGAAGAATCTGGCACGAACAAGGTCTAGGGTCCTAGTTCTTCCCAAATGGCCTAACTGATCATGCAGACCCATCATTGCTTCGTCTCTCTTTGTCGCTGGAAGAACTAGCTGGAACGATTCGTTACCGTCCTGGTGTACTCTCTTTCTGTGAAGCAAACCATCTGGTATACATAGCTTATCCCATTCCTTCAGGTATATCTTGAACTCTGGTGATTCCTGCTCTAGTTTGTGCTGTTGATCTAGACTGGGTTTGCTGCCCTGTCTCAGCAACATTAGCATCTTCTTGATCACCGGATCTTTACTTTGGATGAGCTCCCAATTAGGGTCATTGATCTTTGTTCCTCCGGCATCTACCAGTTCCTCCTCGTAGGTTACAGCTGCTTGGCTGCAGCACATCACCTCAATCAGGCCAAATGTGCCATCATCTTCTTTAGTTGCTGCCATCTCACACACAGCCTGTACCACAGGTTCAGGTAAGTGTCCTCCTTGTGCAGGCTTGGTGTGCATTCTAGAGAGTGCATCGGCATCAGCATTATTTTTCCCGAACGGTACTTGATGCTGAAATCATAAGTTGCAAGTTCTGCTAGCCACCAGTGACTTGTCGCATCCAGCTTTGCAGAAGTCAGGACATAGGCCAATGGGTTGTTATCAGTCATGACCACAAATTGGTGTCCGTACAGATAGTCCTGGTACTTCTCAGACACGGCCCACTTGAGTGCTAGGAATTCAAGTTTGTGGGCTGGGTAATTAACCTCGCTTGGCTTGAGTGCATGACTTGCATAGGCTATGACTCGCTGCTGACCTTGCTGTTCCTGATACAGTACTGCTCCAAGGCCGTGTAGGGATGCATCCACGTGTAATTCGAAAGGAAGACTGTAGTCAGCATATCCCAAAATGGGTGGTTCTATCAATCTTTCCTTCAGTCTGTTAAATGCAGCGATTGCACTTGTGGTCGTCACAATCTTGGTGGTTTTGTTTACAGATGTCTTGTTTTCCTGTCCTTTTAACAAATTGTGTAAGGGCTTGCATATTTCAGCATAACCCTTCACAAAGCGACGGTAGTAGCTGAAAAACCCAAGCACTTGGCGAAGCTCATATACGGTTGTTGGTATAGGCCATCCCTTTACACTCTCTATTTTGTCTGGATCGGCTTCGATCCCTGCCTCCGAGATGATGTGGCCTAAATACTTCACATGCTCTTGGCAAAGATGACACTTTGCAGGTTTCAATTTCAGACCAGTTGCTCGCAGGCTAGTAAACACAGCCTGCAGATGTTCAAGGTGAGTCTCAAATGTCCGTGAATGAATAATCATCCAGGTAGACCAACACATTGGTCAAGTCAGCCAGAGTGTGTTCCATAAGCCTTTGGAACACAGCAGGAGCGTTCGTGAGACCAAACGGCATTCGATTGCATTCATAAAAACCGAGGTTTCCCACTCTGAATGCAGTCTTGGCTTTATCACACTCCTCTATTTCCACTTGCCAGTAGCCACTCTGGAGGTCTAATGATGTAAACCATTTTGCGCCAGATAGCCTGTCCAGCGTCGACTCAGTGAGAGGCAGCATGTAAGCATCTCTGATTGTCCGGCTGTTCAAACGCCTGAAGTCCAGACACAAGCGCAAACTCTCATCCTTCTTCCGCACTAGGACTACATTCGAGGTCCATGGACTGTACGAATGACGTATTGCACCGCATGCCAACATCTCTTTCAGGTGTTGTCTAACTTCCTCGTACATTGCTGGAGGAATGCGTCTCGGTCTATCTTGAAATGGTGTTTCATCTGTCAGTCGAATTTTCTGCTTCACTCCTACAGCTTTGCCTAGCTCCATTGTCCGAGAGGCAAAAATGTCACTGAAATCATGACACAGTAATTGTACCTGCTTCTTCTGTTCTTCCGAGAGTTTTGTGGCATCTAGATTCACTGGTACTTCACCCTTTGTACCTTTGCCACAATCTCCATTACTCAACACATCACTATGTGTTGTTAAGTCTCCAACAGTCGTATCCCTGTCTAAAATGACACTATTCGTCATAGTCGCTATCTTCTGTCGTTTGGGAATTTTCATTTCCCTACATGAAACATTCGTTAGGACGACATCAACTCGGTGGTTGTTGTCAGCTTGCACAACTGAGGCAGGGATGAGTATTCCCCCGGGGAGTGTTTCTGCTGGTTGAAGCATGCCAGCTGAGAAACCTTTCTGGGCTCCCATTCTTCCTTTCACAATGATAGATGTGTTTGCAGGGATCACTGTGTGGCGACATGAGTACACTGCTACTTCCTGTTATGTGACTTCTGATTGGTCAAGGTAAGCAAGTGCTACTAAGATGGCTGCATCATGGAATGGGGTATTCCGAGCTCTCAAGGCTGTCAGGAAATTAGTTCCAATTATAACAGGCACTATTCTGTTTGACCGACTAGGGAGCACAACAAATGCTGGCACAGCAATTCCTTCACTTTCTCCCGTAGACGACTGCAACTTTACATCAACTTCAATGTAACCCAGGTAAGGTACCGACTGTCCTCCAGCACCTTCAATGTCAACTAGTCGTGACAGGGGTTGCAAGGTAAGGTGAGACAACTCTCTGTCAAAGAATGGCTTTCCAATCGTGGTGACCATAGACCCACAATCGAGTAGTGCTGTACATGTTTTACCCTCAATGGTAATCCCGATTTGGCACGAGCCGCCGACCAAGTCACAAGTAGGGCTGTGATTATGTTTCCTGTTACTGCCCCCTTTTTACCCTCCAAAAGGGATCAATTTGCGTTTAAATGCACTCTGCAACTCTTGGACAAATGCCCCTTCTGTTTGCAACGGTGGCATTCGTTTCCGGTTTTCTTGCGACAACCAAAAGATAGATGTCCAGGTATACCGCAATCATTGCAGGTAAGTGGCTCCTTCCTTTGTTTCATCTGTGCCCTGGACTGTCTCCTCTTGATCATTCCTTCCAACTCTTCCACTTTCGTCACAAGAGCTTGCAAGGTTGGTTCTGTCTGTTGCCCTTGTTGTACATGAACTTGCACTGCGAGTGTAGCCTTTTCTCCCAAATAGATCATTTCATCTGCAGCAGGGCTTCTCAATGATTTCCTCACACTTGTGATAATATCACATTCTGTATACTGTGACTCCTCCACCAAGCAATTCACCTCATACTTCCACCTCGAATATGTGGCATCTTTGTCGGTTCCAGAGAATACTGGCAGTTTGGGGATTTCCCGCAATACATATGACGACAATCCAACATGCGGAGACTCACTGGGCTCTGTGAGAGACCCTAGCAATTCCTCCTTTTGTGAAGTAGACATGGTCTTGATTAGACCCAGCAACTGGTGATCTATGTCACCCCCTTTATCCTCTACTATGTCACCCCTCTCATCTCTTTCCACTACTATGACATCAACTTCAGCCATATTCACCAGTAATTTACCAGTACAGGTAATCAACAATCAATCATTCAATTTGCACCTTCACAATTACACATTTCAAAGTTTAACAAACATTAAGCATCATACTCCATAATGGAGAACAACAAATACATTCAACAAAAGACACAATCATTGTTCCTCTTCACCGCACTTGCCCAGTGCAGCAGCCAGACAGTTACACCTGCACCTGCAGCACCACTCCCTGTCTGCTTCTCTGCCAGTCACAAGGGCTGACCAGGGCTATGGCTGTCTACAGTCAGTGTCCCAAGTTTCAACAAGCTATTAATAAGGCCTCTCCAGCCCCAATGGGGCGCCACTCTCGCAGTCCGCTCAGTTCGGTAGTTCGAGAGAATCACAACTCCACACCTGTAAAAAGGTGTAATTCTGTTTTAATAGCAGAGTCTATGTAACAACATGTGGCTTTACTAGCCAGTGCCAGGACTCTGTCCAGGTTGACACCTCAATCCCTTGATGGCTAATGTGTCAAGTATACCCTTTTATTAAATACCTGCCACAGTGTGGCAGCTCTATGACAATTATAGTGTTTAACTATAGTACCCGCTACATCTACTTCGAGGATTCGATATCCCCAGCCACGGGTAACCGCACGTCCGACTGTGTCTGTGGACAGGGTCTTGTTTGCGAATAAAACGTTACAGTCTGAAGAGTCACATCGTGACACTAGTATCCATAGTTATAGGCAGACATAGAGGCCAGAACCATTGACACCTTTGTGTCAAGGGTCTCCAAACTCCAAGCCTAAATAATTGACATTTCTGTGTAGTTAGTTTTATGTATTATGTTCTTGACGTTTATTAATATTATATTTACTTAGCCTTAGGCCTATACTTATTTATTTGTTTTATTTTATTTATTATAAATGTTTATTTTTTATTATTAATTTTGTGTATGTCCAGCTGAGCTGGAAGTTAAACCCAACAGTGACAGAATAATCAACCATTTGATTGTGATCACTTAGTGGAAGAAAGAAAGTCCAAGTTTGTGCATCACCATCACAAAATTCTGAGACAATACAATAATGTTGGTACTGCCTAGCCTATAGCCTATAGTACTTACATTACTGTGTGAGCTATTATATTGTAATGTTTTAACAAAGTTGCTGAAATAAAGTAGCCCTGTGAACGAGTACCACTGTGTTGTTGCCTTCATTGTTATTGTATGATATAGCTCCAAAGGACTTCAGGGCCTCTTGGCCCATTTTTAGTCTTTTGCCTTTGGGCCGAAGGTCCAACGGACTTATGCCATCACTCCGCTGTGTGCTGTCCACCATGCGCTGTTAGCTGCCATATCACAGAAACCGTTCAGCAACTTTTTCTCTAATTTTGACATATCTTAGGGTACTGCCACTATGCACAAGAAATCTGTATTTGATTGAATCATTCTCAGGGCCCCGTAGGGCATCCGAGACTGGTAATTTTTGACATTGTGCCTATTTTTTCAAAAACCCTTCGGTAACTTCTCTGATTTTGCATAGACATTTCATGTGGTAGTGCCACTACACAAGAAATCTGTATTTGATTGAATCATTCTAAGGGCACCTCAGAGCCCCCAAAAATGCTAATGTTCCTAATATTTCCCTAATGCACTGCAGAAGCTGGCCTGCTGCCTGGCCACTGATCTCTATTTATAACTGGATAGATGGACACTCTATCTCTGATCACTGGGCTGGCTGAGTGGAGCAGCCTGGTGTCAGAGATTATGCTGTAAGCCTGTGTATTGCACATTAGCTGGACTCACTGCCTGCCATTGTCCCAGTGTCAAACAGAATGCTTCCATGTGGGCTAACTGATGTGTAATGGGAATCCCTACTGCACTGGCAGAATCTCCCTCATAGTTCCACCTAGTCAGATGATCAAGAATAGCATTTGAAAGTAGAACATGAAATCTTTGAGAATCACCATAAACAGGACAGGTCAGAAACACTTTGATTTATTAAGCTTTGTGTAAATTATACGTTTAGTAATTATTTTGAAATTCATGAGGTCAGATTTTAACTTTTCAGTTACCGTATTACAGTACTGTAATTTCCATCATAGTTTATAAAAAGAAAGTGATTTAGATTTTATAAACCAAAAGTCCAACCAAGTAAAGAGACAGTTTAAAAATAATTTATTTATTTACCTTGTCGCTTATGTCGCAACTGTCACAATTACTGCCAGGCCAGCCAAAAAGAAGTTTTCGTCCTCTAGAGTGGAATCTATGGAACTCAGTTCCCCATGAGAGGTATACTGAGTTAAGTGTGAGGTATAAGACAGGCACAGACAGTTAATAAATTTTTCTATTAAGAAAAACTAATTTTGATGGAACTTTTCTAACCGGATTTTGAAATAATATAATACACACCAGGCTAAAAGTTACTTCTGCTTATCATCTTGGTACACTTTCAACCCTGTACATAAGATTATATGAGAAAAACATTATTTTGAGAAAGAAAATTTTTCACTCCCAAAGTCTTCCATTTTTTGTGACTTCACTCCTATACTAATAATTATGCATGTTGCCATAAAAGAATGTGCTAAAAATGTATACTGAAACACAAATGTAGAGTGTCTCCAAAATAGCCATGTCTATTCTAAATAGGGGTGTGACAAGTAGCAACCATGCTATTTGATTAATCGGCAAGGGATATTCTACTCATATTCGAGTAATCATGTCACATGATACATCAATATTAGTACATGTATTAGTGGTTTCACCCTCCCGTAAATCAGACACCCATAATCGAACGCTGACAAATGTACTACCATCATAACCCTTAATGATCTATAACTATGATTCACAAAAAATGGTTTGCCACAACATTTTATTTTCTATTATAATTATTCCTCTAAATGCAAGGCATGGTGTAATAAGTGAACAGTAAACATGTCAACATTTTACTTCCATCATATCCCTTAATGATCTGTAACTATGATTCACCAGAAACATTTGATTAATAAATACCTACAGGTTTGTTTGATTTCTGCTGGTCAGAAACTGTTTCTGCCCAGTAGAAATGACAACAATAGGAAATACATGCCATTGATAGGCGAACGAGTTCTTTTTATAGAAAACGTAAGTTTCTTTCTGTACCTGTCTACGTATGATAACCATTTGTTCGCCCTGGTCACAATAAACAAGAAACATCACATGAATGACAAAAGGAAGATCACTGTCACTTCACTTGTGGATTATTATTATAATACTGCTCTGTTACTGATGGTAGACAGTTAATTAGTGGCTCAAGTTCAAATACATCAGGACGTTTTTCACAGGTGCATGGTAGTTTAGGCTCAGTAGTGTGCAGGCAGCCACTAAACCTATAGGCTTGTGTGAAAAGGATAGTTGGCAGAAGAACTAACTTCAAAGCACCATTGCATACATTTAGCCAGGCAGCAGTCACACTGTCTCAGTGTCTGCTGCTATGTAAACTCATAAAGCCTGGAGTAACTAGAGGAATCTACTTTTCCTTGTCAATAATTAAATACCCTGATCACAGAAGCATAATGCAAGTTCAACTTTTCCAACAATTTCATTGAACTTCAATATTACTGTATGGTTTACATCCTTGCCGAGTGCCACATTTTGTGCATCTTTCCAACTTACTGCATTCTCTTCAACAGTAAAAAATGCTTTCAAATGCTGTCCTTTGGCTTACCACCTTAAAACATGGCTACAACACAGCAGTATATCAGACTTATGTAGAGAGTGCTACAATCTTAGCAATTGACACCTGCCCCATGTTTCTGGATTTGTGGTGTGCACTAGACAAATTTAAATCCAGTTATATGCAGCTCCAATTCAGTCAGTATTATGTCATTAATTGCTACTGTTTTTAAGTCAAAATGCATGCTATATATATGTACCTTGTGAACAACTACTCAAATATTTTATTTCCAGGTGTATCTTCACTGGCATGCATATAGTCACTACTAAACATGTAAACATTTTATTTCTATCATAACCCTTAATGATCTGTAACTATGATTCACCAAAAAACATTTCATGGGTGTATAATTGTATAATTACAAATAAGTGTTATTTTGAAGAGCATTGAATTATCATGATGATACCTTTTGATATGTTGTTGAATTCACCTGTTACATCCGCTTCTTTTAGGTATGTGGTCAGTCTCGTGTTAATGGAGGCTGTAAACAACTTGCCTATGCAGCTTAATAGTGTAATGTCATGATAGTTGTCTGGGTCATCTATTGACCCCTGCTTTTTGTATATAAGCTTAATGATCCCAGTACACCAATCTGTTAGCACAATGCCAGATAATAGAACTAGGTTAAACATTTTAATAATAAATATAATTAGTTCTGTGGGGATGTTTTTAAAAGTAGTCATTTATAACATTATCAATACCACATGCCTTTTTGTTTTTGACTTTTTTGATTTGCGTTAGTACCTCATCTTGCGTGAATGGTCTGTTTATGTGTTCGTTTGACTGGGAAATCTTTCTTGGATCAAAAGGTATCTCACTAGCTGCAGTTTCACTTTCAGGTTTTTCACCGAATTTTTCAAAGTGGTTCATAAACTTATCCAGTGAAATATTTCCACATTGTTCACTGCTGTTACTTGCTTTATTAAGTATATCCCAGTATTCTGCAGGCTTGCTATGTTTTAGGTTGCGCAAGTTTTGATGTAACTGTTTATGGTAGCATTTTGATATTTGTTTTATAAAGCATTTATACCCGCTACCCGGTGGTCAATTCTCTTGATCTCTGCATTAGCTTGGTCATTTTTAATATTATTTAGTCTACCTTTTGCTCTAAAATAATTTGTCCTCTTAGTTTTACACATAAAGACATAATCTGGCATAACTTGCTAAGTCTTTGTAGCAGCACATTTGTACTTCCAGTGTATCATTGCAACATAACGTACATACTGTGTGCCACATTTGAATGTTGTGCATGTAATATTTCCATGCAATCCATTTGCATATATAATGTAAAACTTCAACAGCTGTTTTCTTCTTTTTCACTTTTTGACCCTTACCATGTTCAATGCTCCATAACTTCGCCAATTTTTGTAGCATTCATAATTTTTGAAACCGTGTAAAGCACTCTACCCAACCTTTACAAGAATATAAGAAAACAATGTTACAATTTTTCTGACTTATCACTCATTTGGTCAGCCGGGGCCACATATAGACGTATTAGTCCAAAGGACTTCAGGGCCTCTTGGCCCATTTTTAGTCCTTTGGCCAAAGTCCGCTTTCCGCCGTTAGCTGCCGTATCTCAGAAACCATTCAGCAACTTTTTCTCTAATTTTGCATAGACATATCTTAGGGCACTGCCACTATGCACGAGAAATCTGTATTTGATTGAATCATTTTAAGGGCTCCCTAGGGCCTCCAAGGACCCCAAAACTGGTGAAAATGTAACATTTTGCCTATTTTTTTTAAAACTGTTCAGCAACTTTTTTTTTAATTTTGCATAGATGTATCTTAGGGTGCTGCCACTATACACAAGAAATCTGTATTTGATTGAATCATTCTAAGGGCACCTAAGGGGCCCCCAAAGTGCAAAAGTTTTACATTATCTAGTGATGTGGTTTTGAGAAGGGCCCTTGAGACCACCCCCAACAGTAGATGTTGTGTATTGTGCCACAAAGTCAACAGCTGTGACTAATCTCTACAGCCTAGTCCATTGAGACCTTGACTAATCTTTCATTGGTCACAGCACCCAGGCAGAGTAGACACACTTGATCCCTGTTAGACTGAACAGTTGCTTAACACTTTTAAACTGTATCTTCAAAACTATTGATTTTCTATAACTGCAAGTTGTGTTTATTTTGATGTTCATTTAATTATCATAAAATGGTGTGACTGTGGTGTCTTGTCTCCTGTTAGACTGAACAGATGCCTAACACTTTTAAACCGTATCTTCAAAACTATTGATTTTCTATAATTGCAAGTTGTGTTTATTTTGATGTTCATTTAAAAAAATTAAATTTAAATGGTGTGACAGAGGTGTCTATTGGTTAAAGATGTATTGTCTGTAGAAACCTGTAGGTGACAAACATAGAAAATTAATATTCTGGACAACTATAGAGTGAAATATCCTACACTTTATTGATATCAAATGCATTCTACTGTTCTGTTTATGCTTGCCATGCCTTGTGTAGACATGGTACTGTGTAAATCAATTGTATCAATATAGACTAATAATTACAGATTCACAATATAGTTATACACAAGCAAGAAATCTAAGGTTGTTGTAAATTTCACCAGCTGCCATGTCAAGTCCATTATAATTGTGACTAACAGTGTTCAACATTATTCAGGTAAATAGCAAATAACAAAGGACACAAGTTTTCTCCTTGCCATACCTCTACATCACATGAGAAGAAGGCTGACACAGCCTGGCCCTGATTTATACATGATTTAGCATTTTTGTATATGTTGTATACAACTTTCAACACATTACCATTAATACCGCATGAAATTATCTTAGACCACAGTGAGGACCAGTCTACTAAATCAAATGCTTTCTTATAATCGATGAAGGCACAATAAAGGCTTTTGCGTTGAGACAAATACAATTCAACCAATACCCCTATCTGAACACTGCCTGTTCTTCACCTATTACATTCGCTTTGTTTAGGTATGTGGTCAGTCTGGTGTTCTGAACAATCACTAAGGATTAATGAACACTTGTGCAGAATGTCACCCACTTGGCAGGTTTAATTGATCTATTCAGCAATGAGGACACTGCTTAGGCCTCACTCTGGACACTGTCACTCACAGTGTTATGTATTGTCTTAGTTGGTGCATTGAGCTAATCTACTTGACCATGAATCAGTGGTGGCTCTGGTTGTGTATTACACCCAGCTGTGGAGCTAAGATTCTCTGCCTGCTATTGTTTGATGGAAACTGTGACTAATCTGTAATTGGTCACTGGCAGTAGCTTGTGTCAACAGACATAATTAAGCCACTAGACCCCTGTTAAACTGGACAGTTGCCTGTAGGTTTTAAACTGTGTCAAACAATGAGTCTACCTTTTGCTCTCAAATAATCTGTCCTCTTAGTTTTACACATAAATGCATAATCTGGCATAACTTGATAATTCTTTGTAGCAGCACATTTGTACTTCCAGTGTATCATTGCAACATAACATACATATTACATACTGTATGCCACATTTGAATGTTGTGCATGTAATATTTCCATGCAATCCATTTGCATATATAATGTAAAACTTCAACAGCCATTTTCTTCAATTTTACTTTTTGACCCCTACCATGTTCAATGCTCCATAACTTTGCCAATTTTTGTAGGAGTCATAATTTTTGAAACCGTGTAAAGCACCCTACCCAACCTTTACAAGAATGTAAGAAAACAATGTTACAATTTTTCCGACTTATCACTCATTTGGTCAGCCAGGGTCACATATCGATGTATTAGTCCAAAGGACTTCAGGGCCTCTTGGCCCATTTTTTTATTTGTGATCAAATGTTAGTGTACCGAGTGTAACTGGCATCGTGCTATCTAACAAGACCAGTGTCAGTGGGCACTCAATTGGACGATGCCTGTGTAGTCTATCAAGCCACTCTTACATGTAATTTAAAGTAACGCACTGTGGTATCAAATTTTGGCAGACAAATATTTGTAATAACGAAATCGAGGTGGGTCCAGATTCTACACGAGTATCCATGGTAGTACTGTCTTCTTGTCATAAATCCTCCTCTGCTATTCTCGTGGTCGCTGTTGCTTTCCTGGTTGATGTTTATTGCCAGTGGTGCCAGTGGTGCTAGTGGTGCCAGTGGTTCACCAATGTATGCAGCGACAAACCAATAAGTTCTCGCATTTGCGATAGAAGTCTCTAAATCACCAGAATCTAACCCCATGTCTTCCATGTTTCACAATTTACAACTTAACATCCATTTTGCTGAGGAAAGTTACATCATTTCAGCTTATACTGTGCTGGTTCAAATAAAAGTAGTAAAGTCAGTTATAACTTACAGCAGCTTCTTCAGTTACCCCAACGTGAATCAAATAAAAATTAAATCCTGTAAACTATAACGCCATATATAGTCACTATAACAATCATATGCTCTGTCTAATGCCCGAATGCAGTTATGACTACATAATCGAACATATGCAGTTTCTATAGAATTCTATAACAAATCTCCAGAATTATATAGTGCAAAATATTCTAAGGAAAATCATCCGCAAATATCCAATAGAATATTGTATAAAGTATTTGCTTTGGGCAGGTTGGCAGCCGTTTGTGCCACTGTTGCAAAACAGACCTTGGTCCACAACTTTTAAGTTGCTAAACTCATCAGACGTGTGAAATAAATATGAAAAAGTGTACCTTTACGATATGCATCTTGCTCAATGATTGGTGGAGTAGCACAAATAACTGGACATAGACTCTATGCAAAGATACCATTGTATATTTAAACAAGGCCCCAGTCTATATTTGCTGAGGTGTGAGGCTGTTTGCTCCTGTACCAGTTTATGATTTTATTCTGTTTCTTCATTCTTTACAGGATGAAGAACCTCTGAAGACTCGTAGATTGTCTCCTGCTCAAAGTGCAAGCAGCGGCATGGTAGATATAACCTGTGTCAAAATTGAAGAATGCACACCAGAGGAGAAAAAACAGGGGGGCAGAAGAAAAGAACAACTGAAAGTGAAACTAAAAGCAATCATGACTAAAATAGAGAAGGACAGTGTACAGACAATTTTTGACAAAAAGGAAGACACCAAACAAAACGAGAAAAAACATAGATGCAGAAGAAAGTACAAACTGAAAGGGAAAGTGAAAGGAAACCACACTGGACGAGCGAAACAAAGCAGTGTAAAGAGAATCCATGAAATCCAGAAAAACGCCATCTCAAGTAAAGAATGTAAACCACAAAAAGAAAGAACACAAAGATGTATAACAAGAGAAAAAGTGAAAGTGAAAGCAAGCATGCCTGACAAACAGAAACAAACCAGGAGAGATCAATGGAGAGTGGAGAAGAAACAAAATCGAATGAAGAAGACACTTGTAGTGGATCATCAAGCACCACCTGCAATACCATCGTCTTTACATCGTCGCAGAGAGGTCAACTCCAAAAAGAGAAACCAATTTACAAAACACAACATAAAACAAGGTATCTGAAATATTTTATTCAGTATTTGTAAACTTTTTAAAACATTTTGTAATATGCACAAAATAGAGTAAATATAATTCAAATTACATCATACAACCCCAAACGCATTTTATGTTCAACTAAAAATGTGATATTGCTTAATTTAACACAAAGCCAGTATGGTTCATGTGAGAAATATGTTTTTGTTATTCTACATTTACGGCTAGAAAATCATACTAACTACATTATACATGTATGATGTTGAACGTATGCATATAAGCACTGGTATAGATAATAATGTCTGTACTCTGAACTAGTACTATTACTCAGACATATAATATAGACAAGAACAGAAAGTGAGGTAGTGAGTGAATATGAGAGGGAGAGAGGGGGAGAGGAAGAGAGAGAGTAGGGAGGGAGAGGGAGGCAGAGAGAGGGAGAGAGGGAGGGAGGGAGAGAGAGAGGAAGAGTGAGAGAAGAGAGGGAGAGGGAGAGCAAGAGCGACAGAGAGCATAGCCAACAGAGACAGAGTGGTGGTGATGACCGTTGTTGTTCTGATGTTTACACAGGACTGAGAAGTATGAAGTGTGAAGAACAGCTGCCAGAGAATGCCTTACCACCCGAATGTCTGCTGTACGACAATACGCCTGTTCTGGGTGAAATTACATTAGCGGCCAGTAAACCAGACGTCATAGTTAAGGTTGAGTCTAAACCAGGTGTCAGTATTAAGTTTGAGTGTGAAAACAGATGCTATGTGGAGACGAGACAGTGGGTGGTGGACGAGGATGGTGTGCTGAAGGCAGTCAAGACAGAACCCACAGAGGACGGGAACACTGACGCAACCTACTGATGGTTGTTGTGAATAGCACCAGCTTAGGCATCAAATGCTTGTATATAAAATGTTTGTGATATCCAATACTTGGAATTGTATTGTTTGAACATCAAATATTCACCCAATGTGTGGACATTGATTTTGGATTCCTAATGTTTGGACTTCCATGTTTAAACATCCAATGTTTGGATATCCAGTGTTGGATATCCAGTGTTTGGACATCCAACAGTTGGTCACCCAATGTTTTAATGTCCAATGTTTGTGGATTACCATGAACTTCAAATGTTTGATCAGTGTTTCGACATCCAGTGTTTGGTCACACAATGGCTGGGCTCCCTATGTTTCTACATCCAGTTTTTTTAAGAGACAATGGAGTCCAAGTGTTTAGACGTCCAAAATGTACAGATTCCCAATGTTTGAACACCCGATGTTTGGCATCCAATGGTTCAATTGAATCATCTCCTAATGTTTGGACATCCTGTGTTTGGGCCAAATGTATAAAAACACCAGGAAACTCAAGAACTGTCCTTTTTAAACTACAGTCCTGTATGAACATTAAAAAATATATTATAAAAAACAACTCCAGCTACTTAAATGGAAACAAAAGGTAATTGTTTGGGTATATATTCACCAAAAACAGTTGATACAATCAAATGATTTGCCACACATTTTTCTTAAGTGGTAAGCCCTATCTTAAACCATACCGAAGATTTCGATGAAAAAAATTAATAGATATAACAACATTGCAGTAGGACAGCTAACTTTCACTTTCCATTTTACTACAGCTACGACAACTAGTTATGATCAATAATGTACAGCTGGTTTAATTTATGGCCTTATTATAGGCTACCATAAGACCAGGGCATTATACCTGGCGCAGCCCTGTGCTGGCCCAATGATTGGACCAGTGAAGAACCTATGTGTGTGCATGTTTAGTTGTGAACAGCTGTAAAGGGATTATTACATCAAGCATCACGTTTCTATAAATTGTTAAAACATATTTCAGGTGTATTATATTGCAGCTTTTCTGGGATTCTATTCAAAACAGTTTCACCCTTTGACGCTTCGTGACGAGCTAACTGCTTTTGCCGTATCATACCAAAAACAAACAGAATACCCCCCTTAAAAACCTGGACCTGGCGATATAGAGTAGTAAGTACACGTTGTTGTAGGTATGTTTGCACAATCCGTGCGACATGAGATTGGGCATGGAAAAAAGAAGCAAAAAAGGTTTACCCTACATGTCATGCAGCTCAAATCACAACTGTTGCTTCTGAGCCTATCGGCCCCAACGCCGTCGGTGCACTCATACACGATCAGCAGACTTGCAATTGGAAACCAGAAAACGGGAGTCATCTAAAAAAAGAACTTGGTTCCACATTGTCTGTGTCCAATCCCGGTGTGAGGAGGAAGCTGCTTTATGGTCGGCGGCATCTGAGACCAGCTGCGCGCAAGTGACATCTCATTGTCCGATCGCTATCGAGCAAGCTCGCTCTATTTGCAATAGTCGTGACGTCACCTTTTTAAAATGATATGCAATTTCCAGTGCAGGCCGTAATCTGCCCACTATCGGAAATTGATCAAGCGTCATGAAATTTTCTCGTTGCGATTACCTCAAATAAACAACTACAGGGTTTAATAGTCCAGGACTTTTTTGGCCAAAATAGGGTCATATTGGAACAAATTGCAATAGACGCAATTTTTGCAGTTTTGATAGTAGACATATATCCTAGATAACATATCAAAAGTCTACGCCTGTAAAATTTGAGGAACATTGTCAAAATTACGCATATGTTGGGGCCTCCTCTAGCTTTTCATGTGCGATTTCGTAACGATTATACTTTCTGGACAAAGAATGAGCAAGGTAATGTTCTATAAACCTCAAATAATCCAAAATGCGTGGTCATAAATACGCACATATTATATTCAAAGAACAAAACATACATAGACATTAAATTATTTTAATATTGCCTTAGTTTTTCAATGAAAATGCTTATTGGTATCAAACATGCACGTCTAGCTGCAATTACCTGTCCAATTCGTCTCGTGTGTAACATGTTTATGTTCAGCATAGGAGCATGTTACTCTCGTGAGCATCTGTTGTACATCTAACATAATACATTTAACAGCGGAACATTATAATGACACCTTGATATAAAGTCAACATATAAATACACGAATCTAGCTAATAAGCTTAATTGATTAACAATTGCCATATTTTCTCCCACATAACATGATTATAATCTGCATTACCATATAAGTATGATGCTGTCATGAGCATTGACCGTATGCGTAGCATAACGCAAATGCATTTTAGCACAACGCATAGTAATTATAATGAACACTTCCGTGATGTTAGGTCAACACATGTATACTTGAATCTGTATAGCCCAAACGGTATGTTCCTATAGCGCAATACCTAGTCCTTTGGACTGCTCAAAACGCTTTATCCTGTATTCTCTGGCAGACCTGTTCAATCGAATACCATCGAGATTTCTCTGAGAAGCATTCAGCCACACTGCAGTTAATGCACGAAGAGTATTCGTACTCAAGTATCCATCATTGTCTATAGCCATGTATTCAGTCATATAACTGAGTTGAACTGGAGCAACGTAGAGTGAACGAGCTTGCCCAAGGTACGATATGGCAGCACAAGTTTCGAAATCGAGTTCTCTTGATTGAGAGTCCAATGCCACTGCGCTCCACACAAACATTTTATTGATGTAAAATCGATGTATTACGTATTAATTAATAGTACATACACAGCAATTCCGACTGAATATGATATGTCTTGAAACTAGAACCAGCGTCTGAATGTCATGAAATCATTCAACCTTAAATTTAAAAAAATATAAAACATAGACCTCCCTAAGTTTGTTTTCTCCTTCGACAAACGTAAGACTACTTATCGTCCATCTCCCCATGTCATCACTGACGTAACTCTAGATTTACTTTGAGCACCCTGTGTCACGACATTGACTACGTGCAGGGAACACTCAAGGTTTTTCTTGCAAAGTGCACCTTTCCAAAGTGAAATATGTGGATCATTTACACCGAATTATTAGTCTAGTCAATCTGTGGTTCAACCTCAAACAAATTTCAATAGTAAGCTTTGTGGCATTTTTAGATTCTACAGTGTGTTTATGCTACCAGAAAAAAAGTCCACCAAAATCCACTTGGTAGAACAATGTCATTTTTAGTCCTTTGGGCCGAATGTCCAAGGGACTGTTGCCATCACTCTGCGTCCGCCGTCCGCCGTTAGCTGCCGTATCTCGGAAGCTGTTCAGCAACTTTTTTCTAATTTCGCATAGACGTATCTTAGGATACTGCCACTGTGAGAAATCTGTATTTGATTGAATCATTCTAAGGGCCCCCAAGGGCCCCAAAAAGCTGGTTATTTGTCACATTTTGTACATTTTTTTCAAAAATTGTTCAGCAACTTTTTTTCAAATTTTGCATAGATGTATCTTAGGGTGCTACCACAATAAATCTGGATTTGATTGAATCATTCTAAAGGCACCTCAGGGGCCCCAAAAGTGCAAATGTTTTACATTATGTAACTGTTTATGGTAACATTTTGATATTTGTTTTATAAAGCATTATACACACTAGCCAATTCTCTTAACTCTGCACTAGCTTCGTCATTTTAAATTTTCTTTAGTCTACCTTTTGCTCTAAAATAATCTGTCCTCTTAGTTTTACACATAAAGACATAATCTGGCATAACTTGATAAATCTTTGTAGCAGCACATTTGTACTTCCAGTGTATCATTGCAACATAACATACATACCGTGTGCCACATTTGAATGTCATGCATGTAATATTTCCATGCAATCCATTTGCATATATAATATAAAACTTCATCAGCCGTTTTCTTCATTTTCACTTTTTGACCCTTACCATGTTCAATGCTCCATAACATAATTTTTGTAGCAGTCATAATGTTTGAAACCGTGTAAAGCACCCTACCCAACCTTTACAAAAATGTAAGAAAACTATGTTACAATTTTTAAGACTTATTAACTCATTTGGTCAGCCGGGGTCACATATCGACGTATTAGTCTAAAGGACTTCAGGGCCTCTTGGCCCATTTTTACATATTGCCAAGTGGTCGTAGGTCTCACTGACATGTTAGAGGGGTACACGTAATTCATGTTGTATAACTTATTTTCTGTGAGAATACTATAAAGATGATGTATAGCATTGGAAAGGCAATGCATATATCCATGTAGTGGTACCTAACAAGTGTCATTGCAATGAATATTAAGGTCAGGATCGTATTCTAAACACATTTGAAAATTATCGCAATTTACATGTACCCCGATTTTCGGCCAAGTCCAGTCAAACAATGCTTTAGCTCAAGCAAATTGTAATAGCAATCATAATGGCGTCTTTAGTTAGCACTATATGTCTGCATTATTAGATAAAAAGTCCACAGTAATTCACGTGGTGGAACATTTTCAGTTCTGACGATAATGACAAGGGGTCGAAAGTCGCTCTCAGTCACTTTTGTCATAGTAAAATTTAGGGAAAGGCATTATTTAAGCTGAGTATTGTATATTCTTTGCATAATTCATACACATGATGTACACCATTAGAAAGGGTATGGATAGATTAATACAACGATATACATAAAGTTTAATTCCATTTAGTAATAACATGAAAATCATTTTCTAAACAAAGTGAAACCCGAATTTTAGCCGCAATTGGGAGTAGCTTTGCGAGCAACCGAATTTTGCTTACATATATAGTCATAAACTTGTTTATTTCAAAACATTTTCTGTCCTTAGCTATTGTTTATAACTAGTAACATATATTAGTATGTTTTGTATTTGGTTGATATTTTAACTCAGGTACTTATTCCAATATCAGTTATCTTCACCCAAACCATACGCTATAAAAATGCACTCAGGTGTGTACGTACATCCTTATTATTGCTTAACATATAGTGTTATTTACTGGTACATGACACGTTCAAACACTGCTGTCGTTGAGAGCGTCCACGGAGATGTTAGTGGAAATTTGACACACCACAAAGTACATTCAACTCCTTTCTTTTCGCAACTGCATTGCAACGGATTGTAGTTTGTCTTGCCAAAGCCAACAGCTCACTCGGTCGCCTGCTGAAATGTATACGGATGACAGAATCACTCGCTCCGTTTGTCAACAAAGATACAGGTATACAAGGCTGTCGTCGTCACTACCTTTTTGTATGGGGCAGAGGCGTGGTTCCTCTACAGAAAGCAAGTACAACTGCTTAAACGGTTCCACCAGCGTTGTCGGCGCTCCATCACGGGACTGTATTGACAGGATTATGTCTCCAACAAAGAGGTCCTGGAAAAGACAACATGGTTTCGATGCTCTGGAGGTTTGATGCTGAGACAGCTCCTCTGGGCAGGCGACGTCTCGCGAATGGATGACATCCGAATGTCATAAGTTTTATTTTGTGATGAGCTTCGTCGGGGTAACCGAGATAGAAGGCCCCCACGGTCACTAAAAAGATCAGCTGAAGCGGCAACTCACCCTGGCAAGACCACAAAGGTTGAGAACAGCAGACAGAAACAACTACAGAGCGACTAACATGACAGCTGCCCAGGACTTTGAGCATTCCAGAAGTTAATCAGACGGGGAGAAGCGGAGGAAAGAATCTGCGTCTCAGGCACCTTCAGGCCACGTAAACCCTTGCCCAACCTGCTCCAGAGCCTGCAAATCCAGGATTGGCCTCTGCAACCACCAGAATGCGTACCGCCCCCCCCACCAGGGACGGGGATCTTCCCACTCATCTTCACAAGCGAACAATCTGCCCCACACAACGGATCACCGACAGCAAATGGGCTGGAGCTACTGGGAGGTCAGTCATCTTTGGAATATGGTACTTGTCTTTGACAATCCAGTTCTAGTCCGTGGCTTTTAGAGTTTTCTTGGATCCTTTCCACTGTTGGTTCTGAGAGTTGATCCTGAGGCTGTGCTAGTGGACAGCAGTTGAAGTACGGGGTAGAGTTATCCCTGTGCGTAAGCTGCGCTTGATGCTACATATTCAGTGAAATGCTTGTACAGTAAACCATCAAGGTTTTTGCCAATGTTGCCTCATTGGAAGCACACAATAGCTTGTTTTGTCTGCAGTAACCAATTCTTCAACTGTTGCTATGGTATGATATCTTTGCCCACAGCTGGGCTCAGATATTCTGTGAGAGCTCGGACGTTATATACTTGTGCTATGCTTTTTAGGCTCTGGCATTGAGAACACATCAAAGGGATCTTGTTGAAAGTGGTAACACAACAGCACTAGCAAATCGGTGTCTTCACCAATGAGGATAGTGTCGATTTTGTCTGATGAGTTCAGTGCGGCCTAACGATTATTAGCTTATTGTCCTCTGCATGAAAACAACAGCACCCAGCTTTCTTAAGCTCAATGCTCAGTAAGTTGATGAATATGTGCTTGTCTTCTCTGTTGGCCAACCCCCCCCCCCTCTATGAGGAGGACCTTGCTGATCAGCCGCCTCCCACAGTATCATCTGAAGATGTGCCATTCGCACATAATCTATGGGAGGCATGATGTGCACTGGCTTCCCATTCTTTCTCCAACACTCATATTCAGATGATGCTGTGGAAGGTGGCTGACCAGCAAGGTCCTCCTCATTTGGCCATCGCGCAGTTTGTGTGGGGGGTGATGGACGGTATCCCGCCACCCAGCTTTGACATTGGCCTCCCGGATCCTTCAGGTCTGATTGGGGCCATGCGTATGTAATATATTTGAAATCATCGCACCTGAAAATCTATCTTTTGGCATAAACATTACTGCTCTAGGTGATGTAGGTCTTTAGTTATAGCGATAATTGGTTTTGATGGACGCCATCTTTAAAAATGGCAGATATCTGAATGTTAGCAAAGGTCATGTGTAACGTATTTGAAATTGCCGACCACAAGTCTACACATTAACATAGACATGATGACTTTGTGTGACATAATTGGTAAGATATTGTGAAATGTGTTTTGACGACCGCCATCTTTAAAAATGTCGGATCCGATAGTCGGTGAAGGCCACATGTAAAATATTTGAAACTTCTGGCGTCTAAAACCCATGTTTTGACACCATAATTAAGGTTGTAGGTGACGTAGTTGTTAAGATATGCGGAAATGTGATTTGGCGGGGAATTTCTTTTAAAACAAAAAGTAAAATTGCCACCTCAGATTTTCTGTTGACTGAAACATTGTAGGGGGATATTCATGCAAAAAAAGCTTTTGGAAAACACATTGCACGGGAAGACTCGATACACCGCACTATATTGAGAATTTGAATAGACACTTGTATGTATGCAACCACTGTCAACTATTTATCCTATGGTGTGCAACAATATTACAATGAGACTCAATGTGTTTTCTGTTGTTGATTGTGCTATTATTATTATAGGAGCATAGACAATAGATGCGAACCAAAGACTGTGGAAATATGCATAAAAATTGCATTGGAGATAAGCATGTAATAAGATCCAAGATGGCCGATATCTGAAAGTTTTATGAAATGACAAACATGCTGCCGTTATATAGAGTAAGGTGGGGCAAAGCTCCCATATTGGGGCATAGCGCCCATGCCACTATCTTGGCGAATATTGCATTTTATGGCTCCACATAGCGATCAAATGATTAATTACTGAGTCCTGACGACACATCAACGTGCTATGGCTCTACAGAATCGAACACGATGTAAGTACAACCGATTTATTGTTTCTTTACGATTTGTTATAAGATCGCTTCCATATTAATCAATAAATTGCCCCTAAATGGTTACGAATTTTGAAACGCTTGGAATAGCTTTCTAAGCTATGTTATATAACCTGCATTTTCACGCCTTCAGTTACGGTGAGCGATAAAAGAAAATGTCATGACTCAAACGTTATCATCATAGTTGTCAGTGGGGCATAGCGCCACCTGTGAATGGGGGCAAAGCGCCCATGCCTGCGCGCTATGCCCCATCTGCAATTATTGATATAAAAGTAGCATTGTGAATATATATATATAGAGAGTTTGTGTTTAGCGGGCACACACACAAACACGCGCACAATTATTTATAATAATGTGTGTGTGTGTGTGTGTGTGTGTGTGTGTGTGTGTGTCCGTGTGAATTTTAATGATATAATTTTATCAAACGTTCTTGTGATTATTATAATGATAACAGTTACAGCATGTTCGTTTCAGGTTGAGAGACAGCATGGTTCGAACGTACAAAAGAAAGTCTACACAGGGGTCGTATGGGTCTGAACGACTGGCGTTAGCTGTAGCGGCTGTCCACGAAGGACAGAGTATACGAGGTGCAGGGGCAGATTATGGAATACCAAGGCGCACACTAAAGCGCCATTGCTCTGGTGTTGTACAGCCCCCTGGCGTTATTGCTATGGGTAGCAAGCGTTGCGTATTCTCAAGTGCCTTTGAAGCACAATTGGTAGATTATGCAAAGGAGATGGCCAAAAGAATGTACGGATTGACAACTATTGTTGTCAGGCGTTTGGCTTACGCTGTTGCCGCAAAATTGGGCATACAGCACAATTTTGATGACGAGCGTGGGCTAGCAGGAAAGGACTGGCTGTCAAGTTTCATGAAGCGCCACCCAGAGTTGTCGATTTGTGCGCCAATTTCCATTAGCCTGGCCCGTGTCGAAGGTTTCAACCGCGATGCAGTTATGGCGTTTTTTGCTTTGTACAAAGATATCCTGCAAGGAGGGATCACAGAGCTACTGCCATTTGGAACTGCGATGAAACTGGCTTCACGACGGGGAAGGTCGTATGCGAAACTGGAAGAAGGCAGGTGCGAAAGGTTTCGAGCGGTGAGAGTGGAAAGAACATTACCGCGCTGTGCTGTATAAGCGCTGCCGGTTCTTACATTCCTCCGCTGTTTGTGTTCCCTCGCAAGAGAATGATGGAGGCTCTCATGAACGGTGCCCCTACTGATTCGATTGGTGCAGTGAATGATCGCAGTTCAGGCTATATCGACTCAGCTCTGTTCAAAGCACCCGCGCTCCAGATGTCGCCACTGGTGTATCTGCACCGGCAGTTTCTGCCGAACATCCTGCAAGTCCTGCAGGATCTGAAGGTGACATTCGCGCTATTATTATGAGCTGCTCGCCACCACCGCCGCCGAACAAGAAGCGTTAACATGTAGCGAGAAGAACCACCAGTGTCGTTCTGATTTCTTCGCCTTACAAGTTAATTGCTGAGAAAAAACGCGACATGAAGAAACTAAAACGTTCGCTGGTGGTAAAGAAAATCAGCGAGATCAAGCTGCCCAAGTCAGCACAAGAGCCTATTGCTGGTCCGTCTGGGGTGTCAAACCAAGAAAGGAACATTGACGAAGACACATAATGCGTCGTTTGCTGCGATCCTTACGCCAACAGCAAGTCCAGAGAGGTTTGGCTTCAGTGTCTGAGCTGCAAGAAATGGGCACACGCCGCGTGCACTGCAGGCGACCCATACTACATTTGCCACATCTGTGAATCAAACTCAGACTAATTTGGATGAACAAATTCAACAGCACGTCGTCATAGCACATGTCGCTACACTGAAGCCACAAGCGAACTGCATTCAGTTTCCTTGGTGCGATATCGTTCTTTGTTCGTGTTTCATTTGGTTTGTAGGCTGCATTATGTATGTGCATTAAATAAAGTTATGTATTCTTGTTATTAGATAATCATGTTGTAGCCTACTGATAAAAAATACATGCAATTCCACATGGGGCATAGCGCCCATCCCATGTGCGCTTTGCCCCACCTACGGGGCAAAGCGCCCAAATCGGGTGCATGCACATAATTAATCACACTACAAAAACATATTATTCGAATCATGTCAGATTTGCACGACATATACTCAATATAGTTACCGACATATTGTAGATAGTTGTAGGTATATTGCATTAAATAGAGCCAACCGTTATGACGATATTTGTTATCCTGGGCGCTATGCCCCATCCTACTCTACATCTGGGGATGTATTTCTCTTAACAGTTAACCATAAAAATATCGGCCTTGACACCACGTTTGTGATATTATCATGCATAGTTGCAAAGCTATTGAAAAAAATGGGTGTTTCAGTAATGAAGGCCCTAATTTGCATATTTAAAAAAATGCCTAGGTTGTCCCGAGGACAACCAATCTGAATTGCTTCAGGGACCCCACGGGATAGAAAATCCACCGAAACATTATACTAAAGAGCATCCATTTATTCAATTGCAAATGGACTAAGTCAACGTTAGATCGCAACGCTACCCCCATAACGGCTAAAAATCGGGGTTCACTCTGATTAAAAACGATTGTTCACGTTAATATTTAATGAATTTATACTTATTACGCACCGTTGGTTAGACTAATCCATTATTTTGCCAATGACATGCAAAATGTATATGAAATATACAAAGAAAATATATACCATAGCCTAAATAAACCTCTACATTACACTAAGCCAAAACGTCACTGGCAACGACTTTTGACCACTTGTCATTGTCGTCAAAATGACAATGTTCTTCCACATGGAATTCGGTGGGTTTTTTCTGGTAATGTAGACATATAGCACTAACTAAAGACACTGTCATAATTACTATTACAATTTGTTTGAGGTTGACCCTCTTTTGGGCATAGACTGGCTGGACTATATGTGCAACAAGGCATCAGGTGCTGGAGACAGACAGGTCTGTCATGACGGGAAGAAGATAACCGTTGCTCGTCTTTTATCCCCAACCTACTAGTCTCAAGTAGCTTACACACATCCAACTCCTGCACTTGCTGGTGCACCTGTGTGCTGTGTCAACGTCTTTTATCCCCAACCTACTAGTCTCAAGTAGCTTACACACATCCACTCCTGCACTTGCTGGTACACCTGTGTGCTGTGTCAACGTCTTTTATCCCCAACCTACTAGTCTCAAGTAGCTTACACACATCCACTCCAGCACTTGCTGGTACACCTGTGTGCTGTGTCAACGTCTTTTATCCCCAACCTACTAGTCTCAAGTAGCTTACACACATCCACTCCAGCACTTGCTGGTACACCTGTGTGCTGTGTCAACGTCTTTTATCCCCAACCTACTAGTCTCAAGTAGCTTACACACATCCACTCCAGCACTTGCTGGTACACCTGTGTGCTGTGTCAACGTCTTTTATCCCCAACCTACTAGTCTCAAGTAGCTTACACACATCCACTCCAGCACCTGCTGGTGCACCTGTGTGCTGTGTCAACGTCTTTTATCCCCAACCTACTAGTCTCAAGTAGCTTACACACATCCACTCCAGCACTTGCTGGTACACCTGTGTGCTGTGTCAACGTCTTTTATCCCCAACCTACTAGTCTCAAGTAGCTTACACACATCCACTCCAGCACTTGCTGGTACACCTGTGTGCTGTGTCAACGTCTTTTATCCCCAACCTACTAGTCTCAAGTAGCTTACACACATCCACTCCAGCACTTGCTGGTACACCTGTGTGCTGTGTCAACGTCTTTTATCCCCAACCTACTAGTCTCAAGTAGCTTACACACATCCACTCCAGCACTTGCTGGTGCACCTGTGTGCTGTGTCAACGTCTTTTATCCCCAACCTACTAGTCTCAAGTAGCTTACACACATCCACTCCAGCACTTGCTGGTACACCTGTGTGCTGTGTCAACGTACTGCTGCAAATGTTGGAAGTGAGGTCTTTGGGTGAACGAGCGAACTCTTGACTGCCACCTTCTCACAAAACCATCTGCACCTTAAGTAATCCACACTGTCTTCCAGTTTCCGCTATAAAGTCATACAAGCACCATCTCACCTTCTGCTACAACATGCTCTGTTGAAGCATCATGCGTCCCAAACTATTCAGCTTGCCTCTGGTGCTGGCTGAAGTTCAATTTTCTTCAGAGATGCTCCTTTTCCAAGGCCGCGTAGCCGGGAAGTGCTGTTACATCCTAATATAGCATGGGTGAACATAATATTGTTACACATATATTTGCCCAGCTGGTCCTTTACGGTATCTAGGTCTCCCACACAGTCCTTCTTTGTGGTTGACGTTGCATCACTATGTATGAACAAGTTGTGGGCATTTGGGCCAGCACGAACGGAAAGGAGGACAACCAGACATGAGTCACCCCCACCAGAACAGTGTTAACCGTCGTTGCAGACTTGACTGCAGTCTGCAAAATCACCTGATCTGTATCACCATGGACAGGTTTGGTTTGACATCCTGTGCTCCAAGTATTCCCTCAACAAACTGATGAAACTGAGCTTGTTGTTTTGGTTTGCAAAGAAGACACTCTTATTTGCCGTAATCCTCATATGATTGGTGAACATGACGTCCGCGTCAGCTTTTCCTCCCATTCGTGTCTTATAAGGCCCGTAGCCAGCTTTTTATAATGGGGGGTTCACATGTTACCAATTCAGACTCCAGGGACGCCACAAGTTCGTGTGGGGTTTTATTTTTTCACAATGCAGAGGGCCCCACGTGTTCACGTGGGGCCTCATAATGCAGAATGCTACATTTCTAACTGGAAGAACAATGAAGTGGGTGTGAGATTGGTGGACCATGTGGTTTCGTTTTATATTCTTTAATCTTATATACAAACACCACATTAGCATCCCCAGCTGGCCCATAACGAGGTCGTTTTAATTAAGTTAGTAAATTAACAAACCTTTACAAAACATGCCCAGTAAATAGAAGATTAGAACAATTATTGTCCTCTTGTGGAATTTGAATTAAATTCTAGGTGTCAAATAGTCAAGTACCATATCCTGTACACCACACTGACTCCAGGAAACACAAACTGTATTTTACAACTATACGGAACACAAAATGGACATAATAATTGATAATAACGGCTCTTCACATATTCTTACATCCTCATCAGCGATGAGGCTCCCCTTTCTGAGATCTACAAACATGCAACTAGCAACCACAGTATTTCGGCAACCAAACAGCCACACAATTACACGATTCCTCATCAGAACGCACATTTTAAAATAGGTGAAGCTAAAATTTATTTTGTATTGGTTAAATATAATTATTCATCGAAATTCGCGTTCCAGCTCAATAGTTGAAAATTATGATTCGTGTTAAGCCAGATGACTTTGTTAATTGGGTTTGCAGCTTGTAAGAAATACACTCGCTACATATTTTAAGTTGTTGATTGTTGAAAATAGCCTCTTTGACAGTAAGTAGTTATCTTAATCAGCATAATAAAAATAAAAAGCCGCACCTTTCGTTCACTTTTTAACAGAGTTCTGATGAGAAATAATGAATTATTTTATATGGGTTAACTTATGTGCTCATAATAATTAAATCACCGTCACCCCGTTCATTCACCAGTATTTTGTTTGCATATGTAACCTCTTGAATGACTACGATTAGAATTCATAATTTTATGTTTTGTGTAAACCTGGCTTCTTGTGTATTTGTTACGCCCATACGTTTTCATAACCGGAATCCCTGGGATAGTGTGAAGTCCTTCTGTATGGCTAATTGGATGCAGTGGTCCTTTGACACACATTCCTCTAGTGACTGCCCTTTTCACACATGGCATTGGGGACTGACCCCTCAGCCAGGCTCCCATACATTCAGTGATGATCACTTAATAGATAATGGTTCTCCCTTGATCATCAGCACAAATCAGGCTTTCTTGGCATTCCTTTTAATGCTTGAACACTATCCAGCAGCTTTTATGAGGGGGGTTAACGTTTTTGAGAAACATGGAATACAATTAGAGGTTCACATTTTAAAGATGCATTTTGGAGAATGGGGGGATTCACAAAAAGGGGATTCAGGGGAACCCCGTGAACCCCCCTGGCTACGATTGGGTCATTCATAAAAAATAATGATAGATTTATCAAACTTCCGATACTCGAAACAAGTATGGTAGCAGTGAATGAGATGGCGGCGAAACATGAAATTGGGACGTATTGTGTATTTAATCTTATTACTTTGATATGTTTAATGTTGGTTACCTGTACTCAAGTCTCCACTAGTCACGTCACCCGAAGGCGTATGTTCAGTAGTCATTTCACAAATAGTCATTTCACCAGTAATAATGTATCTAGTAGTCATATCACCAATAGTAAAAAACCACTAGTCATTTCATCAGTAATCATGTGACCAATAGTCGTTTCATTAGTAATCATGTCTCCATGGTAGTAACGCATCAGAGTCTCCAAAAGTCATATTACAAGTAGTCATATCACCATGTTACAATAAACATTATTCTTCTCCTCCTCCTTCTTCTTCTCCTCCTCCTCCTTCTTATCTTCCTCCTCTTCCTTCTCCTCCTCCTCCTTCTTCTCCTCCTCCCCCTTCTCCATCTTCTCATCCTGTTTCTACCTTTCTTCGCCTCATCATTATTCTCCTCTTTCTCCTTTTTGTTCTCTTTCTATTTCTCCTTCTTGTTATCTTCCTTCTTCTTCTCCTCCTTTTTTCTTCTCCTCCTTCTTCTCCTCTTTCTCTTCCATTTTCTTCTCATCATTCTTCTACTTCTCCTCCTTCTCCTACTCCTCTTTCTTCTCCTCCTTCTTGTCCTCCTCCTTCTCCCATTCTTCTCCTCCTTCTCCTTTTTGTTAACTTTCTTCTTCTCCTCCTCCTTATTCTCCTTATTCTCCTTCTTCTTCTCCTCCTGCTTCTTCTTCTCCTCATCCTTCTTCGTCTTCTCCTTCTTCTCAGCCTTCTCCTCTTTGTTCTCCTTATTCTCCTCCTTCTCATTCGTCTCCTCCTCCTTGTTCTCATCCTTCTTCTTCTTCTCCCCATTTTCTCTTCCTCTTTCTTCTCTTCCTCCTTGTTCTCCTTCTCATCATTCTCCTACTTTTACTCCTTTGTTTTCTCCTTCTCATTATTTTTTCTTCTTCTCCTCCTCCTTCTTCTCCTCCTCCTTCTTCTCTTTCTCCTCCTCCTTATTCTCCTATTTCTCCTTCTTGTTCTCCTCCTTCTTCTCCTCCTCCTTCTTCTCGCCCTTCTTCTTCTCCTCCTTCTCCCTTTCCTCCTCCTCCTTCTTCTCCTCCTTCTTCTCCTCCTTCTCCTTCTAATCCTTCTTCTCATCCTCGGCCTCCTTATCACTCTCCTTCTCCTCCTTCTTTTTCTTCTTTTAATCAACAAATATATCAACAAATCATCAGCAGTGAACATTTATGTTCCGTGGATGACATATGACGTTAGCGCGCCGCCGTAACGACAACAAATTTCGATCCCGAAGCGACCAATTTTATGCCGCCGACACGTCCAAGAATTTCACCGCCGAAGCGACCTGGAACCAATTCGGCAGAGGGCGACACCATAAACAAAACCACATGCATGTTGATAATTACGCCAGAAAATGGAATTTGTTGTTGGAACTTACGAAGAATTGATACTAGGTTACAAATTAACAAAAGATGGTGATGTAAGTTATAAGTCTTGTGATTAAATTTCTGCAACATTTCGGGGTTTAGTTGCTCTAAAACGGCCACACACGTGGATGTACTGGGCGATATTAGCATAATAACAGCCGTCTCAATGTTCAAGCCCAGCCCAAACGTCATCGGTCATGCGTCCTGCGAAATTGTTTTCTTGGGTGGCACAAACTAAATGACTGTTCTTATCTTAGAAATAAAACCAGGAAAAGGTGACACCACCATGACATAATCCATAATTTTAGATGGGACAGTACTTAAAAATTAATAAAGTTAGGTTGGGCCTAGTTTACAAAGTTAGACTAACGTAAACCACTAATTACTAATAATTATAAATACTAGCAACGTGTTCTCCAAAAATACTGCTACATATGGTGCTACGCAGACACAGGATCGTTTCATGAGTATTCGTAAATGATGTATACATGTTACATGACATAATTCGCCACACAAGTTATGTACATCATAATTCATGTACCCAACTGATTGACAGACGGTTCATGTGGGTTGGACCACATGTAACGTCGCTAATGCAACCAATGGTGAATTTCAAGACAATTTAAGTCTTCTGAGGAAGGGGCATAGATTAATCCCTGAAAATTTGGTGCCCGATGTGTATGCCAGCTAGGAGGAAAGTGTTGACCCACCCATCCACATACACATGCTAGCTTGGTTATACTATTATAGTCCATATGACACTGTAACAAAATAAGTATGAAAGAAATACAATTTACATGTTTCTGTCTTACATAAAGCCTGCATACAATTATAGATGTTACGTCTGCACATTCACAAACAGTTGGGAATCTAGTTTAAATTAAAGAAATGTTATTGTATTTCAGGACTGCACCCTGGAGACAAGCTTTACAGATCACTCCCACACTGGCTGCGTGAAGACAGTGGCCATATCGAAGCGAGGCATCCTCGCCACAGGGAGCAGCGATGAAACCATTAAGTTGTTCAACCTTCGCAAACGAAGGGAAATAGGCACACTAATGCACCACAAAGGTATTGGCGAAAACACCATGTTAAAATTATAAATAAAACAACTTTTTCTCTGATAAATTGGAGGATCTAGTTTTATATTCTCACATTTTGTCATAGTCAAACAGGAAACAGTAAGCTGTTGCTGAAAAATTTTGTCTGGCCAAGAAAACTAACTGTGTTGTGTGGTTTGGTGTTACACCTGATGGAGTAAAATGTGTTGGAATCATAATAGGAATGCTGCTAAAATGCTTTACATGGAATCTACCAAAGCCTTGTCATACAGGTTTGAGGTACAGTGTAATATACTTTGTTGTGTACTAGAGTATTTCTTATACAAATCCCTCATGATGTCATAACACTATATATATCACTGGTAAAGAGTTTCATTAGGGCCATCCACAAAGGGCAGTGCAAGGTAAAGAAAAAACATAACACATTTTGTACAATAGAAAATGTTTCTCAAGCAAAAAATAAATGCCTCCCAGTAGTTTTTATTTCTAGTTTGCATGATGCTATGCCATAACAATAATTATTATGATTAATTAAATCAATGGATCATCCCCAGGTTCCATCACTGCTCTGAAGTTTCATGCCAAGACGCATATGTTCAGTACGAGTAACGACGGGACGATAGGCATCTGGCAAGTAGGCAAGTGGGAGTGTCTGAAGACCCTCAGAGGGCATAAGTGAGTATTTCTGATAGTTTGTCGTTCTGTATTTTATTATTGTTCATGTCCTGAACTGAGGGTTGACCACATGTCTCAGGGAATACCTTCTGTAGTCGGAACAGACTGTGTAGGTCAACAGAAGACAGAAATACACTCATCAACCAGGCTGCGAAATAAGGCCGGTCCGATCGTCCCGGACGAGTAGTTTCAGTGATCGGACTAGTCCATGTTTAGTTGAGCAGTCCCATCGGACTAGCTGTTATTATGTAAATTAATTTACGCTATGTATACGCTAGTTGGGTGTTGTGATGGAATAAAACAAAATCAGACAGTAAGGTAGCATTTTATCATAGGCAGCTAAATATTCCGTACGACCGTCTGATCGGAAACTTGCTGAACGCAGTGAATGTAAATGGCGGCTGTTTACATCCGGTTAGAGTAGGATAGGTAGTGCCACCTAGCGACCATGAGTGATGGACAAACGTACATGCGCGGGTTACTGACATCGTTACGTGGTATCCCGTCGTGATGGTAGTTGCGTTATTCCTGCATTGGGTGATTATTTTAGCAAGTTACCAAACGCCAGCAATGTTACTGATTGTTTAGTCAGCTTCGGGAAAGAAAACGCTAATGAAAAGTATAGGGCAAATGATTTAACAAGATTGCCATCCAGAGAATTAACTCTAGATGGCAAGTGGACAAGGAAGCCCTTTGGCTTATCGAGAGTCCAACCCTTTTATCTACATATATCCAGCCCTTCTGAGGTATGTGTCGATTTTATTTTTAAACATATTCACACTACTAGCACCCACACAATCATCAGATAATCTGTTCCATTCATTCACAGTCCTTTGTGAAAATGAGAACTTTCTCACGTCTAATCTACACTGCTCCTTTACTAATGTAACTTCATGTCCTCTAGTCTTTCTATCTTTCTTAACTGAAAAAAACATATTTCTATCAATATTTTCATAACCATTCAATATTTTAAACACTTCTATCTGATCTCCTCTCAGTCTCCTGGTCTCTAGTGTTGTTAAACCACATTCTTTTAGGCGTTTTTCATAACTAAGATCCCTCAGTTTTGGTATCATTTTAGTCGCTCTCCTCTGTACTCTTTCTAGCATATCTATGTCCTTCTTGCGGTATGGCCTCCACGCTTGTATGCAATATTCTAAATGAGGCCTAACTATTGTTTTGTACAGCGGTATTATTAGTTCTTTTTCTTTATATGCTATATTTCGCCTAATCAATCCAAGGATTTGATTTCCCTTTGAAGCTGCAATTCCACACTGCTCTGAAACCTTCATGTCAGCACTAATTGTCAGCCCTAAGTCTGTTTCTTTTACAGTAGTACGTTTTACAACTTAGTCCGACAATGTCGGTCCTTTGTCGCCGTCAGGCTTCAAATTCTGCTGGAATCGCCTTGTCCACGACTCCTGTTTGCTGCCCCTGATTAAACTAGTTATTTCTTCTGATAACTTTGCAATTGGATCTACGAAATCACATGTATTTGTTTCTATTAATGACACATTTAGTTGAACATTTAATTGAAATGGGAAACGGCTTGTTTTCTTTATGAAATAAAGCCACTTTTACTATGTGCTATAACTGTCACACATATATGATACCACAGTATGATTGATTTTTAAGGACTAGTAAAACAATATGAGGACTAGTTGTTTCTGAGTCAGCTAGTCCGACGGACTACCTGTCAATTAAATCCACCGTGCACCCTGATCAACTGGGATGAGTTTATAAAAGTGAGGCACATATCATGTTTACTTTTCTGCACAACAATAAACATACAAATGTATGGTGGATAAGGTCACACAGTAAAGATACAAGTTAGCAGCACATAATGTGAACAAAACTTGATAAATAAACGTATATGAACTTTTGTACATGGCAATAAAAAGGAAATATTTACAAACATGCAACCTTCATATAGTAGGCTGCTATGTCTATATGTTTATCTGTGTTGAAATAGCCAAATAAAAATACAAGAGCCTGTCCTTGGTTACAAATAATAAACTGGTACGATTGATAATGATACTTACATGAATCCATCCCAACTGGACAATATCATTGGCCACTACATCCTGCAACAACTGGATGTTGCCCAGGGTTGTCTCTTTCACCTACTTGATCGGGTACCACTATATGGGTCACTTCATAGTGATTCTAAAAATATAAACAACAAATATTGTTAGAAGTGGAAAATACGACCTTCTGGCAGAATTATGAGCATGTCTACTCGCAGTTAGAAGAGAAGATGACAATTAGGTTGCTGGAATATAGCAACAGGCCCAAGAGAAATGCTATGTATAATAGATTTAACAAGATTGAACAAGATTGCCACCCAAAGAATTAACTCTAGATGGCAGGTGGACAAGGTAGCCTTTTGGCTTATCGAGAGTCCAACTCTTCTGATCTACCTGTATCCCTTCTGAGGTATGGTCGATTATACTAAACATATTCACGTTACTAGCTCCCACACAATCGGCAGATAATCTGTTCCATTAATTTACAGTCCTTTGTGAAAATGAGAACTTTCTTATATCTAATCTACACTGCTCCTTTACTAATGTAACTTCATGTCCTCTAGTCCTTCTATCTTTAATGCTCACCTTGACGGTCTTATCCCTATCAACGGGTCGGCTTAGTCCTCCTCCTCCACTCCATGCGATCTAGGGCCATATCCACTGTGACACATACATCCATCTTTGATTTGTTATTTCCATGTCTTCCTTGGGCATCCTCGTCTTCTGACACCTGGTAACGCTAAGCTCATCACACTGCAGACGACATTATTCTCATCTCGGCGTTGCACATTGCCGAACCATCGTGGGCGGCCACTTCGCATAACCTCGTCGATTGGCGGGAGGTTCAGTACCTGTCTTATTTCTTCATTTCGGATGTGATTCAACCTTGATACTCCGAGGATCCCGCGAAGCATCCTCATCTCTGTGGTGGCAACTTTCCTCTTGTTGTTGGTCTTCATTGCCCAACATTCACTCCCATACGTTAGGGCGGGTCTGATGATGACCTCGTACACCTTTGATTTGAGTCTTAGGGGCATCTTCTTATCATACAGGACCCTGGTTAGTTTCCGCCAGCTCGACCACGTGGCTTGCATGCGTAGGTCCACGTCTCTGTCGATTGTTCCATCTTTATCTATTACTGATCCCAGTTACTTGAAATGGTCTGCATTCCTCAGGGCTTCTCCGTTCAGTTGAATATGTTCAGCGGTCTCCCTTGTTTTGGCCACGTTAATCGTCACACCATTGTCGGTCAAAACATTGTTCCACCGTTGAAGTCTATCTTGGACAGCCACCACTGTCGTGTCATTGATTACCAGGTCGTCCATATAGAGCAGTTCCCATGGTGACTTAGAGCACACTTCCTGAGATACCGTGTCAACCAGCATGATGAATAGGAACGGACTAAGCGCTGAAGTGGAGGCCAATGAAGACTTCAAATTTTTTGCTGGTCCCTCTCTTTGATTTCACACACGTGGTAGCACCTTGGTACATGTCCTGCACTATTCTTATATAAGCTTCCGGGATGTTCCTCTTCCTCATGCATCTCCATAGTTCTTCGCGACATACGGTGTTGTATGCCTTTTCAAGATCGATGAACACCATGTCTAGAGGCTTATTGCTCTCTCGGTACTTCTCGCATAGCGTCCTGATGACAAACGTGGCATCCGTGTTTTCAACCCCAGGCCTAAAACCAAACTGACCATCCGAAATGCTCACAATGTCTCTGAGCCTTTGATCGATGATACGTTCCCAGAGTTTCATGGTATGGCTCAGCAGTTTGATTCCTCTGTAGTTACAACAGTTCAAGTGATCTCCCTTGTCTCTGTAGACAGGCAACTTACCTTCTTTGGTCTTGTCCTCAGGTCCATCACGACCGATCTATGTCGGGATACCACAGCTTCGCCTGGTATTGTTTTACACTTCATCATGTCCTTCAGATGCCTTCGATTGGTCAAGATCTACTCTATTTGTGATTCCCTCTTAAATGCTGCTCTTAAATGTGATCAGCTGTCTTTGTGAACCATGTATTCTTGATCACGGTGACCCAGCGTTGGCACATTTCTGGGAAAACTGGTTTTTAGACAGGGCAGTGGGAAATACCCTATATATACCAGTATTTACCAGTAATATCTGGGAATAACTCATAAAACAGGAATAAGTCCATAATTGAGTTTAGTTTGAAAGAACAGGAAGCCCTGCATCATAGAAAGGGTCCATGGGACCATGGGCAACTGTTGAGCAATATATGCTGATGGGTAGCAGAAATACTCTCCTACCAGAGTGGGATGGGGGCTACAGATGAACAAAGGCTACCAGGGTCAGTGGGCAACTGTAGCCAACAGCAGTGCCATGGGTTATGCAATATAAGCAGATAATGCAACTTATTTGTTGCAGTTTTCAGTCAAACTACATTATGTTTGTTCAGTATCGTTCTGGCGATGGTACAGTAGCTTTTATTGCAATACAGCCCAAATATAATACTTTTAAATGTTTTTCCCATTTATCCTTGTTTTTATGACTAGTTGAGGGTTTTTCCCAAGATGGTATTTACCAGTATTTCCCACCCAGTATTTACCAGGGTGGGAAAAACGTGCCAACCCTGCGATCACCAGATCGTAAGTGTTGGAAACTCCACTACTCTGTCTCCTTCTTCGTTTCTGAAACCTCCGTTACCGTGTGAGTCTGTGTCTCTTCCATTCATTCCAACTCTTCTATCTTTCATAACTGAGAAAAAATAGTTCTGTCAATATTTTCATAACCATTCAATATTTTAAACACTTCTATGTGATTTCCTCACAATCTCCTGGTCTCTAGTGTTGGTAAACCACATTCTTTTATGGATTTAAGTTTTTGTATCATTTTAGTTGCTCTCCTCTACTCTTTCTAGCATATCTATGTCCTTCTCGCGATATGGCCTCCACGCTTGAATACAATATTCTAAATGAGGCCTAACTATTGTTTTATACAGCGGTAGTATTAGTTCTGTTTCCTTATATGTACGCTATATTTTGCCTAATTAATCCAAGGATTTCATTTCCCTTTGAAGCTGCAATTCCACACTGCTCTGAAACCTTCATATCAGCACTAATGGTTAATCCTAAGACCTTTTCTTTTATAGTAGTACTTAGTACAGTACCCCCCATTGTATATTCTACATCTTTGTTCCCATGTTCTGTGTGGAGGCATTTATATTTTCCAAAATTGAACAACAATTGCCACTTTTCAGACCTGTCAAAATCATCTTGTAAGTGCTGTCTATCTCCATCATGTTTAATCCTTCTAAACACATTTGTATCATCCGCAAATTTCAACACCTTGCTTGTTATATAATCGTCAAAATCGTTGATATATATTAAGAAAAATATAGGTCCCAGTACTGATCCCTGTGATACCCCACTTAAAACTGATTTCCAGTTTGAAGCCTCCCTTTCAACTACTACCCGTTGTCTTCTGTCAATCAGCCATTTTTCTATCCAGTTAATTATACCATTTCCTATGCCATGGGCCTTTAGTTTAAGCAGTAATCTTTGATGTGGTACTTTATCGAAAGCTTTCTGAAAATCTAAGTAGATGATATCTACTGGTGATCCCTCGTCTACCCACTTAGTGATACCTTCAAAAAAACATAATATATTTGTTAAGCATGACCTCGATTTTAGAAACCCATGTTGAGATGGGTTTATCAAGTTGTTTAACAAGAAAATCCACCATGTGATCTTTAATTACTCTTTCTAATAATTTGCAAATCACTGATGTTAAACTCACTGGTCTATAGTTCTCTGATTTGTTTCTCAATTTTTTTTAAAATAACGGTATAATGTTTGCTTCTTTCCATTCTAAAGGAACCACTCCCTCTTCTAATGACAAGTTGAAAACTGTTGCAAGCGATATGCTGATTTGTTCTACAATTTCCAATAGAAATTTTGGTGGAATCCCATCCACTCCAGGTGATTTATTATCCTTTATAACCCTTATTTTCTTAGCTACTATTTCCGGGGTTGCAATTAACTGTCCTAAATAGTCTGATTCCGCCCCCTTGAACTTAGCCTTTTGGAAGTGAACTAATATCTTCCCTGGTAAACACCGAACTAAAATACTCATTCAGGTCTTCTGCCATTAAGAATCCCTCTGATATTACATTTCCAGCACTATCTTCTAGAGGACCGACCTTATCCTGAACTTTCTGTTTGCACCGAACATATGCATAAAAGCTCTTGCTGTCATGTTTTATATTACAAGCTAATTTTTGTTCATAGTTTCTCTTTGAATTTATAATTTCAGTTGTAACTTGGTTAAATGCTTCTTTATAAATGTTGTAGTCTCCATTTCCCTTGTTTTTTCACGGGAACAAATTTATCGACAATGCACTCAATTTCACTTTTTAAGATATTCCAGCATTCTGTCTTATTCTTCCTTTGTGGAAATTTCTCCTATACTGCATTTTATTATTCCTTTCTGATTTTACTTTTTTGGTAAAATGTATCTGGTTGTGATGACTACTCCCCAGTGGCTCACATATCCTGACATTGTGAACTAATTCATTGTGTGAGGACAAAACTATGTCTAACACATTCTCACCCCTGGTTGGTTCTAGCACATGTTGAGAAAGGAAACTATCTTGTACTAAAACTAAAAACTTGTGGTCCTCACTCCCTGTACTCTGTAGAGATTTCCATTGTATATGACCATGGTTAAAATCCCCCATACTAATACAGTCCCATTTGCTTACTTCCCTTATAGCGTTTTGTACTTTTTCATTCTCTTCTATGCTTATGTTTGGACTTCGATAACCTAACCCAACCGTTAACGTTGAGTTTCCTGTAACTGTTACACCAAACAGCTTCTTCGCAATCTGCGTCTCTTTCTAATTTTATTTCATAAGCTTGGATAGATTCTTTAATATATAAAATAACTCCACCTCCCCTTCTTCCTATTCTATCTTTCATAAACATTACATAATCTGTCAGTCCCAATTCGGCATCTGATGTATCAGTTGTGGCCCAGTTATACCTATGATTCAGTTATACCTATTATGTGAGGGTCAGTATCTTCTACCATAACATTTAGTTCACTTTTGTTTACTATGCTCCTTGCATTTAAACAAACGCATTTATATCCAGCTTCAGAACAGTTTTCCAGGCTGTTCTTTGCTGATTTATTTGTGGTGTCTTTATCTATGCCTCTAGTTTCAGGCTTCTCTGTGAATCCCCCTGCGCATCTAGTTTAAATAAATATTCAACCTGTCCCACTGTCAACAGATCACTACAGGTTCTCTGAGAAAACTGCGGCTCCCTTTCCTCTTAGATGGAGGCCATCTCTCATGTACATATCTTCCCTCCCAACAAACTTACTTATCCTCTTCGTGCCGTGTGGCACATAAGGCTCGCACAAGATCTCGCCAGACCCCTCTTTCTTGGGCTTTCCTTGCTGCTGTGCCCCAGGTCAGCCCAGCATTCTTTAGTTCTTCTTCAATTGTTCGTTGCCAAGTTGTTTTTGGTCTGCCTCTTTTCCTATTTCCTTCTGGCATCCAGGTCAATGCTGTCTTTGCTGGAATGTAGCTGCTCATCCTGTAGACATGGCCGAGCCATGTCCACCTCCTCTTTTTCAGGGTGAGGCAGATCTGTTGCTGTTTTGTTGTTTGGTGGAGTCTTGTGTTGGAAATGGTCTCAGGCTAGTATACTTTCATTATCTTCCTTAGGCAGGTGTTGTGGAAGCTGGAGAGTCTATTGGTGTCTTGCTGTGTCATGCGCCAGCACTCTGAGCCGTACAGGAGCACAGAGAGGACATTGCTCTTGTAGATTCTTAGTTTTGTTTTTCTGGAGTATACTGAGGATTTCCATAGCCATTTAAGATTTGCAAATGCTGACCTGGCTTTTCCCAAACGTGTTTTAATGTCTTCTTCTGCACCTCCTTGGAGACTGGTGATGCTGCCCAGGTAGGTGAACTTGTTCACATATTCGAATGCATGATTGTTAATCATGATAGGTTGCTCTGTCAGGTTGCTGTTTGTCAATATTTTTGTCTTTTTTGCATTAATTGAAAGACCAATGGAACTAGCTTGTTGTTCTTGGTTACTTATTTTCTTTTGTACTTGATCTCGAGTGTAAGAAGGTAGAGCAAGATAATCTGCATAGATTAGATCTTTGAGTGAAGAGCACAGGTTCCACCTGATTCCAGTCTGCTGTTGGTTGGTCATGATTTTTGTAGTCCAATCGATGGCTAGGGTGAAAAGAAATGAAGACATGACCCACCCTTGGCGGACACCGGAGTTCACAGTGAATTTTGTTGTTGAGTTTCCGACACTGCAGGAGAAATTCCTGTAGAAGATCTGGATGAGTTTCACCAGCTTTTCTGGAATTCCATAGTGCCTCAGGATTTTCCAAAGGCTGTGCACACTGTCGAATGCTTTTTCAAAATCTACAAAATTGACATATATTTTTCTCTGCCATTCGTTGCATTGTTCTAGAATGTTCCGCAAAGTGAAGATGTGTTCGGTTGTTCCTCTCCCTTTTCTGAAGCCTGCTTGTTCTGGACGGAGAAGCTTGTCTACTGTTGTTTTCATTCGGGTCATGATGATCTTAGAGAAAATTTTGCTTGGTATGGAGAGTAGAGTAATTCCCCTCCAATTGCTGCAGTCTGCTAAATTTCCCTTCTTTGGTAACTTGATTATTCTCCCTTGAGACCAGTCATCAGGCAGTTCTTCTTTTTCCCATATGTTGGTGAAGAGAGGGTGTAGTATATCGGCTGCCATTTCTGGGTCTGTCTTGAAAACTTCTGCACATAATACATCTGTTCCTGGAGCCTTGTTCCCCAGTGTGGCTATTGCTGCTTTAATCTCAGCCTTCGTTGATTGGGTCACTTCTAATTCCAGGTCTCTTTCTGCAGGCTGGATGTCTGCTGGGTGTTGTGGGTCTGTTCTGTTTAGTATTTCATTGAAGTGTTCTATCCATCTTCTTTCTTGTTCCTCTTCATTGGTCAGCAGCCGTCCATCTTTGTCCATGACTGGGGGGTTGGCCTTGTAGTTGGTGTTTCCACAAATCTGTTTTGTTATCGTGTACACAGTGCTCATCTCATGCCTGTAAGTGGCTGTTTCAGCTTTGTTTGCAAGTTCTTCTAAATGCTTCCTTTTGTCTCTTCTAGCTGACTTTTTAACAAGTTTGTTCACCTCACTGTATTGTATTCGCAATCTTTCTTTCAGTCTTTCAGATTTGGTTTGTCCAATTATGATTTTCAGTTGCTTTCTCTCTTGTATGCGCTCCCATGTTTCCGTACTGATCCACTCTTTGTGCTGTCGGGTTTTAATGCCCAGTGTCTCTTTGCTGGTTTGATAGTATGCTTTCTTGATGATTTCCCACTTCTCTTGTATGTGATCAGATGTATCTGTTTCTTCTTCCAACACTTCAAATCTGTTTTGTAGCTTAACAGTGAAAGTTCTAGCTTGTGTTGTATTCTTTAGCATTCAATTGTTCTTGGCCTGTCTGTTTACAGTAGCTTGTTTTTCTGAGCCAACATCGGCACCTCTTCTTACATAGACATCTAGTAATGATTGTCGCCATTTGTGGTTGATCATAATGTGGTCGATTTGGTTTTGGTCCCGTGCATTTGGGGAAATCCAGGTCAGTTTGTGGATGTCTTTGTGTGAGAACAGGGTTCCTCCTATCACCATACTGTTCAAGCCACTAAAGTCACATAGCATCTCACCATTCTCGTTTATGGTACCACATCCTTGATTGCCCATTATTCGTTCTCTTCTGATATTGTCAGATCCAACCTTTGCATTGAGGTCGCCCATGATGATCAAAACGTCGTGTGCAGGCACTCTCTCTCCTTCTCGGCTTGCAGCATGCTATAGAAGGCCTCTTTCTCATCCGGTTCTGCATCATTGGTTGGTGAGTAGCATTGGATAATTGTAAGTTTGCTGTGCTTGCCAAAGAACCTGGCTCTCAGTAGTCTAGCACTGACTGGTTTCCATTCTATCAATGTCTTTCCAATTCCTTTCCTGCAATATGGCAGTTGTCGTCTCTGCCAGAGAACAAGATTGTCTCTCCAGTCGGGGTGATATGTCTCCCAAAACCTGTCCATCTGGCCTCACTGATTCCAAGGATGTGTAACTTGTATGATTTCATCTCACTTATAATTTGTGCTGTTTTTGCAGTATCGAACATTGTCCTAACATTCCAGGTCCCAATCTGGAGTTTGGTTTTTGTATCCAGTAGGCTTGTCATTGCGCTACTAGCTTCCTTGTGGCTTTCACTAGCACCGGTCATACCGGTTTGGTGCCTCAAGCTTCCTTGGTAGCTGGGATCTGTTGATTTTCTTTTATGAGTTTCTGTAACAAGCTGTTTTTTTAAGAGGTAGGGTTGTTAACCCTACGTTCAACCCCCAACCTGGAGGGCCAGGAGATCAATTTTAGTCTAACCTCTACCCTTTAACCAATCCGGTATGGGTGACCCTGCCAGGAGTACAATTAAGACTCCCACCGGCGTAGCTCGCAGGGTCATAGAGGCACGCAAGCTACCCCACCATGACAAGGTAACGATCTCGTAGGGAGTACTCCCAACAAAGTATCCCCATAAATCTATGAATCTCACCCCCTCTTCTTCACACATCTGCTCAACTAGTGCATTGATCGCCATCCTCTTGCAGTGTCTATATGTTAGCCCCCTTCCTCCCATTACTGGCAACATTCCTGAAAGTATAATCTGTTCTTGTCATCTTTAGCTTCCTCACTAACTGTCTGTATTTCTGTACTATCCCAGTTGTTCCCTCCCTGTCTACATTATTTGTCCCTACATGTACAATACGTTGCATTAAATAATTCAAAAAGTTTTTGGGCATATTGTAGTTTGACATGTATTTTGTTATATTTTATCACTGGTCTAACAATAGTATCAACATTTGCATAAAACAGTTCTAAACGTTTTTGGGCATAATGCTTATGACATAATAGTCCAGTTTCAAGCTCGTGATCTATTCTGCAAATACAACTTTGGGCAGGTCTTTTTAAAGGTAAGAGTGTTTCATGGATGTTTTTGGATTGTTCCTAATTTCTGCTCTCTTTGAACAGAGGTCCTGTGTACAGTGTGGCCATACATCCATCTGGTAAACTAGCACTGTCGGCTGGCAACGATAAGACATTGCGAACATGGAATCTGATGACAGCAAAGACTGCCTACATCACTAATATCAAAGAAGGTAGGCCGCAAAATTGTTTAGATTTTGTTCGTTTTTGTTTTGTGTGACACATCTTTAATTTATCCATAATAACATGGAAGCTCTATATCATATGTAGAGTAAATATTATTCATTAGAATATCTGCATGTTGCATGTCAGTATAATGCAGAAACACACCCACACTTGGACACTCATGTACGCAAACACACGCATATGTACACACCCACACACACACACCACACACACACACACACACACACACAAAATAGATGCAGGCATCATGCAAGAAATTATTATTTATAAAATACAAACTGCAGTGGACATCAGTCAGTTTATTTTAAAGAAACTCGATAGACAAAAGGGAGTCACATGATCTGTTGGTGTTTGTAGTTGCTGACATTGTGTTATGGTCACCTGATGCGTCCATGTATGTTGTCGTTGCTGACTGCAAGCTGGACATCTATTCTGTTGAGGTGGGTCACTCTTAAGTCTTGAGAGAACAGAAAGGACTCGGGTATCCTTTAATTCTTGGGGAGTGATGATTGAGGTCGACTCATCATCGGTGTATTGTTGTACATCTTTGTAATTTAATGTTATTTTATTAAAGTATAAAAGAAGTTATTGGGTGTACTTTGTCAACGTTAAAACAAATGTGTCCTCACAGTAATAGCAGCACAAATAAACTGTGAACCTCATTAAAATCTGAGGCTCCTTTTGTGCTAAGTCAGTGAGACATTCACCTATCAAGGACATAGGTAAACTTGAAATCTAAAAGTGGGATTGAGGAGTTTGTTTTATGTTAATAAAGTCTGGAAGTTAGTATACTTGGGCTACTGGTTTTACAAAACGATTTTCTCTATGGATCAACATTATATTTTATGTTTATTTCCTCATTTTTGAAAATGTGTAATTACAAATTATTTGCTGCACAGTATTGACTGGTCAATAAATGTAATTTTTGAAGAATTGTTTTGGTTTGGTATTTAGAAGTAGCGTATTACCTGTCATGCTGTACGTTCCAGACGACTGCAGTGATCCACACAACACAGAACAGTTTCAGAGTCTCGTCTGTCACATTTCTCCAGGTAAGAATGGAAACAATTTGTTTGTAGAATAAAATAAACAATTGATATATTGCCATGTTCACTTAGTACTCAATGTCACTTTACATCATATTATCAAAGTAGATCATATTTAAAAGAAATACATTTATAGTTAAATCAAAAAGTGTAAGATATAAAATAATTATTAATCATTACCCGGTACCTATTTAAGGTTTGAGCGGCAGTTATCGTGTCAGTTGATTTCTTTACTTTTTTATTCATAGAACATTAGTAGGTGTTGGTATAAACATATGTACTACAAAAGAAATTGTGGCATTAATAATTAATGTCACCAGTCCATCCTTTAAGAACTACTACTTTGTGTGTCTCAGTGGAATTCCCCTTCAAATTCTTGGAAACTATAAGTATAACAACGTTTCCGTAGAAACGATGACATCAGTTTCACGTCAGCACATATGTCTGCATGTTCAAATTCACTTGCCAGGAACGCATATCATATAGTCTGTTTATTCTGATACCAGTAACTTGCTTCATGAAGATTACATAATTGCATTGTGATGTTAAATAACCAATGCTGGCGGTAGTCTTCTTGTTTTGCGACCGAATGCCATTCCTCGCTCGATAACGCCACCATTTGTCAGTAACCAGGGGTTGACCCCTGACCAATCAGGTGCCACCAAAACACAGACTAGCATGAGAGGCTGTAGGCCAATCATAAACACAAAGTCATTCGACATTTAGTTATTACAAATACAGATTGCAGGGCTTAGTTGGCAGGAAAACACAGGGATATCTCAAAAACAGATGTCTCCGTCAATTTGTATTAAAATAAATGGCTTGCCAGTGAAACACGTCACATTTTATGCAAAACCCGTCTATCTGGTGACATGTCTGTTATCAATGACAACCAGGAACCATTACTTAATGTAATTTTTTTTTAAGTGTCAGTTACAAAGGCAAAGCTATAACTTGGCCTGCAAGCTGGCCTTACATGTGTGCCAAATTGCATGGGAGTCTATCTTCAAAACTGATTAGAAATTATTAATTCAAAACAACCATGTCTTTGCCACCAGAGCCACTTTAAAATGTTCAGCATGGAAATTATAAAAAGTTGTTGAAAAACCCTTGAATGGATGGAAGATCCACATTCTCATTTGTTGATACTGTACAATTGTTAACTAAAGGTGTACATTTTGACATAATTAAAAAGGCCCATTATAATCACCATCTTGAGACAGACTGCTGTATCCTGTCTAACATTTCTACAATGTACATGAACAAATCAACAAATTAGAGAATGGGTTGTTGGGTGATTGAGATGTGTTTGCCACCAGGAGGATACTCTGGTTGTTGGGGGAGAGGGTGGCAAGGTGCATTTACACAACATCAACACCAAGAAGATGGTCTACGAGTTTGATACCAAAACTAACAGGTCAGTGCCTCTCTATCCTCTCCACACATCTTCTGGCAAGCTGATGTCTGCTGAAATGTGAAGCAGCATATGTCACAATTATTAGACATTGTCAAAGCTCTCAAGACCGACTAAAAGGGAGGTGAATTGATCGCATTCTGCGAACAACCAAAGATTGTCTGATGTACGGATCAACACCTGTTCTACAACCCTGGCTTGCTGCTAACAGACCACAAATGTCGTATTGATAAATGAACTTTTTTGCCCAACCTGTGTTGATTGGAATGCCACCTGAATCTAAACTGTTCTGCCAGGGAGCAGATTTATGATTAATTGACTCTACAAGTGGATGTTATAAATGTTATAAATTTCATAATTTGTTCCGATACCATCTGTGATAATTGATATTATTCATTAGAATATCTGCATGTTGCATGTCAGTGCAATTATATATCCATGCACATGTGCAGAAACTCACACACCCACACTTGGACACTCATGTACGCAAACATACGCATGTGTACACACACACACACACACACACACACACACACACACACACACACACACACACACACACACACACACACACAAATGTTGTATTGATGAATGAACTTTTTTGCCCAACCTGTGTTGATTGGAATGCCACCTGAATCTAAACTGTTCTGCCAAGGAGCAGATTTATGATTAATTGATTCTACAAGTGGATGTTATAAATTTCTTAACCATCTGTTTCTGCTCCTCGACTTCTACCTTTATTCACCCCAGAAACAATTTTTTTAATGCCTTCATTGTCATTTAATAATTATTAGTTTTAATTTAGTTTCCTCTTAATTTCATGGTGTCTGTTGTTGCTAGCCCAATCATTTGATTGTCTGTCTCATTTCTGGGATCGGTTTAATTGCTCTTTCTTGTGTTCATTTTGTATGCGTTGTCTCCCAAGCAAATTGTATATAAAGCACTCTCAACCATTTCACTTCTGTAATGTGACTATTTACTAGGATATAATAATAATTATATGTAAGAATTGTGACAGCAGCACTATGATCAAGTTATGTGCAATCATGTAAAGTACGTTTTGAAAACAAAATATGTCAATCTACTAATAACAAATAGCTAAAGTCGTCCCGTGCTTACACAGAGGGATTCATATGAAAGATGGTTGTTGCTGTTGTGACAGGATTAAGGGTCTGGCGTGTTGTCCGTGCGTGGATGACCCCGGTGTGGTCCAGCTGGCTACAGCATCCAGCGATGGTTGGCTGAAGGTCTGGAGACTCACACAGAGCAAGGTAAGCTTGTGTCAGATGGTCAGTCTTACAGTGAGCGCGGTGGTGTAGTGAATAGAGCGTCAGACTCGCAATCATAAGATTCATGCTTCTAATCCACTTGCTGCGGTGTCAACCCTTGGACAAGTCTGTTCACGCCACATTGCTCCAGTTCATTCAGTTGGATGAATGAGTACCTGGCTATAGGCACTGGTGTATGTTGGTGCATGGATCGTCTTTGGGCATTAATTGCAGTGCAGTTGAATGCTTCCCAGAGAAGTCAAGATGGTGTTTGATTGAACAGGTCTGCCAGGGAGTAAATTGTAAAGCTCTTTGATCAGGACTTGTTATCGTGCTATGTAAGAATTCAAAATTGTTGTGATAATAATGTTGTATTTTTATGCGTTATCACACAAGATTTGACCTGGTGGGTCGGCAAATTTGATGTTACATCTTGCCTAATATTTATTTGCTAATAAATAAGCAAATCAACTTATTAGTTTCATGTATATTTGAAAACAAAACTGTATTTCATACTTTATATGAGCGAAAAGTTAAATGTGTACACCTGATTGATGGTAAAAATTGCTGTGTTTTATGTCATGACCAATTGCGTGAGACTAAGATAATTAATAAATAAATGGTTGATTTAGAGCACATTATGTGACGATTTGTCATTTCCCGCCATTTTCTCGATTTAGGGGGTAGGGTTACATATATGATGACATCTTCATTAATATTGAATATTTCTCGCCAGCTGTTCTTCCAAGTGATAGAATATGGGAACATACTGATATGAAATTATCGGCTCAATAATCTGTGGGTATGAGTGGAACAAATGGAAGCAATGCATATAGATTTTACTGAAAAAAGTGAGAAATATTTACACAAAATGACAGAACGTATCATATTAACGATTGAAAGTTAAACATTTTGTGTTACACTTCTGTTGTACATTCACTTATGTATATACCACCCATGAATTTATCACAAGATTCAAGTAAAATTCTTTTATTTATGGCATATTTTGTGATTTTGTTTCTGAGAATTTTTGCTAACCACTCTTAATAACTGTTGTTTTTCTTATAGAACGGACACCTTAATTTTTGGTTAATGTTTTGAAATTATTAGTTTATAGTTCAATTAAAAAGAAAATATCAAGAAACCTATGTTGGCAGGGGGCAGGGGGGCTGCAGCCAACTCCTGTTTTAAAGCCCTTTTGGAAATCAGCACCAGGACTATTTTGGACAACTGCAGTTAATAGTGGATGGAAGTAGTTAAGATGTTACTGTGCAAAGTTGGTGTATTTAAAACCATATAGCTAAGGTTAATTCTCATGAATAATGTATCAACTTGTATATGTCGCCAGAAGGCAAACTAAAATTCACATGAAAACCAGCATCGTAACGTACGATGAAAGTAGTCAACAAATCATATTTTTAGTCAAGATTATGTGACATTTTCAAATATAATTTGCTTCTGTTTTGTTATGAAGATGCCCGCCCTTTTTTTTTAGAAATATGAAAGTTGTTGGATTTAAGTGAAGATATTTGACCAATTAATTTATTACTAATTTTATGTTTACTTTTGTAACCGACTTGTAGGGTGGCTGGTTATCAGAACTACATGCAGAAATCGACACAAAATTCCGACTGATTTGCCTGGCAGTTTTGCCAGAGAGGCAACAACAGACACAAAAAACCAAGATCAAGAAAAATGAAGAAGATGGAGATGAGGAAGAAGATGGAGATGAGGAAGAGGAGAGCAATGATGAGGAGGTGGATTCAGAGGGGGAAGGAGAGTCAGACGAGGACTTAGAAGGGTTGGATGAGGAAGAAGTGAACCCAAGTGAGGAGGAAGTATTAAGTGGGGTTGGTGATGAGGAGGATGAGGAGTCAGAAGAAGCTGAAGTACCAGTTCCTGAACCCAAAGTCAAGTCAGGTGTGTTCCTCACCATGATATATATTTTATACATGTCATATCATATAATAATAAATTCTGAACTATTCTGATACAGCTTAAAGCAACATTAATAACAGATATTGGTTTGATGCTACTGTAATCAGACCTGGATATATTTCATTCCCCAAAAAACATATTTAGCCCAATTTGGGAATGCCTGAAGTCAACATTTTGGCTCAATACAAAAAACTTATTGACTGGCCAGTGGTTTAGATGATCATGATGAAGATTTATGATGAAATTACACTGTCGGGTGATACTGAGTGACCTGGACTATATTTTGGTATGTTAATTACATATACAGGTATTACATGTTTTATGTTGTTAAATATATAACATACAAAAATCATTAGGCAAAATCATGTACAGGGATACGCAGCAGTCATCGTTAGAGCAAGGGACTGCTGAAGATTTAGGGTTGGAATACAATTTTTTTTATGAAAGGTGGCTATAGTTCCAGATGATTTTAAAGTAATGGGGAGTTGTTTTCAGAGTTTTGGTGCAGCAACAGAGAAAGCTTATTTACCAATGTTTGCATCCATGATGTAATACAATGTTGCTCTACATATAAGGAATACACTGGCAGTTGGTTCCATATGCAGGGCTGTACACTGTATTTGTTTTTTCTTACATCCATGGAAAAATCAAACAGTACAGGTCTGAACAGAGATTTAACAATTTTCTTTTGATAAATTTAACAGATGTTCTGTGTTTTGTTTGCATTGTAGGAAAGAAAACAGTTTCACGGACAGAGAAGAAGCAGACAAAAAGGAAAGCACCATCAACAGTCAAAGAAAGCGGCATGAAAAAGAAACGGAAATAAAACATCACTTACACAAAGAACCTCAAAACAAAAATAGGGCAGTAATATTAAAATGACTGTTTACATGTATTCATTCAAATAAATCTGTTATTTCGAGAATGTGTCACTTGTTTAATTCCCTTTGGATTTTGCATTTTATTGAGGCACCACTAATTACCTTATCCGTTTTAGGTTAACATTTATTTTATACGTTTTTTAACATTGTTCAACGTGTTTAGATAATCTTACTTTGTGACAGCTTTCAAATCGTTACTTACACGTCTAATAGAAATCTGATTTAGCCAGGTATCGGCCTACCACCAATAGTATGTGCTTTGACCACTGTAAGTTCTCAACAATTTTATAGTTGTGTGATGAACACTCAAATTTACACTTCTTCACGATACAATGTTTCCACCAAGAACAATTCTGTATAAAATTGGATAAGACAGCATGCCCCTCCAAAAATCTACATTCTACGTATGCAGGTAATCCAGGTCTGTAGCGTGCGAAACCAGAGCTGTGTCTTGTGCACATCACATGCCAGAATTGTTGTTTACAAAAACAATGTACAAATTAAAACCAGCATTTCTCCAAACACATTTTTATTTTCACCAGTCAAAACAAAACAGCATATATGAAATATTCTGTTTTACATGCAACTGTTACATGGCTAATTTTATGGCTAACTATTAACTTGATTAATTTTAAACATTTTGATGTCATCATAAAATTAGGACAATTTCCATGGCTCATTTAAATTAATAAAACACCTTGACAACTAATTGGCACATACAGAACATTAAGAACCTTATCTAACTTAATTTCTAAGTTTTACTCCAGTGCAGTCGACAACTGCAATTTCCAGCTGGAGATTAATACAAAGCAACTTTGGTTTAACAGTAAATCTAACAAAACAAACAATGCATGCAGTTGTAACAACCTGGACAAACTAATTTTGGATAGCCAAAAACATGACAAAACAGGATGAAAATAAAATAAGCATATATCAACATTGTGCAGCCATAAGCAAAGGTAAGCATTTTGCAAACCCATATGACATAATACATCGACATTGGCAAATTAGGCTTAGCTGCCCGGAATCCTACTCAAGGAATTTGTCTTTACAATGGGATGTCCTCTGTGTCTGTTGTGATCACTTGTAACTAGAAGTTGATGCAATTTAATGACATACAATCATCCTCGTAAACCAAGGGCAGTGAAGTACACCATTATCCCTGGCATATCAACCTACCATAAAGTAGATTTGTCAATAGCCGTGTTAACCAACCATTAGTATAACCGATTCAGTGAACTGCCACACGCAGTATGCCAGGGGTAGTGTCGTACTACCACCCCAGGTTCAAGAAGATGCATACAATCACTAACGGAATCATACCCTGTATTAGTGCATAGCTATACATGCTGGACACATTTGTGCTGAAAGAGTATCTTAGGAGACTATAATGACAAAAATCTGTGTAGCCGGTGGAACTGTGGCATAGAGTAGACGTCACCTGGAATACTCTGGTGCGTTGCGCACACAAATATTGCTTGAGGCGACATCAACCCAGGAGTCGGGGGGCGAGTCGAACAACAATCATCAAACTGCAAAAAATATATACAATACAAACATTACAGGATTTCTCAGCATTAAATACACAGATTTCTACATTGATCACAACTGCACTATATTAAGTCGGCTTTTGTAAAATATTTTGTTCACCTCGTCTTAGAATTATTTTGCAATAAATATGTAAGAACAAACTATTCAGTTTCCACTACGATTTAGTTTTGACATGGCATATGTGGACTGATTCTAGTTAACATCAAGCTAAACATTCACACTTTTGTGTGTTACCTGATCTACCAATCAAAATCAAATACTGTTACCATTTTAATAAAACCACTTTTTGTATAGAATAACTTAAACGACTGACAGACTGCATATTTGAACACCGACGTGCATCGTGCAAACATCTTATAAAATTGTGTCTTATTTTGCAAAATTTACGTTTCTGCCAACAAAAACATTTAACTGTGGGGCAATGTCCACTGTCATGACATGTGGACGACTTGACCGGTGTCACCATACCTGAGTGATGCTACGAGACCAGAGGGCATGAACTTGCCCGCGTTGATTGACCGGTAACCCATGATGGACATCAGAGTAGCACTGGTCACTGAAATGTAAGTAGCAATGTAGCAGATAATGTGACATTTGGAGGTGTGGTTATTTTTTTAATATATGGTAAAATATTATGTTAATGAATCGGTCCAGGCTTGCAATATAATGTTAGCAATGGATGCAGATTATGAAGAAGCAGTAACTGCACTGTGGCACAACAGTTATTGAGAATTCATATTAATGACAGGATGACTTTAAATACTAGACAATTACAAAAAAATGGTGTCGACTTCCTCGTTTGGGCTAAATTAATAACAACGTGAAGTATTTGGACGTCATACAAATATTTAACAAAAAAGTGCGAACATTTCACTGAGTCACAGAGAATCCCCCTAATGAAACGGTGATGCTTAGGATTGACAGTTAGGGAATCCTAAAAAAGTACACTGCTGAATTCATGATAACTACAGCAATGGTGACATCTAGTGCTTAACTCTCATCCCTGTTCTCAAATGACAGCTCATAAATTTTATGTTGACGATTTTGTGGGTTTTGTTTCATCTTGTTAACAACCATAACTAATCTGGTTCAAATGAACTGAATGTTATTGTAACTAATTACTTGTTTTATGACTTACCCAGTAGCAGCCAGAAATCTTTGGGGTTGCGTGATGTCTGGTATGAACCAACTGCTGACAGACCGCCAAATAACAGGCCCATCACCAGTGATATGAAACTGCCTGAAAGACATTTAGTCACTTGATTAAAGGAATACAAGTACATGTACCAACTTATATGGGTCGACTAGCTTTCTGGCACAAACACAATCACTGTTAATACACTATAGTATTTATGTACAGTGGTATTTTGTGTGAATAATGCTAATGCTTGTTTCGCTTATTGGTAAACATTTAATTTCTGGGATTTTTATTGTATGAAAGACACATTTGCATGACTGCGATGCACGTAAAATCCCCATTTACAAATTTTATAAAATAGTACTTATTAAAAATTACCTACATAAAATGAGTTGAACAATTATGTTTGAAAACTTTCTTATAGAGAAAGTCCACTAGGTCTATGAATAATGAAACAGTATTAAAATTACGACTTCGATTAAATTAATATCCTGGCTTAATGTTATGCCTTTTTTGTCCTAAAGTAACCTACAATATAATTGTATTTTTCATAATTTTGTAGAAGCTAATGGGGCCTAAGCCCCAATAGCAATGCCAAAGCAATACCAATTAAATGGCAAAACAGACATGTCACATTACGATAAATGATTGTGTCAAGTCTCAAGAAAAGTCCTAACTTCCCAGGCCAAGTCAGTGACAGTGTCAGTGAGTGTATTCAGATTTTCATTCTGATTACCTACACAACTTCAGTCACGACTACAACTGCGGCCTAACTGTTATGATACCATATAGGCTAATGATTTACATCCCCATATGGCACGTATAATCCACAGCACGCTTCTGGTTGGGTACACGTAGAGTCTTATCTAGCCTACCCTACCGCCCCTGTTATTACCGCAGCCTCCACTCCAGTCACGACTCATCTAATTTCTAAAGAGAGTATACGCAAAGTTTAAATGAAAACAACCGTGTCACCTGCTTTGGCATAACCTACGATGCCCCCCACTGCTACCGCCGCCGCATAACCAAAGCCTACATAATCCATAGTGTTTATAAAACGACTTATTAACAACGATTTCCACCACACAACCTGACAATGCCCCTCTAAAGTCCAAATGAATTAGTTCAGAGTTTCGACACCAGGAACAGACATCTCATAATAATAAATATGGATTTAGTAAACGAAAGCTATTTGATGTGTTTGAGGCAAGCGAGAATCACGCGAGCACTTATTAATTATGAATGATAATTTTATAAACACATGTTGAAAGGCAAATATTTATTGGGAAAAAATCATCCCAATCGTTTTGTAATACACTCGGTTGTAGTCGAAGACATACATTCCTGCACGGATTACCACAAAATATTATGAAAATATAAGGTACACAATTAATTATAATTGGGAAAACTATATATTGCATTATTGCACGAAATAATAATCAATATTAAAGACGATGTTGACGTACATTATAGACTTGATTGTGCAATCGTTGGAACCAATCAGACGATGGGGGTAAATTAAATTAGCTTATCAAATCATTATTAATTAGAGTTAAGTTATGATTATATTTAGATGTGGTCATAGTCAGTTAGGGTTAGGATTAGCTATAGCCATATGTGGTTATAGCCTAATTGTGTTTAGGCTTCCAACGATTACACGCACTGACGACCTCCCTCTAACGTAATAAGCAGTTTCATTAATTCAACGCCAGGTTAGCGTTTTGTTGGAAACCTAAAACATGGCGAAACTTGGTTTGGTTAATAATTTCGAAATTCCCTCATGGTAAGGCATGTTTACCACAAATGTTGAGACATGCGTAATTTAACATGCAAATTGTATATTTTATGTTTGCAAACAATGCACAAGTTCACAGTTTGAAGTGATCCACTGAGCCACTTGAGAGTATTTTCATTGTACACGGCTTGTGTTGGGATGTCACTTCGTAAAGTTCGTCTAAAACCCCGGGGCTGGGGTATTCCGTCTATTTATTCGCATCTCTATTTGTTGTGGGATTTATCATTATGTTGACTGTTTTATTCAGATCCAAGCTTACTTTTGATTTAAGATGCTTTCTTTCGGGGCTGTTGTTCCAAACATTTTGGAGTACAAGTCACATAACTGTCACAACTTACGTCCACCTTCTTCTTCCAGTAATCCACTACCGTCATTACTGACGACTTCGTGGATGGTGTGGTGTTTGTTGCATGCGCCAGGTGTGCATATGGGCAGTGCTGGTTGTAACTGTTTATAAAATTATGTGCGAGTGCAAGTTAAAAACAAACAGAGTTTTAACTCTTAGTTAGACTTTGTTTGTGGCAGTGTCGGCAAGGCACTGCTTGAAAGCATCTAGGGAGGGAGATTGAACTGATTGGGCGGTTAGGTTATTCCAGGGTACTATTGTGGCTATAAAAAAGGAATGTTGGAAAGCCTGTGTTCAGGAACATTGAACCATTAATTGGAATGGATGCCCTCTGCGCCCCTCAGCTAAGAGTTCTGTGGCGCAGTGGGTACGGGCTAGCTTTGTGTAAAGGCTGGCATCATGTCGACTAGGCCGTTTTGAATTTTGTACATCATGTTAAGCCTCGCAAGACATCTGCGCTGTTCTAGGGACTGCTATTGCAATTGGTGGAGCATGGAGGTTGGGCTGCTGCGGTGCCGCCAGTCACCATAAACGTATCTGGCAGCACGCCGCTGTACCATCTCTAGTTTGTCGATGTTTCGCTTGGTGGCAGGGTCCCAAACGGCAGAAGCGTACTCTATTGTTAGTCTGATGTATGTCTGATAACAGTATGATTTAACTGGTCTAGGGCAGTTGCTGGTGTTTCGGTTAAGGAAGGCAAGGGTACTATTGGCTTTCTTAGTGATGGCGTCCACATGGTGGTTCCAGGACAGTTTGCTATTGATGTTAATGCCTAGGTACTTTGCAGTGTTTTGTAGGTGTTCTCCTGTAGACGCTGCCACTTGCCTAGCTTTCTGCTGTTTTGATTTGGGGATGTGGTCTATGGCACAGTGCCCTGCGGGACGCCTGATAGCACGGGGGTCTCTTTGGAAGAGCTTCCATTCACTAGTACTCTCTGTGTCTGGTTATGTAAGAATGATTCGATCCATTCTAGGATGTTGCCCCGGACCCCGTAGTATTTTAGTTTTAGTATGAGTCTGCGATGAGGCACTTTGTCGAACGCCTTGCTGAAATCAAGGAGTATTCAATCCATTTGGCCACCCTCATCGAGTGTGTGTGCTAGATTGTGTAGGGTTCCTAAAAGCTGTGTCTCTGTGGATCGCTTCTTCCTGAAGCCATGCTGGGTATCTGTGAGGATGTGTTTATCAAAATGTGTCATGATGTGGGAGCGGACTATGTGTTCAAGGAGTTTGCATAAGACAGAGGTTAGGGAGATGGGGGCGGTAATTTTCAGCTTTCCCTCTGTCGCCTTTTTTGAATGCTGGTACTATGTTTGCTTTTAGTCAATCAGATGGGGTGTGTTGTTGAATGGAGGCCTGGAATAGGAGGGTTATTGCGGGGGATAGCTCATCGGCAGTTTCTTTCAACACTCTGGTGGGGATCTCATCGGGTCCTGTAGCTTTATGTTGGTTTAATCCAGCCAGGAGCTTGTTCACTCCTTTGATGCTTATGTTTATGTCTGGTAGTGTGGGATATGGGCTGGGGCCTAGGCTGGGTAGGGGGCCTTCTGGTTCTTTCGTGAATACCGATGAGAACTGCTCATTTAGTATATCGGCATGTGTTTTATTGTCACTATGTGTCTGACCATCTCTCTTAAGGGGGGATACTCCAACGTTGTCACTGCGCTTTGATTTGACATAAGTCCAGAGCTTTTTCTTAGCACTGGAACCTAAATCTGTGATTAGGCCATTAACATAGCGGTCGTGTGCTTGTCTACAAGTACGCTGCAGCTCGTTTTTCAAGCTGCGGTATGTTTCCCATTTCTGGGTTTGTTTGGCTTGAGTGTATGCTCGCTGCTTACATTTTGCTAGCCGCTTGATTTGTGCGTTTACCCATGGTTGGTTGCGTCTAGTTGAGGTCATCTTAGTTGGAACGTGCCTGTTTGCAAGGGATTTCAGGCATGTTTTGAGAGACTCCCATATTTCTTCCACTGGTGTTTCTGCTGAGAATTTGTCAAGGATTGATGATGACAGTCTGGTGGCTTCTGCCTTTATTTCTGTGATGTTTACTTTGGACCAGAGGAAGACTTTTCTCCTGGTTGTTTTTGTGCGTGTGACACTAGCTGTAGCGTCAAGAAGGATTGCTGCATGGTCACTCACGCCGACTATGTCCTCAAATCGGCTTACAAGGGATGGTCTGTTTGTGAAAATTAGATCTAAGCAGTTTTTTTCTCAAGTGTTTACATGGACTATTTGGTCCAGACCTAGGTCGGCTTTCATATTCAGAAAGAGCTCATTGATGGGTTTGGGATACCGAACTTTGTAAGGGGCTGGTTTAGTGGAGTCGGTTAGCCAGTCAATGTCAGGCAAGTTAAAATCGCCGCATACCCAGAATGTAGCTCTGGGGTTTGATTGCATGAGAGAGGCAATGGTCTCTCTTACATATGTGGCCATAGTGACGTCTAAGTTACAGGGCCGATAGACTCCGACAACAATTACTGGTGGTTGGTTGTATGGCATTTTGATTTTGCATGCTGATATTTCGCTTCCGGTGTGGTTTTCGTTTGTTATAGGGATGTCTTCTGCTACAATATCGTCTTTAATTGCGATGAGGGTTCCACCATACCCATCGCTAATGTTCTCATCTCTGTCTGTTCTAGATATTGTATGGTAGCCAGGTGGTAGGAATTCGGGGTCTGTTGTTGTGCTTGTGAGCTGGGTTTCTGTTGCTACAATAATGTCTGGGGAGATAGATTCTGTGGTGAGTGCTAGGGTGTGCCTTTTTAAAAAATGGATTGGGTGTTGGCTACTAGGATCCTTTTGTTTTGGTGAGTTTGGTGTAACTTTGGGTGATGAGGTGTGGAGAGGGCTGCCAGAGTGGTCGTGGAGTTCGTCGGGTTCAGACCGGGCACTGTATCTATTAAATAGTGACACATCTGGGTGGTAAAAAAGAGTTGAATCCGTGAAGTTGGGTATCCTGCATCTGTCGCATTGCCATGGTGTTTCGGGTTTTAGACCAAGGAAGACTATAGTTGACATACCTAGGCATGATTTATGATACCAGGTGTTGCAGTCGTCACAAGCAACTGATGGATTTGTTTTACACCACGTGACTGCACGTTCGCATATTCCACACAGGAATTTTGGTTTTCGTTTGTTTTTTTGGGTGTATAGGGTTGATTTGGCTCTTTGACGGGGGCCAGGGTTCAGTTCTACATCTCCACTGGTGAGGAGCGTGTGATTTCCGGATGAGGTTAGGCCGGAACGAGTGGCGTGTGCGTTTGCAACATCTACCTTGGATCTAACTGTGATCCATAAATTAATTATAATGACAACATATACTACTAATGTGCCACCAGATGCCATTCCAATAAAACCATGCGATTGTAAAAAGTTATACTAAACTTTTAAAAGTGCAAGGCCAAGGGTCGGGTTAGTGCAGTAGAACCAAATACTAGGTTATATGATAGTCTTAGAACTAGTCCTGGGCCGACTCAAGACCTGTTAGTGACTCAATAGGTAGTAGAATAGATGAGGGGAGATTTATCCATTTTTAATGGTTGCAAGCTATGCCTATGTAATTTTTTGTTTATGCGTATACGCTGATTGATTAAGTTGTGTTGGGGATGATTTGATTTTGCGCGCTTTAATTCTTGTTTACACCTCCTAGACCTAGTACTCCGTACTCGTTAGTACTAGATTCTGGAACCATCCTCCACCCACGATTCCACCATGCTTGGGCATGGTGTGAAACCGATGAAGTTGACAGAAGAAATATCATTAGTTATTAGCAGAGTTTATGTCTGCCTACCAGATACACCACTAAATTGGGGCGTAGGATTAGGACCAGTAGGAGGACAACCAATTTAGGTTAAAAGATTACATTATTTTTTTTAACATAGTAATCTGGTGGCACAGCATGGGCAATAAAATATTCCTGTGCCAGAAGTACAGACAAAATGCATAATGTACAAGCACGTGATTAACATGACTTGCTATGACCACTCTAATTTTGCTGTCATGTCAGCTAGGTTCCTAGAAGTTTTGGCTGTATCACAGTTCTAGTTCTACAACAGTGCAGCGGTGCATGTATACAGCACCACAGATCACAGAATAGAACATTTTGAAAACATTCAAGCACATACTTGTGGCACACCATTATTGGTCAATGACACTGGAAAATTTCGGTTTAACACCAATGTTTTTTATAGTCTTGGATGCATTCAAAAGGATTAGAAAACATGCCAATAGATCTTTCATTTACAGAACACTTGTCATTGGTTAGATCAACGTATCAACCAAGAGTCATGACAGTGCCAGATAATGTGCACTGCAATTACCATCAGTGTTTTATACAAGTATTTTGGATCTAATAAATTTGAGATGCAACTACTTGTTAGCAAGAAAATTTAAGAGGTTGCAGTTGAAGGACCAGATATTTTATGTTGGAAATAACCAAAATATTGTAATTAATACGCAAATAAAAATGCAAACATATTAGTTAATGCTCAAGAGTCCCAGCGTGACCAATTGCATGTTCCTTGCATTGTGTCAATGCTCCAGGACAGCAAGTGTTTATATATCTATAAATATATCAGGTAGACGGTTCCAATTGGCCTTGTTTAGTTTTACATAGATGATGAATTTTTAATCTCCTGGTTGACAGATGGTATGCTAACATTTTATAGGGACAGACCCCTGGAAATTCACATGTAGGATTTACAGATCTGATACATTTACAGGGCGGGGAAGCCATCCCCTGGCCTCCACCTCGATGTCACAAAGGATCAGAAGATTGCCCAGGTAGGCACGACACAGCCGAAGATGATCCAGGTACGAATACTGTAGTAATCATAGTAACACTTCTGTTAACAGTGTTTAGTATGTGACACTCACTGTCCAACAGTGATTATACTATTCAGTGTAGTGTAAATAGTATTGTCTCTGCTGTGGACATGTATATGTTGTCAATTTCAATGCCGACGACTTGTTTATTATCTTCCATGGTATTGATAACTGAACACGCACCTAGGTGTGACACCAATTATTTGGCCAGTATCAAAACACAAATATTTGTGAATAATTGAATAATTCATTTGTTTACCACCCTTATGACAGTCTTTTGAAAACATCTATGTTTCTATACTGCTTATGTACACCATTGTGGCCCATTGTCTCCCTCGTGCATTTATACTACCAGTGTTGGAAAGGCATGTCCCCTTGCTGCACAAACAAAGTTGTGGCAACCAGACATGTCCCCTTGCTGCACAAACAAAGTTGTGGCAACCAGACATGTCCCCTTGCTGCACAAACAAAGTTGTGGCAACCAGACATGTCCCCTTGCTGCACAAACAAAGTTGTGGCAACCAGACATGTCCCCTTGCTGCACAAACAAAGTTGTGGCAACCAGACATGTCCCCTTGCTGCACAAACAAAGTTGTGGCAACCAGACATGTCCCCTTGCTGCACAAACAAAGTTGTGGCAACCAGACATGTCCCCTTGCTGCACAAACAAAGTTGTGGCAACCAGACATGTCCCCTTGCTGCACAAACAAAGTTGTGGCAACCAGACATGTCCCCTTGCTGCACAAACAAAGTTGTGGCAACCAGACATGTCCCCTTGCTGCACAAACAAAGTTGTGGCAACCAGACATGTCCCCTTGCTGCACAAACAAAGTTGTGGCAACCAGACATGCTGTACATGCTGTTTTTTTCGAGTGCACCTCACCTGTATCCATTTGTTTGCATATATTTTATGGCTCTGCTCATGCATCCAGTCCAGTGCTGGTGTGTTAGTACGTTTCTTCGCACTGATTATGACACCACATCAAATCATTTGTATAATTTTCACAACTTGAAAATCGCTGTTTAATTTGATAGTGTCAAAAGGACAGTAACATTTTCCATCAGCTGACACAACATTCGCTTGTTTAATAAATGAGCTGTGGCCTTGTCCCTATCATGTACCTTTCATTGTTCAAGCAGAAAACCAAATTGTATTCCTGCATCTTCTTCAATGTGCCGTTTCTGTCGCAGGCGTTGGCGATCATGGCCCTCCAAACCGCATGGTTGTTTGTAGTTTGTAGCAGTTCTGTTGTGGTCCTTCCTCACCAAGTTTACACACTATTATTCCTGCATATTCCTACACAAATTGTGTTTTCATTTACTGTATCTTACTGATCGTCACTGATATTTTATAAAATAATTATAGTGGAATGGGTCACATTTTGAGCGATTGTGCTTTAATCGGTTGTTGCAGAAACTCATGATTGATGAGAAGAAATGCTACTTCTTTGGTCGCAACAAGCAGCTGAATGACTTCTGCATCGACCACGCGTCGTGTTCCCGCGTTCACGCAGCCCTCGTATGGCACAGACACCTCAATCGGCCATTCATCATTGATCTCAACAGTAGTGAGTAGGACAAAATTATATGAGGGGCTGCTCTCCAAAGAAGCCTGACAGCTCGTTTTAACTTTCCACTTTGTGTTAATTCCTATTATTTCCTAATTTTTTAGCTCATGTATAAGTTATATACATCATTGGATTTGTTTTGATAAGATCTTTTAGGATATGTATAATTCACTATAGCAAAATGCAAGCAAAGAGGCCTGATTCCTGTTAGAATAGCCTAAAACAGCCAAAAGTAGGCTTTCCATTTTTAAACATTTACTTCAGATACCTCAAAAATGCTTAATTTGGAAATTCAAAATTTTAAGTATCTGATACTAAGGTAAACTCTCTTATTGATGAAACACACAATAATATAGTTCCATAACATACATCATTCTACCAAATTTATAAAAATTGCTAATTGGGCATTTTTACTGATATGCCCGATACCAAGTTTCCTCACCGATGTATCACCATTACAAATTGTTTATTTTTAAAAGTTAACATTGGTAATAAACCGATATATATTCAATATTTTCATGTAGACATTATTTTTTTAACAGTTACTGTTACATTGTCTGTAAATTTGATCTTTGTGCAAATAAAAAACTGGCAGAATCCAAATGCTGTAAAAGATGCCTAGGTAAAAAACCATGGCCAAAACATTTAAAACTAATTACAATTGTAATCATACATTTTAATAATAATCATAATGAATTACACATGTGATGTAATCATACATTTTAATAATAATCATAATGAATTACACATGTGATGTAATCATACATTTTAATAATAATCATAATGAATTACACATGTGATGTAATCATACATTTTAATAATAATCATAATGAATTACACATGTGATGTAATCATACATTTTAATAATAATCATAATGAATTACACATGTGATGTAATCATCCCATCTCTGATTCACACAGCTCATGGCACATTCATCGGCTCAATACGGATCGACGGCAGGAAACCACAACAAGTACCTATAGACAGCGAGATCCACTTTGGGGCGTCGACTCGAAGGTACACAATCAGAGAACGACCCCAGCCCATGACCCAGATCCTCGGGGCGGCCTCCTTGGACAAGTCAGGGGAGGACTTGGAGGGAAGTCTACTGGGACTGCCGGAGACAGAGACTGAATTAGATGTAAGTCATACGTTCCACATTACACATCCTCGCAAGCCAGGGTTGTTTGCCATGCAAAACTAGCCCTGGCAGATCTCCTACGTGAAGTCCGGAAGTTTGCCAGTCGTGACTGTGTAACCCGTGAGAACAGCGCAAATACCCGCCCCAATTTGAAGATGGATAAACGATTTCTGGGAATCCCAATATCATGGGCGAACGGGTCATGATATTGGGATTCCCAGAAATCGTTTATCCATCTTCAAATTGGGGCGGGTATTTGCGCTGTTCTCACGGGTTACACAGTCACGACTGGCAAACTTCCGGACTTCACGTAGGAGATCTGCCAGGGCTAGTTTTGCATGGCAAACAACCCTGGCTTGCGAGGATGTGTAATGTGGAACAAGCAGGTGAACGGTATTGTGTATTTGAATAATTGCTTCCACTTCCTAAACATTACATGTAACATGAGCCACGGTTGGTTGAAATGAGTTTTATTATGACCACCTGACCTGTCGCTAACCATTGATATAATGAGCGATTTCATAGGCTGAGATTAAATTCAGAGTTTCGCAAAGCGATCAGCCAGGGGGTACTGGCGCGCTAGGATGACATTACACGACATTAGTAATTTCTAAAATGTTTAACATTGCCAGAGTGAAATCCCCAGATGGCAAGTATTCAAGGAAGCTTTTTGCTTGTTGAGAGTCCAAAATGTTTGTATTTGTGTTATGTGTATCCCATCCTCCTGAGGTATTTGTGAAATTTGTTTATTAACATATTCACACTGCAAGCATATATTTTATTCGATTATTAATTTGTAGGTGCTTACGAGAATGAGTACTTTCTTTTATCTACCAGGTAATCTAGTTTTTAAATCTGTGTGATATCAAAAGTGTTGCTACCGGCATAATTTGTAAATACTGTTTGATTATTTGTCAGATTAACCCCAATTGATATGAACATTTAAGTGTTTGTTGGTTTGTTATTACATATTCTTTAAAATGTTTGAGGAAAACTTTGCTTGATAGATGTCGTTGTGTTTAGTAACTTGTTGTGGTTTGTTTTGCTAGAACCTGACAGAATTCAACACTGCCCACAACCGGCGGATCTCATCAATGGCCGACATCGCAGACACAACACCAAGCCACATAAAACGTAAAAGACCAAGCATACATGTTAACTTCAATGAAGAAGAGGAAGTGATCAATCCAGGTGCGTGATGGGAAGAAGAGGCATGTCTTGCTGATGTCTAGGGTGTCACATGAAATGTGTTTCCATGTTAAATTAGATCAATGATCAGAAATAGTTCCTATGTAAATATGTTCTCATAATATGGACACAGGTAAGTAATAAGGTCTTTCATGATTTTGTTCAAAACTACTTCATATTATTATTACAAAATATATAATAGGTGTTGAGGTAAAAATGATGGCAGTAAAATAGTTTTTGCCAAAGATGTAATTTTGTCATCATTTTTTTGGAGGAATTTTTCTGCTGACTGGTGGCTTAGTGTTTTTTGGTGTAGACACAGCTGTTGATATTTGTTGTTTGTGTTCATACAGAGGACATTGACCCGTCAATAGGACGCTTCAGGAACCTCGTACAGACACAAGTTGTACCAATGAAGGCAAGTTTTCTCTCTTACTGTGTGTGTTCTGAACACTGCACATTGTATCTTATAAATATTATATTCTGTTTGCCTTAACAAGAGACAGATACACATGTCTGACTCCGTCCATTTGTCTGCTGTCACTCCTTCACATAACAAAATCTGATTGTCAGATGTATCTTTTTGCAGCCGAACCAGAATGTCAATATTAGAAATCGTATAATCCTGATATCATGTTCTGAAAACATTTCGCATGTGCGCAGAGACATGATTGTCAGCATATGTCAAGAAAGGTGCATTGTGCTACGGCTGTCAGTGTGTGTTCTAATAAGGTGCATTGTGGTACTGCTGTCAGTGTGCATGTTCTAATAAGGTGCATTGTGGTACTGCTGTCAGTGTGCATGTTCTAATAAGGTGCATTGTGCTACGGCTGTCAGTGTGCATGTTCTAATAAGGTGCATTGTGCTACGGCTGTCAGTGTGTGTTCTAATAAGGTTCATTGTGCTACGGCTGTCAGTGTGCATGTTCTAATAAGGTGCATTGTGCTACGGCTGTCAGTGTGTGTTCTAATAAGGTGCATTGTGGTACTGCTGTCAGTGTGTGTTCTAATAAGGTTCATTGTGCTACGGCTGTCAGTGTGTGTTCTAATAAGGTGCATTGTGCTACGGCTGTCAGTGTGTGTTCTAATAAGGTGCATTGTGCTACGGCTGTCAGTGTGTGTTCTAATAAGGTGCATTGTGCTACGGCTGTCAGTGTGCATGTTCTAATAAGGTGCATTGTGCTACGGCTGTCAGTGTGTGTTCTAATAAGGTGCATTGTGGTACTGCTGTCAGTGTGTGTTCTAATAAGGTTCATTGTGCTACGGCTGTCAGTGTGTGTTCTAATAAGGTGCATTGTGCTACGGCTGTCAGTGTGTGTTCTAATAAGGTGCATTGTGCTACGGCTGTCAGTGTGTGTTCTAATAAGGTGCATTGTGGTACTGCTGTCAGTGTGTGTTCTAATAAGGTGCATTGTGGTACTGCTGTCAGTGTGCATGTTCTAATAAAGTGCATTGTGATACGGCTGTCAGTGTGTGTTCTAATAAGGTGCATTGTGGTACTGCTGTCAGTGTGCATGTTCTAATAAGGTGCATTGTGGTACTGCTGTCAGTGTGTGTTCTAATAAGGTGCATTGTGCTACGGCTGTCAGTGTGTGTTCTAATAAGGTGCATTGTGGTACTGCTGTCAGTGTGTGTTCTAATAAGGTTCATTGTGCTACGGCTGTCAGTGTGCATGTTCTAATAAGGTGCATTGTGCTACGGCTGTCAGTGTGTGTTCTAATAAGGTGCGGCTGTCAGTGTGCATGTTCTAATAAGGTGCATTGTGCTACGGCTGTCAGTGTGTGTTCTAATAAGGTTCATTGTGCTACGGCTGTCAGTGTGCATGTTCTAATAAGGTGCATTGTGCTACGGCTGTCAGTGTGTGTTCTAATAAGGTGCATTGTGGTACTGCTGTCAGTGTGTGTTCTAATAAGGTTCATTGTGCTACGGCTGTCAGTGTGTGTTCTAATAAGGTGCATTGTGCTACGGCTGTCAGTGTGTGTTCTAATAAGGTGCATTGTGCTACGGCTGTCAGTGTGTGTTCTAATAAGGTGCATTGTGCTATGGCTGTCAGTGTGCATGTTCTAATAAGGTGCATTGTGCTACGGCTGTCAGTGTGTGTTCTAATAAGGTGCATTGTGGTACTGCTGTCAGTGTGTGTTCTAATAAGGTTCATTGTGCTACGGCTGTCAGTGTGTGTTCTAATAAGGTGCATTGTGCTACGGCTGTCAGTGTGTGTTCTAATAAGGTGCATTGTGCTACGGCTGTCAGTGTGTGTTCTAATAAGGTTCATTGTGCTACGGCTGTCAGTGTGTGCATGTTCTAATAAGGTGCATTTATTACTCTGACTGTCAGTGTGTGTTCTAATAAGATTGCATTGTATACGGCTGTCAGTGTGCATGTTCTAATAAGGTGCATTGTGCTACGGCTGTCAGTGTGTGTTCTAATAAGGTGCATTGTGGTACTGCTGTCAGTGTGCATGTTCTAATAAGGTGCATTGTGATACTGCTGTCAGTGTGCATGTTCTAATAAGGTGCATTGTGCTACGGCTGTCAGTGTGCATGTTCTAATAAGGTGCATTGTGCTACGGCTGTCAGTGTGTGTTCTAATAAGGTGCATTGTGCTACTGCTGTCAGTGTGCATGTTCTAATAAGGTGCATTGTGCTACGGCTGTCAGTGTGTGTTCTAATAAGGTGCATTGTGGTACTGCTGTCAGTGTGCATGTTCTAATAAGGTGCATTGTGCTACGGCTGTCAGTGTGTGTTCTAATAAGGTGGATTGTGCTACGGCTGTCAGTGTGCATGTTCTAATAAGGTGCATTGTGCTACGGCTGTCAGTGTGTGTTCTAATAAGGTGCATTGTGGTACTGCTGTCAGTGTGCATGTTCTAATAAGGTGCATTGTGATACTGCTGTCAGTGTGCATGTTCTAATAAGGTGCATTGTGCTACGGCTGTCAGTGTGCATGTTCTAATAAGGTGCATTGTGCTACGGCTGTCAGTGTGTGTTCTAATAAGGTGCATTGTGGTACTGCTGTCAGTGTGCATGTTCTAATAAGGTGCATTGTGGTACCGCTGTCAGTGTTCATGTTCTAATAAGGTGCATTGTGCTACGGCTGTCAGTGTGCATGTTCTAATAAGGTGCATTGTGGTACTGCTGTCAGTGTGCATGTTCTAATAAGGTGCATTGTGCTACGGCTGTCAGTGTGTGTTCTAATAAGGTGCATTGTGCTACGGCTGTCAGTGTGCATGTTCTAATAAGGTGCATTGTGGTACTGCTGTCAGTGTGTGTTCTAATAAGGTGCATTGTGGTACGGCTGTCAGTGTGCATGTTCTAATAAGGTGCATTGTGGTACTGCTGTCAGTGTGCATGTTCTAATAAGGTGCATTGTGCTACGGCTGTCAGTGTGCATGTTCTAATAAGGTGCATTGTGCTACGGCTGTCAGTGTGCATGTTCTAATAAGGTGCATTGTGGTACTGCTGTCAGTGTGTGTTCTAATAAGGTGCATTGTGGTACTGCTGTCAGTGTGCATGTTCTAATAAGGTGCATTGTGCTACGGCTGTCAGTGTGTGTTCTAATAAGGTGCATTGTGGTACTGCTGTCAGTGTGTGTTCTAATAAGGTGCATTGTGGTACTGCTGTCAGTGTGCATGTTCTAATAAGGTGCATTGTGATACGGCTGTCAGTGTGTGTTCTAATAAGGTGCATTGTGGTACTGCTGTCAGTGTGCATGTTCTAATAAGGTGCATTGTGGTACTGCTGTCAGTGTGTGTTCTAATAAGGTGCATTGTGCTACGGCTGTCAGTGTGTGTTCTAATAAGGTGCATTGTGGTACGGCTGTCAGTGTGTGTTCTAATAAGGTGCATTGTGCTACGGCTGTCAGTGTGTGTTCTAATAAGGTGCATTGTGCTACGGCTGTCAGTGTGCATGTTCTAATAAGGTGCATTGTGCTACGGCTGTCAGTGTGCATGTTCTAATAAGGTGCATTGTGCTACGGCTGTCAGTGTGTGTTCTAATAAGGTGCATTGTGGTACTGCTGTCAGTGTGCATGTTCTAATAAGGTGCATTGTGCTACGGCTGTCAGTGTGCATGTTCTAATAAGGTGCATTGTGCTACGGCTGTCAGTGTATGTTCTAATAAGGTGCATTGTGCTACAGCTGTCCGTGTGCATGTTCTAATAAGGTGCATTGTGCTATTGCTGTCAGTGTGCGTGTTCTAATAAGGTGCATTGTGGTAGTGCTGTCCGTGTGCATGTTCTAATAAGGTGCATTGTGGTACTGCTGTCAGTGTGCGTATTCTAATAAGGTGCATTGTGGTACTGCTGTCAGTGTGCGTATTCTAATAAGGTGCATTGTGGTACTGCTGTCCGTGTGCATGTTCTAATAAAGTGCATTGTGCTACGGCTGTCAGTGTGCATGTTCTAATAAGGTGCATTGTGCTACGGCTGTCAGTGTGCATGTTCTAATAAGGTTCATTGTGCTACGGCTGTCAGTGTGCATGTTCTAATAAGGTGCATTGTGCTACGGCTGTTAGTGTGCATGTTCTAATAAGGTGCATTGTGCTACGGCTGTCAGTGTGTGTTCTAATAAGGTGCATTGTGCTACGGCTGTCCGTGTGCATGTTCTAATAAGTTATTTGCTTTGTAGTCATAATAGTAGATAAAATTGCAGATACAAAATATGCATTTGTTAAAATGTAAGTGTGCATTTTATGTTAAGAAAACAAAAGAATCTAACTTTTAGAATAATTACACACTGTGCACACACATGAAACAATAACTGATTCTGGTTAAACTTAAAGGGAATAAAAACATATTGTTTGAATTTATGTTATATTACATCCTGCTATCTATTTCCACGTTCACCAAGCAAACAAAATCAAAAAAATTCAATGAATTAGAAATACCACGTTTTATGCTGTACATCCGGACATTTTCGAATATGCATATTTTTGGCGTGCTTTTCGGGATGCCGAGATGTGATGTCACTTATGACTCAAACTCGCATCAGGCCGACCCTTTCCATGCATTCAGAGCATGTTTACAAGTATAGTTTTTGGGTCGAAACGAGCGTCAGAATGAGTTATTGTGCAATTTTCCGACGTAATACAAACACTAGTCATCATAGAGGAACAAGCAGTTATCTTACGGTTCCACACGAATCCAATTTTATTCAAAACAACGTATGCGAATGGGCCTACAAGTTGACTAGGTTTTGCCGAGCTTGGGCTCGTTTTCAGAATAATCATATCGAATGAAACCAACGGGAGATAATCTACACCAATAAACATACATAGCAAACATATATTGTATCCAGCTACATAAAGTAACGTGTATAATCTCATAATATCACTAGAATATCGATATATAAAGGAGTTGTACAAATTACCATAACAACTTAAATCAGTTAGAGAGTTTCTGCTGGTCCCACTAGCTCAGTGAGTGGGCGCGTTGGTTGCTTGTTGTTTATTTTACAATCGGGCGACGCCGGTTCAATCCTGACAGCATGCAAACTATTGATTTTCTTTACACTTTTTTTGTTTATGTCTTCACGAAGTAATATAAACCAAATCATTTAGTATACTATGATGCACTGTTTGTAAATAATTTTTATTTTGTAGTAATTATTTATTCGCCACAAAAATGAAAATATGGTCATTATATAGCGATGTTTCTAAATGTTATTTATCCAAACAAATATAATGTAATGGATATCTAATTTATTAATTGTAAATATATTGTACAGTAATATATTGTAATTATATGTGAAAACAGATTGTGATCTGTCTGGATAAATACAATTTAGAAACATCGTTGTATATAATGACCATATTTTCATTTTTGTGGCGAATAAATAATTACTACAAAATATAAAAAATATTTACAAACAGTGCATCATAGTATACTAAATGATTTGGTTTATATTACTTCGTGAAAACATAAACAAAAAAGTGTAAAGAAAATCAATAGTTTGCATGCTGTCAGGATTGAACCGGCGTCGCCCGATTGTAAAAACACGCCAAGGAACCAACGCGTTTACCAACTGAGCTATCAAGGCCGGCAGAAATTCGCTGACTGATTTCAGATGTTATGATAAATTGTACAACTCCTCCTTCATACATCGATATTCTAGTGATATTATGAGATTTTACACGTTACTTTCTGTAGCTGGATACGATATATGTTTGCTATGTATGTATATTGGTGTACATTATCTCCCGTTGGTTGCATTCGATATAATTATTCTGAAAACGAGCCCAGGGCCAAGCTCGGCTCATTCGCATTCATTGTTTTGAATGAAATTGATTTCATGTGGAACCGTAAGATAACTGCTTGTTCCTCTATGATGACTAGTGTTTGTATTACATCGGATTATTGCATAACAACTCATTCCGACGCTCGTTTCGACCCCAACACTATCCATGTAAACATGCTCTGAATGCATAGAAAGGGTCGGCCTGCTGCGAGTGTGAGTCATGTGTGACGTTAAGATACCACGTGATCGCCTAGCTCATTAAATTTTTATTTTCCGCGGGAATCGCTACACAGACGGGTTTAAAATCGAATTTATGCTACAAAAGTATTTTTTTAATGTTCTCGAATGTTACATGCAATATTAAACTTTCTGTACACATGGAAAACGGATTTTAGCTAATGCCTTGTTTTTATTTCCTTTAAAGTTCCACTAAACAGGCAACAGTTGACAAAGGAATTATTTTCCCTGTTTGTATTTAATTTGTAAACTATTTTCAAACAACTATACATATCTCTGTTTCTGCTTTGTACAACTGTACATGTCTCTGTGTCATACAACACATCTGTTTCTGTGTTGTACAACTGTACACATCTTTGTTTCTATGTCGTATAAATGTACACATCCCTGTTTCTGTGTCGTACAATTGTACACATCTCTGTTTATGTGTTGTACAGCTGTACACATATCTGTTTCTGTGTCGTACAACTGTACACATCTCTGTTTATGCACCGCACAACTGTACACATCTCTGTCGTACAACTGTACACATCTCTGTTTCTGTGTCATACAACTGTACACATGTCTGTTTCTGTTTCATACAACTGTACACATGTCTGTTTCTGTGTCATACAACTGTACACATGTCTGTTTCTGTGTCATACAACTGTACACATCTCTGTTTCTGTGTCTTACAAGTTGTTGACATCTCTTTCTGCATTGTACAATTGTAGACGTCTCTGTTTCTGCGTTGTACAACTGTACACATCTCTGTTTCTCTGTCATACAACTGTACACATGTCTGTTTCTCTGTTATACAACTCTACACATCTCTGTTTCTGTGTCATACGACTGTACACATCTCTGTTTTACAAGTTGTTGACATCTCTTTCTGCATTGTACAATTGTAGACGTCTCTGTTTCTGCGTTGTACAACTATACACACTGTCCATGTGTGTTACAGAGGCCGCGCCTGGAGAACCACAGTGCCAGCAGCAGTAGTATGACAGAGACAATCACAAAGCGTCTACAGAGCTTCCCATACACGGCCAACCTATACGGGGACATGCCTGAGTCCCAGGACCATGCCGTGTCTTCCTCCCCTGCCACCCCATCCAGCACAGCCATTGCCTCCAAACTCGGCCTACGTGCCCCCAATCTCGCTCCGGACATTGACGCCACCCCTGTGATGGTGCCCCAAGTGAGCACGACGATATCTATGGTGACGATGGAGAAACCTGTGAATACGCTCGAGCCAAAGAAGAAGAAATACGCAAAGGAGGCGTGGCCGGGGAAGAAACAGGTGCACTCATTGCTTGTCTAGGGGGCACGGAGCGGGATCAGGGTCGTCAAGTTGGGTGACATTGTGTTGTCATCAGTGATTGGCTGCGGTGATTGGTTGCTGCACGGTGCAGTGATTGGTTGGCGTCGTGATGCAGGGATAGGTTGCTGTACAGTGCAGTGATTGGTTGTTGCCATAGTATGGTGATTGGTAGCAGTAACAGCACAGTGATTGGCTGCAGCCATAGACGGTGCAGTCATGGCAGTGATTACCAAGCTGCTTCAGCTACAGTATAGTGATAACAGCAGGATTGATGCAGTGATTTGCAGCTGCCCTGTCGGTGATAACAGCAGTCATAGTACAGTGATTTGCAGCTATCATAGCAATGATTGGCAGACATCATGGCAGTGATTGACAGCAGTCATACCAGTGATTGGCTGCAACGTGGAAATGTGAATAAAGTGTCGCTATAGTCTGACAGCAGAGTTTACCCAGTCCAACTTCCATATCCTTCTGTTGCTAGTCTATGTATGATATCCTTTACTTATGGTTGTAACAAGATTGCTCTTGATTAATTATTATTTATTACGAAATAGTGACTAAGCTGCCAGGGTGCTACTTGACATTTGGTTTGTGGTTTTTAGTAAGTAATAATAAATTATAACGTCTGACTGAATTTTGTGATGCTAGACTATCAATGTGCAAAAATCACTTATTTCTGTTATAAATTTTCATCTTACTTGGATTGTAAAGTCATTGTGATATTTATCAATATTGTTGTAATATTTGTAGTTTTTGCATTTCAAAGGATCTACTTTTTACTCTTGTCTCCATGTTTAGCTCTATGTAGCAATACGTCACTGAAGGAAGGTCTGTGGAACAAAGCAAATGACATTTTGTTAAGATGCATTGTTTTGTGACATATAAAATATGTTCTGTGTAATGACGTTTGCATGTAATGCGAGTAAATTGCACTCACATGGTGTGAGACTAAAATATTTCTGTTTTGTTCCATCCATTTCTGTTTCATTATTAGTAGACAGCTAGATTTTCAATTTCATGAAGTATTCGTACTGTATGAACCTTCGTACAAATGGTGGTTACGTACACAAAAACTGCAATTAACTGTAACTGTTCTAAGTTACGTAATCTTCATCAAACACCTGCATAAGTTCTGTCAAAAAGGACGAATGCTTCATGAAACTGGCCCCAGTAACAAATGATACCATTTGGTGACCCTAATTTCAGTTTATCCATTGAATAAAATATCAAGGGTACAAAAATTACAAATTGGCTATTATCGAGGATACGGGTTTCCTTGTGTGTGCTTTAGACGAAGTACATTATTGGCAATGGATAACTGTGGGGCTGTTTGAAGATATTGACCTCGTAGATAATTTTGACACAAAATTCAGTTATGAGCATTTAAAAAAAAATATATATACCTACTGTATTCATTTAATGAAATTCATGTCACTGTCAAAATATATGTTTACCAAGAAACTATAAAAAATGTTGGATGTGTGCAAATATTTGTGATGTTGACTCTGTCAAGATTCTATTGGGCTTATAGTAGAACGATACTGCAAGTTGTCATATAAATTGATTATCTGAAACAGGTTCTTACCTCCGGTAGATATATCTAAGTAAATTGTAATATATCCATCATGACAGTTAAATTCTTCACTTCAATAGAAACCTAACAAATTAAACTATATATTATGTTATCAGGGTAATTCGCAAAATTATTGTTTAAAAATTAATTATTGAACCAGTAGGAATTAATAAGACAATAAATAACTATAATATTATATAAACCTTCTGTGGGTGTCAATGTCTTTATCATGTAATCTGTAACAAAATGTCTGTATCAACGTTCGCAGCATCTTGATAGGGCGTGTGTGTGTGCGTGTGCGAGCAAATAACCACGATTATATTCGAGTTGTAAACAAACTTGTCCCCACCACCTAGTGAATTGCGTTTGAATTAACGTAAAACACTCCGCGATTTGTCAGTCAACAAGTCTTCTCATATACATTTAACCCTTGCGTGCGATTTTGTTGTGTTCAATGTAGCAATTAATCATAGCATGATATATGAATTGTTCAAACACCTGTCATTATTTCAGTAAAAAGCAGTTGGTTTTCAAGGTCAACTTATCATTTAAATCGATTTCTATAATTATAAATCCATTACACATACGCATAAATGCAATATATATGCAGCTTTTGAGCACCTGAGTGCATACCAGTGTAGCGTACTAAATGTTGCAAATAAATAAGGGATATACATAATAAAATGTCAGTTTTGTAAGAATTCAAACCTAGAATGCCCTGGATGACATAAACACGACTTGCTCCTCCAACAAACAGCAATGGATCTGAACAGATCTCCTGAAAATATAAGTTTAAATATTAACAGAAAATCATAAATTGATTTATGGTTAATTGATAGATTATTGCTCAAAAGCTGCATATATATTGCATTTATGCGTATGTGTAATGGATTTATAATTATATAAATCGATTTAAATGATTAATTACTACATTGAACACACAAAAATCGCACGCAAGGGTTAAATGTATTATGAGAAGACTTGTTGACCGACAAATCGCGGAGTGTTTTATGTTAATTCAAACGCAACTCACTAGGTGGCGGGGACAAGTTTGTTTACAACTTGAATATAATCGTGGTCATTTGCACACACACACACACACACACAGGTTGTTGATACTGATGGTTGTGTAGTATGTACCCAGAAAATGGTTGTGCAGACAGTGCTGAATAGCAATACAATTGGATGCGTAATATTAAAAACTGCAATGTTCACAAATATAAGGTTATTTAGGCGATTACACTATCACTTTTATTTTAATCAACTCATTTGGGGCACATGCATTTTCAAAATGGCACATAATACTTTACCTTCCTTACCTTGGGAACTGAAATGCATATTATTATTTGTTTTGTCTTTTTGGAATAGTGTGTTTGCTGGTAGCATGTTGTTTTTGCCTGACTAAAATCCAGAAGCCTTTGTCCGTTTCCTTTTGTTTGACTTTGGTAGGAGTATTTTACAACATTGTTCACAAGCTTTGCATTAAAATCGCAGCCTATGACTACAACATTATGCTTGTGTGGATATTGTCCTTTCGGCTTTGCATATCTCCATAGAAGTGATTTACGATGTTTTCGTCGCCCACTTTGGTTTTGCCGCTCACGTTGTTAGGGCTGTAGCAGCTGATAATTTCTGGTTGATTACCAGTTAATGAGGTGATGTTACATGCTATATGGTAAGGATAACAAAACGTGACGCGAAGAGAAGGAAGCAAACAAAATTAATGTATTCAGCTAATAATGCAAGTCAGCAGAATACCCAAAACATAGAACTGCAACAATGGTGTCCAACAAGAACGCCGACGGCATGCAAGTTGTCTGACACGTGTGCCGGACAAGTATATACGTGAATTAGGCCAATGTCATTTGTACAAATGTGTCACCGTCCCGCGCAGGAACTCCCGAGTACGATATTTCTTCCGCCCTCTTTCTGACGACCACCTGTCCGGTTTCGTCGTGATGTTAGTTCGACTTCGTATTGGCCGGGGCAAACTACGGTGACGTCAAAACTAGCACTGGATAGAGATAAAGAAAGCAGAAGGAAGACCAGACGTGACGACAGTCACTCAAGTAAGTGAAAACGATAAGTGGATGAGTATATTTCTCCGGGTACTCATAGGAAAAGCTGGTCCTATGGCCACTTTTAATTTTGATTAAAGAAGACGAAGAGAATAACAGCATGCCTTACCTGTATACCAAGTTCACGTAGAAAGGAGGATATGGCTGTGTGAAGTCCACAGTGAACAGGAAGATGACCAATATCTGAACTTGCAGGCGCCAGAAGGTAGAAAGCAGAACCCCTTGGTGTACACTCGGAAGAAGAGGAACATAGAAGTGTATGTGGCTATCCGATCTTGACCGTGACGAATGCACAAGTAATGCGAACATGTACTTCTATTGTCTCATTAGTCAGTAAATACACACTGTTTTACAGGAAAACACTTTGTTAGCACACGTGGCATTCCGGTAAACTCCCGAACCTACACGAGGTTAGCTGCTCAACGACAGGTAAGTTGCACCGTCTGTCTGACAAGACACATATTAACGTAACACTTATGACAACGTAAGATCAAGACTTTTCGAAAGACTGTATCTTAGACTATATAAATGTCGTATTGTTTATTCCGTCGATTGTATAATACTGTTAATTCATTGCAGCCAAGATCGCCTGGGTGCCGTAAATTCAAATAAACCGTAATCCAGATCTAAATGCCACCGTGCTATGCCGTTCTTCAGCAATTTAATGATTAGTCCAAAAAGGGCATTGCCTCGCTGAGGCAAGACTAGCGATTAATGGCCTACTTAACAATGTGAAGTATCTGGCCGACGGAAGAGAGCAAGCAAGAGATATGAAACAATAACGAGTCATAATCACGGAAATTGACAATGGCAAAAACGTTTGGGTCGATTAAGTTAGGCTGGAACGGAGTAACGACTGACATTGTACTACTTCTTAGGGTCCTTCGAAGTTGACAAGATGAAAACACCTACTGCGCGTAAGATTTATAGTACAGCGGCTGAGAGCCACAAATTTGATGAATTGTGCACTTTTTGAGAAAAACATGAAAATTGGCACACTCATATAAAGCTAGATACCCATCGCCATCGACATGGCATCTAGCCGCCATTTTGATTAAAAAAATGGCCGAAATGGAAATCAATTACCCAAGTTTATTGGCATCTAAAGAACGTAGAAACACGGTCTTGGTATCTAAACCGTCATTTTTAGGGTCAAGGAATTCATTTCTGCCACATTCCGTATCCTCAGATGACCGCCATATTGGAATTCAAGATGGCCGCCATGGAAATATATTAACCACGTTGCTCAGCTTCTAAGCAACATAGAAACATGTTCTTGGTGTTTAAATCATCATTTTCATGGTCAATTAAATAATTTCTGCCACAGGCTGTATCCTCAGATGGCCGCCATATTGGAATTCAAAATGGCCGACATACAAGATCTTATGTTTTATTTTAATTCACCTAACTGGGAATACTAGCTAGGTACCCATGTTGTTTACAAAAATAAAAATTAATCTAGATATGCCATGGATATCCATATACATGGCTATGATAATCATGACTCTGATGTGTTTAACAATGGACTATAATTATACACATGTTAAAATAACAGTCATATTTTATTCACCGTATGGAGTATCGCATCCTGTATAAGCCATCGTATAGTCAGATGTCAAGGGTCGCCACATGCTCCACTGCAGCTACACAGCTCGTTGCATTGCAGACTAGACGACCGGCATTTATACTTGCGTTTACACCCCTTAGTAGAAATAGAGTTGGTGTACGGTTGACGCTGGATTCAGAGTAAAGCAAAAGCAAAGTACCCGGATGTAGGTCAAGGTCAAATGTCAAGGTCAAGTACCCGGATGTAGGTCAAGGTCAATGTCGACGTCAAAGGTCAAGGTCGAATACCCGGATGTAGGTTAATGTCAAGGTCAAGGTCACGGGTCGCACATACCGGATAGTTGATGAATTAAAATAGCGCCACCTAGCGGATAGATCACGAACTAAAATAAGTTCCCAGCCAAAACTAGAACAGCGCCACCTAGCGGATATATCATGAACTAAAACAGCGCCACCCGGCGAAATTTTTCGGAACTAAAATATGTGACCCCGCATCGCCCTACCGGAATTTTTTGAACTAAGGTAGTACAAGTAGCGCCCCTAGCGAATTTTATAGGAACTATAAAAAAACCGTTTTTTTGAACAGAATTTACCCTAGCGGATAGGTCATGCACTACAAGTTCCATCTGACGGATAAGTTGTGAACTAAATGTAGGAGTACTGCCCAAATTCGTGTCTCTTGCACGCTTGCGTGCAATAGAGCCCCCTGACGGATAGCTCAGGAACTACAAACATCATCCCCTAGTGGACAAGTGAGCGAACCACATATGAGTACTGCAAATATTCGTGTCTCTTGCACGCTTGAGTGCAATAGAGCCTCCTGCGGATAGATCAGGAACTACAAAAATCATCCCCTAGTGGACAAGTGGACTACGGATGACACATCACACGAGACTACGGATGACACATCACACGAGAGTACGGACGAGACAAGAGACGAGACTATGACCGAGATATGCCACGAGACTACGGATGACACATTACACGAGACTACGGACGAGACAAGAGATATTTCACGAGACTACGGATGACACATCACACGAGACTACGGATGATATTTCACATGAGAGTACGGACGAGACAAGAGACGAAACTATGGACGAGATATGCCACGAGACTACGGATGACACATCAAACGAGATTACGGATGACACATCACACGAGAGTACAAACGAAACAAGAGATATGTCACACGAGACATTACGAGATGACTATGGACGAGATATTTCACGAGACTACGGATGACACATCACACGAGACTACGGATGACACTTCACATGAGAGTACGGACGAGACAAGAGACGAAACTATGGACGAGATATGCCACGAGACTACGGATGACACATCACACGAGATTACGGATGACACATCACACGAGAGTACAAACGAAACAAGAGATATGTCACGAGACTTCGGATGATACATCACACGAGACTACGGATGACACATCACATGAGAGTACGGACGAGACGAGAGACAAGAGACGGATGACTCACACGATGACACATCTACGGATGACACTTCACATGAGAGTACGGACGAGACAAGAGACGAAACTATGGACGAGATATGCCACGAGACTACGGATGACACATCACACGAGATTACGGATGACACATCACACGAGAGTACAAACGAAACAAGAGATATGTCACGAGACTTCGGATGATACATCACACGAGACTACGGATGACACATCACATGAGAGTACGGACGAGACAAGAGACGAGACTATGGACGAGATATTTCACGAGACTACGGATGACACATCACACGAGACTACGGATGACACTTCACATGAGAGTACGGACGAGACAAGAGACGAAACTATGGACGAGATATGCCACGAGACTACGGATGACACATCACACAAGACTACGGATGACACATCACACGAGAGTACAAACGAAACAAGAGATATGTCACGAGACTGCGGACGAGATATCACACGAGAGTACGGACGAGACAAGAGACGAGACTATGGATGACACATCACACGAGAGTACGGATGACACATCACACGAGACTACGGATGACACATCACACGAGAGTACCGACGAGACAAGAGACGAGACTATGACCGAGATATGTCACGAGACTACGGATGACACATCACACGAGACTATGGCCGAGATATGTCACGAGTCTACGCATGACACATCACACGAGACTTCGGATGACACATCACACGGATGACACGTCATACGAGAGTACCGACGAGACAAGAGAAGAGACTATGACCGTGATATGTCACGAGACTACGGACGACACCTCACACGAGAGTACGAACGAGACAAGAGACGATACTGCGGATGACACATCACACGAGAGTACCGACGAGACAAGAGACGAGACTATGACCGAGATATACCACGAGACTACGGATGCCACATCACACGAGACTACGGATGTCACATCACACGAGAGTACCGACGAGACAAGAGACGAGACTATGCCCGAGATATGTCACGAGACTACGGATGACACATCACACGAGAGTACCGACGAGACAAGAGACGAGACTATGACCGAGATATGTCACGAGACTACGGATGACACACCACACGAGACTATGGCTGAGATATGTCACGAGTCTACGCATGACACATCATACGAGACTACGGATGACACATCACACGAGAGTACTGACGAGACAAGAGACGAGACTATGACCGAGATATACCACGAGTCTACGGATGTCACATCACACGAGACTACGGATGACACGTCATACGAGAGTACCGACGAGACAAGAGACGAGACTATGACCGATATATGTCACGAGACTACGGATGTCACATCACACGAGAGCACCGACGAGACAAGAGACGAGACTATGACCGAGATATGTCACGAGACTACGGATGACACATAACACGAGACTATGGCCGAGATATGTCACGAGACTACGACGAGACAAGAGACGAGACTATGGACGAGATACACCACAATAGACGGGTTATCGCGTGAGATTCCACCACCACCACCACCACAATTCCACCACAATAGACGGGTTATCGCGTGAGATTCCACCACCACCACCACAATTCCGCCACAACAGACGGATTATCGCGTGAGATTCCACCACCACCACCACAATTCCGCCACAATAGACGGGTTATCGCGTGAGATTCCACCACCACCACCACAATTCCGCCACAATAGACGGGTTATCGCGTGAGATTCCACCACCACCACCACCACAAAAC
>CM034532.1:66401185-66509622 GCA_020002185.1 Paraescarpia echinospica
GGACGAGATTGTGACGGGAGAGCAGAAGACAGGGGAACAAGATTACAACCAGACAGATGCAAACCGTATAAAGAGCTACACTGAGGCAATGATTGAGGGGGCAATGAGGAAAGAGAGGGTGTTTATGGGCGATTCGATTATGAGAAAGACAGATAAGACTCTAAGCGAGGGGGAGGACGTCGTTGTTTGTCTACTGGGGGCTAAGATAGAACATGTAACTGAAAGGGTAGAGAAGGTACTGGGGCATGGCAAGGGAGGGTCTATACTAGTACATGTAGGGACAAATAACGCAGAGAGGGAGGGAACAACTGGGATAGTTCAGAATTACAGACAGTTAGTGAAGAAGTTAAAGAAGACAAGAGTAGAACAGATTATCCTCTCAGGAATTTTGCCAGTAATGGGAGGAAGGGGGCCGACATATAGAAACTGCAAGAGGATGGCGATCAACGCACTAGTTGAGCAGATGTGTAAAGAAGAGGGGGTGGGATTCGTAGATTTATGGGGATACTTTGTTGGGAGGGAAGATATGTACATGAGAGATGGCCTACATCTAAGTGGAAAGGGGGCAGCAGTTTTCTCAGAGAACTTGCTGCAATCTGTTGACAGTAGGACAGGCTGCATCTATTTAAACTAGATTCGCAGGGGGGATTCACAGAGAAGCCTGAAACTGGAGGCATAGATAAAGACAGCAGAAATAAATCGGCAAAGAACAGCCTGGAAAACTGTTCTGAATCAGGATATAAATTCATTTGTTTAAATGCAAGGAGCATAGTAAACAAAAGAAGTGAACTAAACATTATGGTAGAAGATATTGACCCTCACATAATAGGTATAACCGAATCGTGGGCCACCACTGATATATCAGATGCCGAATTGGGACTAACAGGATATGTAATGTTTAGGAAAGATAGAATAGGAAGAAAGGGAGGTGGAGTTATTTTATATATTAAAGAATCTATCCAGGCTTATGAAATAAAATTAGAAAGAGAAGCAGATTGCGAAGAAGCTGTTTGGTGTAACATAGTTACAGGAAACTCAACGTTAACAGTTGGGTTAGTTTATCGAAGTCCAAACATAAGCATAGAAGAGAATGAAAAAATACAAAACGCTATAAAGGAAGTAAGCAAACGGAACTGTATTATTATGGGGGACTTTAACCATGGGCATATACAATGGAAATCTCTACAGAGTATGGGGAGAGAGGACCACAAGTTTTTAGTTTTAGTACAAGATAGTTTCCTTTCTCAACATGTGCTAGAACCAACCAGGGGAGAGAATGTATTAGACTTAGTTTTGTCCTCACAGAAAGAATTAGTTGACAATGTCAAGATATGTGAGCCACTGGGGAGTAGTGATCACAACCAGATACATTTTACCATCAAAGTAAAATCAGAAAGGAATAGTAAAATGCAGTATAGGAGAAATTTCCACAAAGGAAGGTATAAGGACATGAGGAAATATTTAGCAAAGATAGACTGGAATAACACACTGAAGAATAAGACAGCAACCGAATGCTGGAATATCTTAAATAGTGAAATTAAGTGCATAGTCGATAAATTTGTACCTTTCAAAAAACAAGGGAAACAGTCTAAAAAGAAACACTTATCGAAAGAAGCCATTAGAAAAATTAAGTATAAACAAATGATGTGGAAGTCATATAGATGTACTGGAAATGATGAAGACTACAACATTTATAAAGAAGCACTTAATCAAGCTACAGCTGAAATTAGAAATTCAAAGAGAAGCTATGAAAAAAATTTAGCTAGTAATATAAAACATGACAGTAAGAGTTTTTATGCGTATATTCGAAGCAAACAGAAAGTTCAGGATAAGGTCGGTCCTCTAGAAGATAGTGCTGGAAATACAATATCAGAGGGATTCTTAATGGCAGAAGACCTGAATGAGTATTTTAGTTCAGTGTTTACCAGGGAAGATATTAGTTCACTGCCAGTACCAGAGGCTAAGTTCAAGGGGGCAGATTCAGACTATTTAGGACAGTTAATTGTAACCCCGGAAATGGTAGCTAAGAAAATAAGGGCTATGAAGGATAATAAATCACCTGGAGTGGATGGGATTCCGCCCAACTACTATGGAAATTGTAGAACAAATTAGCGTACCGCTTGCAACAGTTTTCAATTTGTCATTAGAAGAGGGAGTGGTTCCTTTAGAATGGAAAGAGGCAAACATTATACCGTTATTTAAAAAAGGTTCGAGAAACAAGTCAGAGAACTATAGACCAGTGAGTTTAACATCAGTGATTTGTAAATTATTAGAAAGACTAATTAAAGATCACATGGTGGATTTTCTTGTTAAACATAACTTGATAAACCCATCTCAACATGGGTTTTTAAAAGCGAGGTCATGCTTAACAAATATGTTATGTTTTTTGGAAGACATCACTAGGTGGGTAGATGAGGGATCACCAGTAGATATCATCTATTTAGATTTTCAAAAAGCTTTCGACAAAGTACCACATCAAAGATTACTCCTTAAGCTAAAGGCCCATGGCATAGGAAATGGTATAATAAACTGGATAGAAAAATGGCTGAATGACAGAAGACAACGTGTAGTAGTTGATGGGGAGGCTTCAAACTGGAAATCGGTATTGAGTGGGGTACCACAGGGATCAGTACTAGGACCTATATTATTCTTAATATATATCAACGATTTGGACGATGATATAACAAGCAAGGTGTTAAAATTTTCTGATGATACTAAAGTGTTTAGAAGGATTAAAAGTGATGGTGACAGACAGCATTTACAAGATGATCTTGATAGGTTGATCAAATGGTCTGAAAAGTGGCAAATGCTGTTCAATTTTGGGAAATGTAAATGCCTCCACACAGGTCATGGGAATGAAGAGGTAAAATATAAAATGGGGGGTACTGTTCTAAGTACTACTGTAAAAGAAAAGGACTTGGGGTTAACCATTATTGCTGATATGAAGGTTTCAGAGCAGTGCGGAATTGCAGCGTCAAAGGGAAATCAAATCCTTGGATTAATTAGGCGAAATATAGCGTATAAGAAAAAAGAATTAATAGTACCGCTGTACAAAACAATAGTGAGGCCTCATTTAGAATATTGTATACAAGCATGGAGGCCATATCGCAAGAAGGACATAGATATGCTAGAAAGAGTACAGAGGAGAGCGACTAAAATGATACCAAATCTGAGGGATCTTAGTTACGAAATACGCCTAAAAGAATGTGGTTTAACAACATTAGAAACCAGGAGATTGAGAGGAGATCACATAGAAGTGTTTAAAATATTGAATGGTTATGAAAATATTGATAGAAACATTTTTTTCTCAGTTAAGAAAAATAGAAGGACCAGAGGACATGAAGCTACATTAGTAAAGGAGCAGTGTAGATTAGATATAAGAAAGTACTCATTCTCACAAAGGACTGTAAATGAATGGAACAGATTATCTCCTGATTGTGTTGGTGCTAGTAGCGTGAATATGTTTAAAAATAAAATCGACACACACCTTAAAAAGGCGGGATACATGTAGATAAAAAGTATTGGACTCTCGATAAGCCAAAAGGCTTCCTTGTCCACCTGCCATCCAGAGTAATTTTCTGGATGGCAATCTTGTTAAATCTTGTTAAACGCGGTGCAGTGGCGTGCCTGGGGATCAGCGAGGTTAATCGGACGGATTAGTTTACGCCTGGCGCGCTGGAGATCAGGACGGTAATCGAGTGGCCTGGTTTTCACGACTCACTGGCGAATGGGGGTATCGTATGTCAGTCTGCACTGTTGGAGTTTATGCAGTATGTGCGTTGTTTGTTGGAAGTCCGGATAAATGATTATTTCGGCTGTCATCTGGCCGTGCGCTAGTATACGCGGCGCGATAGTCAGGCGCGTTCGGTAACAGCTGATGTTTGGTAACAGCTGATACGCGTGCATCGGCGTTGCAATATCGTTATAGCAGCTGGGGGCCGGAGCTGTCAGAATAAGTTGGGCTGTGCGCAGCGACGCATAGGCGCGTGTAATAAGGTTGTGGCGTTGGAGACCGCTGTGGATTGGTGTATTGGCTGTCAGTGCTGGCTGCGTTACAGCTGATGTTTGGTAACAGCTGATACGCGTGCATCGGCGTTGCAATATCGTTATAGCAGCTGGGGGCCGGTGCTGTCAGAATAAGTTGGGCTGTGCGCAGCGAAGCATAGGCGCGTGTATTAAGCTTGTGGCGTTTGAGTTTGGTGTATTGGCTGTGTGCAACGACGAATGTGTGTAGTTGGAATATAGGCAGCATTTGGAATGGTGTTATTCGTGTATGAGTTGGAATGCTGGTGGCGCGCGTTACGCGAAAAGAAACACAGAAACAGCAATAAACGGTGAGAAATAAATTTTATTGGTATGAAGTATGAACGGTGAATTTATTATGAAGATGGAGGCGGCGGAAAGGGGTCATGATCGGGTGGCGGTGGGCCAAATCCGTGGCGGCCGGGTGGCTGTGCAGGGTAACCTAAATGGACGGAAAGATGGGCTGGAATGGGTGGTGCAAATGATGGGAGGAGAACTTGAGGACGTGGAAATATGGAAGCAAATGGGAAGGGTTGCGTGAAAGTTTCGTTTTCTTCTGGTTGGGGGTTGTCTGCAGGTGTGGCTAGAAATAATAAAGGTTCATCGTCGGTGCTGTAGCCGTCGCTGTCGTCGAAGTTTTCTGTGTCGTGTTGTTGTTGTTGTTGTTGTTGTGGTTCGACGGCTAAGATTGGGCGGCGGTTTGGTGACGAGGCGAAGTTGATTGGGCGAGGTGTAGGTTCAACGAAGTGTACCACAACGCCCCGGCCGATGGCGTATCTTCGATGAGTTAGTTCAGGGGCGATCACGAAGATGTGCCTTCTGTGGTGAAAAGGAAAAGTTCAATTATCGTCGGGGTGGCGATTACTAGCGCGCGGGGTTCGTCCTGCCGGGTGTCCATTCCGGTGCGTGTGGTTGGCGAGGGTTTGTCCCATAAGGAGTCGATTGACTAGTTCGGGTGCCACGATCAATAGGCGAAATCTGTGGGAGAAGGAAAAGTGTTAAGGGTCGGTAGTTTGACGTCGTCGGCGACGTCTAAGGAACAATGTGGCCCCGGGGTTCTATCAATCATAATCATATCGCTTGGGCTCAAATTTATTCTTGATCTATTAATGAAGCCATTTCGGTGTGAGGGGCGCGCAAGGGTTTGCCCCCGCCCTATATGCAGTGTATCGAATCCGGTGATGTTTCGTCTGCAAGTATGAAAAAAGTATTAAAGTAATGGTGCGTCTCTTTTAGGTGGGGGGCCTGTAAAAAAAGTAGTATTCATTAAGTTTGTAACGGGGCGTTTGTAAATAGTGGGGCGCACGTTAATCTGGAAAAGCAGCTACAGTGTTTATCAAAAGTCCGTAATAGGCATCTGCAAATAAAGGTAAATTTTAAAAAAGCGGTCTGTAAAGGGGGGAACCGTTATTTAGTTAGTATCGTTAAACGTACCTTTCTCCGGGGCGTTGGGGTGGGGGTAGTCGGATAGGTGGCGGAGCAGCACTATTCCCGGCGGCTTGGTCAGGCGTATTCCCGGCGACTTGGGGAGTCGTCGGCGCAGCGCCATTCCCGGCGTTTTGGGGAGGCAGCTCGCTGTAAAAAAATAGTTAGTTAGTTAGTTAGTGAACGTTATAAAAGAAAGCAGTAATGTGAGGAAAGCCAGTGTTAGTTGAGTTAGCAAAACGTACCTGTTTTGTGGTTGTTGGGGATTGGCCGCATAATTGTGAACTTGGTCGGTCGGCTCCATCGTGAGAAATGAATTGCGCAGTTGTTGCGCCGCTGTTTTGCGCGCGGTAACGTGTAGCGGCCTAGACACGTACGCCGTAGCCTTACATAAGGTGCTTACGTCACTGTTTATATAACGCGCTGATGTAACTGTTTGTAAGTGTTTAAAACGACCTTTAAAGGTGACATGTGCGCAAACTAAGCGGTCTATAATAGTCAGTGGGGACTAGAGAATCGTATGGTAAGCTTATATTAGGAAATAAAAGAGGCGTTCTGTTAGTGCACTAGGCTGACCGAGAGATTTTTTCAGTTTTAGTAAACTTGTAAGATTCGGCTGTTTTGTGGCGCGCGTGCGCGCGCTCACGGGGGCCGCGTGCGGGCCGCGTGCAAAGCGCTTATACAGGAGGATGGGCGGAGAACGTCTATGTATCGTCGCTGTGGTGTTGTTACCGTTGCAGTAACTTTGTGTGTTGCAGAGCGTTGTTGATCATGTCACCGCCGCCCGCTCACGGAGAGGCGCCAACAAAGAAGAGCAGCAAGTCGAGGGAGGCTCCAACGGTGGCGTCTGGTGGCAAAACGAAACCTGCTTCGGAGGCCAGCGCGAAGGAGCTTCCGACTGCCGACGTGGCGCCTACTAAGCCGGCGTCGTCTTTTGAGGCCGTGGTGAGTGCGGACGCGCTGACGTCCGAGGTATCGTTGAAAGAGTTCGTGCTAGCCTGCGATGGCACGTATAAGATTGTTACGCCCGTAACAATCGTTGGCGTGGCTTGGGAAAGTAAATGCACGTACATCGGCTGTGGCGTTTGCAAGCGCAAAGTGCGAGGCCTTGAAAGCGGTGGTCGGGTGTGCGCTGTACACGGTGTGCAGGCAAAGGCGAAGACGTATTTTTCGGTGCGCGTCTTGGTGGAAGACGAAAATGACGCCGACACTGAGGCCAGCATTTGGATCACGCTGTTCGACGAAGCGATTTCGTCGATCGGCGATTACGATGCCGATCATGTGTCACGCCTGTTGCCAGACCAGTTGCGCAGTAGCTTTGTGGCGAGCCTGGTTGGCACCGTCTTGGAGCTGACCGTACACAAGTTCGTGTGGGGTGGCATACTGGACACGTATACTGTCCGTGATGTACGGGTCGTGTCGAAGAAGGCAAGCGAACCCGGCGTATACGCTTGAATGACTAACGTTTGGCTATTGTTCTGTAGGACGTTGTAATTGCTGCTTTGGTTATTGTTCTGTAGGACGTTGTAATTGCCGCTGCGTTGGGTGGAATTCTCGATGCTGCTGCTGACGAGTGCCCACCCCCTGCCGAGAAGCGCGCTAAGAAGGAAACGACGCCTCGGCCATGCTTTGCTGACGCCAACACTCCACCGCCGCCCTCGCTGACGAGAGAAGAAGAAGCGTACTGGCCGTGCGCGCCTGAGGCGGAAGACACGCAGCCCATGCCACCGCACGTGCCGGTGAGCGACGCCGCGACGCCCACGTACGTTGCATTAACCCCGGTGGTGGCGACAGCAGAAGCAGCAGCCGTGCCATCGTCTGTGGATGTGTTGTCGGTTTCGTCGGTGGACTTTATTCCGTGGGCCCGCAACAAACATCAACAACGCCCTGTGATCGTGGGCACGCTTCAGGCCGACTCGGAATGGAGCGTTCTGCAATCGTACGCCGGCCGGCAGCGCTGTATGATGTCCACGTTTGCCGAGCTAATTGGCGAACGAGTGATGGACACCGCGCGCCAAGAATGTGGTGAGTGCCCTCCCGAGGAGGGGTGCCCCTTCGTTCACATGTGCGGCTACAGGGGAAGGAAGCCGAGCCGACGGTACAACATTCTGTACGAAAACGTGGCGGCACTGAATGTGTGCTTCTTTTCAATATCACTAGACAGCTTTATGCAGCAGACGTTGTTGCTGCCCGCTATTCGTATACTCTCGGTACTGGAGGAGCGTTGCGTGCGCGGCGATCGCGCTTCGGAGGGCTCCCTCATGCGCCAGGTAGCCGACTGGCTCATGGGGACGGATTGGACGGCGCCGTTCGATCGTTCGCTGTTGGAGGTCGCCGTGCAGTATTACCTGTTGAAAAGGGCATGCCTCGACGTCTGATGGGGCGACGTCTTCTCCGCCGAACGCTTAATATTGCCGATGAACATTTAGTAATTGAACATTATATTTCGCTATGCCATAAAGCCTTATTATTAGTAGGTACGCCGATGAACATTAGCAGGGGCGAATTGAATATGGCATAAAGCCGATGAACTTAATCGAGCGGCCTATAGTCCGCTGTTGTGGCCTTAAAGCCTTATTATTTACTCCGCTGTGGCATAAGGCCCGCCGAACGCTTAATATGTATTTTTTACCGATGAATATTATATTTTCATTTCGCTATGGCCTAAAGCCTTATTATTATTATTAGGTGCACATTAGCGGCCTATAGCCCGCTGTTGGAGGCGCAAAGCCTTATTATTTACTCTGCTGTGGCATAAAGCCTCTTTACTGTTTACCGTGGCATAAAGCCTTACTGTGGTGATGTAGTAGTACGAGGCTGCTTAATAAAACGTATTAAAACAATTCCCGCCTCCTGTTGTTGACATTCGACGCCATCCAAAAAAACAAAACACGTTGCTGACATTCAATAAGCGCCCAATGCCGCTACCGAACGCCTGTCCAACTATTGCACAAAACACTCCGCGTATCCGGGCGCAGCTGACACCCGAAATTTCTACTACAAAACGTAAACAAAAAAACTTTGCCGCCGCCTCGATCCCTCGGCAGGCACAGCGCTGCCACCTGGCGGCCACCACAAAAACGTTGCTGCCCTGTCGGCCACGAAAACAAAAACTTTGTCGCCGCTGCTACCCCGGTGGTCCACGGACGACGGGCCAGCAGTGCCGCCACCCGACGGTCAGGGAAAACCGCCGCTGCCATTCAGAAAAAGCTCCCCCTAGCGGTCGTTAGGCGGGTTATAAGTGGTGTCGGCGCGCTTCGTCGTAGTTAATAGCGTTCCGAGCGCGCGCCTAGACCGACGATGCACGTGTGTCCGAAATGCGATCGATCGTTCGTCCGTCTTTGTCATTTGTCGAAGCATCTAAAAACATGCGGCAGCGATGAATACGTATGCCCGAAATGTGATCGTTCGTTCGATCAGCGCGGTAGTATGTTGCGGCATCTGCGAACTTGCGGCGTCGCCGATGAGGTGTGTCCAAAATGCAATCGATCGTTCGACAGGCACGACGATAGGTTGCACCATTTATGTCGCGATGACGACGTCGTCGACGACGACCTACAGAGCGTCGTGCGCGACTACTGGTCGAGTATCCGTACGTCTGTGGCGCGCGGATCCGTTCAATCTAGGTATAATTTCCATTTGTCCGGCCACCGGGATACGGGCGCGCACGAAGCCCAACTACAACTGATGTTCGAGGCGCAGACTCGGGCCTTTAAAATAAACTTATCGTACGGGTTTATCCTGCGGCACAGGGAGACGGGCCGACTACGTTACTACCATTCTTCGTGTAACTGTTGCGGACGCTATCTCGAGTCGCCAGTCCTCGTTTCCGACGCCGCGTCGTTCGAACGCTTCCTCGACGCCACCCGGCAGCTCGACGTTCTGCAGTACGTGATCGCGCAGCGACCCGACTCGGGGTGGATCGCCGAGTTGGTAACGAACGTTACGTACTTCCTCAACGCCATCATCCACCATCCTATCGGGTGCGCACGCCAGCAGCGCCTCCCCGCCTATCTGCGCCACAACGCGGGGCTCGTCAGCCTAGTGAACGATCGCCACAGCCGTCCGTACGCCGACAACCTGTGCCTCTTCCGTTGTCTGGCGCTGCATCGGGGCGCCGACATTCGCGCTGACGATTTGACGACCGCCGCCTTAAGGCTCTACGCCGACTACGGTGCCGGCGGCCAACCCTACTACGCGTTCGCCGGTGTCCCGCTGAACGAACCCGGCCGGGTGGAGGCGGTCTTCGAAACGAATGTGGCCGTGTATCGGCTGACGGCGGAGGGCGCCACCGCCGAAGTGGTCCGCTGCTCCCTCCATCGCTACCCGACCACCATCAGCGTCAATCTGTTCGAGACGCACTATTCCTTTATAGCCGACGTGTCGCTGTTCTGTCGTTCGTATCGATGCGGCAAGTGCGTCGATTCGCTGTGGCGCACCGCCCATCTGCTGCGGCGTCACGAGGCGACGTGCGAGGGCGGCGTTCGCCACGTCTTTCCCGTCGGCGTCTACCATCCGACGCCGTCCGTGTTTCAGCAGCTGGACGACGAGGGCGTCTACGTGGACGAACGCCTGCACTTCTATCCGTACAGGGCGACGTACGATTTTGAGTGCTACTTCGACGATCACGATCTGCCGGCGGACAGCGCCAAATGCCGGTGGATCGCGCGACACGAGCTACTCAGCGTGAACGTCGCCTCGAACGTCCCCGGGCACGAGAAGGCGCGCTGCATCGTCACGTCCGGCGATTCGGGGGAGCTCGCGAAGCGCCTGATCGACGTCCTGAAGGCCATGAGCGAGGCGGCTTGCGCGGTTCTGCGGCCGTCGTTCGACGCGACCTTCGAGGCGATCGACGCGCTCGACGCCGACTGGCGGGCGCACGCGACGGCGGCGGAGGCGGCGCACGATAAGAGCCCGTACACGGTGCTCGGCGACCGTCTGTGGCAGCACCTGCGCCGCCTCCCCGTCCTCGGCTTCAATTCGGGGAAGTACGACTTGAACGTCGTTAAGAAATATCTGACGCCCCTGTTCATGACCGGCGAGGCGCAGAGCATATCGTCGGCGTTCACGATCAAGCGTCAGAACAACTTCATGTGCCTGACGACGACGACGCTCAAGTTCCTGGACATCACCAACTACCTGGCCCCCGGCGTCAGCTACGCCCGGTTTCTGAAGGCCTACGGCTGCGAGGCGACGAAGGGGCACTTCCCCTACGAGTACCTCGACGACCCGCGAAAACTGGACGAGACCCGGCTGCCGCCGCGCGAGGCCTTCTACAGCCGCCTGAAGCGCGAAGGCATCTCCGCCGCCGAGTACGAGGGTTGCGCGCGGGTATGGCGCGACGAGGGGATGACGACGCTGCGGGACTACCTCGTGTGGTATAACAATAGGGACGTGGTGCCGTTCCTGGAGGCCGTCGACAAGCAGTTCGCCTTCTATCGTCAGCGCCGCATCGACATGTTCAAGGACGCCATCAGCGTGCCGGGCCTGACGCTGCTGTACCTGTTCAACGATCTGCCTTCGTCGCTCCACTTCACGCTCTTCAACGAATCGAACAAGGAACTGCACCGGCTCCTACAGTCGCAGATCGTCGGCGGCCCCTCGATCATTTTCGCGCGCTATCACGAGGCCGGCGTGACCGCCCATCGGCGCGAGGAGTACGGTGAGTCGGCGCGCCCCTGCCGCTCTATTGTCGGCTTCGACGCAAACGGCCTCTACCTATGGGCGATCACGCAGGTGATGCCGACGGGGTGGTACACGCGCCGGCGCGCGGACAACGCCTTTCGGTAGGAGCGCGTACACCGCTACGGCCGCCTGGCCGTCGAGAGGCTGACGTGGGAGGCGGCGCGGACGGGGGCGCACATACGTCACCAGCTCAACGTGCGCGAGAAGCTTGTCGGCAAGTACCGGGTCGACGGCTGGTGTGGCGCGACGCGGATGGCGTACCAGTTCCAAGGGTGCTTCTTCCACGGCTGCCCGTGCACGGAGAGGGAGACGAACGCGGTGAACGGTAAGCCGATGAGCCAACTGTACGCCGAGACGGCCGCCGTCACGGCCTACATTCGCCGCTTCGTCGCCGTCGTCGAGATGTGGGAGTGCCAGTGGCGCGCGACGAGACCGCCGCCGCCGCCGCCGACGCCGCGGAGCTGGACCGGCGCCGGCGGTGCCGTGACGCGGCCGACGATCCTGAAGGCCGTGCTCGACGGCACGCTGTTCGGCCTCGTCGAGTGCGACATCGCCGTTTCGGAGGCGCTGCGCGACGCCTTCGCCGAGATGCAGCCGATCTTCAAGAACGCCTACATCGCGCGCGACGATCTCAGCCCGTTCATGCGTCGCTACGCCGAAACGCACGACCTCCTCGCCCGGCCTCAGCGCACTCTCGTGGGGAGCTTCTTCGGCGCCACGATTCTGCTCGCGACGCCGCTACTGCGTCTACCAGATCGTCGAGTTCGAGCCGGTCGCATGATTTCGCCGCTTCGGCGACACGGTCTCCGCCGCGCGACGCGCGGGCGACGCCGACCCCGACAAGGCCATCATCGCCGACACGTTTAAACTGCTCGGCAACAGTTCCTACGGGAAAACGATCACGCGCGTCGACCTGCACCGCGACATCAAGTTCTGCACGTCCGCCGGCGCCGCGACGCTGATCAATAATCGTCGCTTCCGTCAGCTCGACGTCGTCGTCCCCGACGGCCTCTACCAGGTGGCGCTGAACAAGCGAACCGTCCGGTACGCGCTGCCCGTCCAGATCGGCTACTTCGTCTATCAGTACGCCAAACTGCGCATGCTGGAGTTTTATTACGATTTCATTGCCGCCTACATTCCGCGCCCCCTGTTCCAGGACTGCGCGATGGACACGGACTCGGCGTATTTGAGCCTCGCGGGGCGCTGTCTCGACGAGCTCGTGGCGACGGCCAAGCGCGAACACTACTTTCGACACCGCTGCGAGTGGTTCCCGTCGGAACACTGCGACGCGCACGCGGAGGCGTACTTGCGGTGCCGGCTCGCCGGCCGAGCGTGGGACGCGCCCGACGAGTGTTGCGCGCGTCGGCGCCAGTACGACAAGCGAACGCCGGGCCTCTTCAAAGAGGAATGGTCCGGCCGCGGGATCGTCGCGCTCTGCAGCAAGACGTACTACTGTTTCGGCGGCGACGGCGACAAGTACAGAACGAAGGGGCTGAGCAAGCGTCAGAACGACGTCGACAAGGGCGCCTTCCTCGGCGTGGTGCGCAGCCAACGGAGCGCCGGCGGCTGGAACCGCGGCTTCCAAGTGAAGTGCTGCCGTACATTCAGGAGCGCGCGGCGTTGAGCTACTTCTACGCCAAACGTCGCGTGCTCGACGACGGCGTCACCACGGCGCCGATACTCGTATAACGAGGGACCTCCCTCCCTCCCTACCCCTAGGGGTAGGGACCTACCTAGGGACCCATAGAGGTAGGGACCTACCTAAGGACCCCTAGGGGTAGGGTCCTATGTATGTATGTATGTATGTGTAGGAATAAAAATGTGAACACTCGGTACAGTTTTCATCGTTGTTTTATTTAACTGCATCACTACTTCGGTAATAGCAAGCGATAATAGGCGGCGGCCGAACGGGCACCGGAAGCCGCTTAGCGGTTTCGCGATAAGAGCAGATAGGCGACGCGCTACAATACAATCTCACTACTTCGGTCTTGCCTGCCTAGCGCGGCGAGGAGCCCGCGACCGGCGGGTCCAATAAATTCGGTTCGGATACTCGGTCGTCTAATAATAATAATAATAATAATAATAAAAATAATAGCAAGCGATAATAGACAGCGTTCAATGCGGCTTTAGCCAGTCGAATACGAGACAGTCGTTGGCCACCCTATCGGGGCCAAACAGGTACTGCAAGCCGCTTATCGGCATTCCGCGGCATCGTAAGAGCAGGTAGGCGACGCAATATTGTCCGCACACGTTAGATACGCCGCTCTGCAGTCGCTTGTCGTTGTACGTCCACGAATCGCAGTTGCGGCTCAGGAAGTCGCGGAAGTCGGCGTGCCGTGGCGGACGGCCGTACGAATCGAAGTACTCGCCTCGCCGGTCGGCGCCTACGTAGACGGCCACCCAGTGCTCTCGCGGCTCGTCGCCGTCGTCGGTGTTGCACACGAATTCCGTCGGGTAGGCGGTGAGCCGCCGCCCCGGCAGCCTGTCTTTGGGCACGACGCCCACGACGATGTTTTTAGTGTACACGTCGATCGCCAGGCGACGTATCAGCTGAAATGTGTCCATCTCAGAAGTCGTACAAGACGTTCCGGTTTTTGTCGACTTCGAGCACCGTCTCGAACTCCCCGTACTCGACGACGTTCACCGTCCGGGCGAGCGCGAGCGCGAAGTGGATCTCGGCGCGCAGGTTCCCCGTACGCACGACGTTGAAGTGTTCGCCGTCGCAGCAGTCGGGCGACAGGTCGAAGCCGAATATGGTGTAGCCGTCGCCGAACTCGCCGCGCGTCACTTCGAAACCCCCGTCCTCGTACGCCTTCCCCGTCGCGGCGAACAGGTTCATATAGCTTCGGATGTAGCGCCGATGCGCGAAGTCCGGCTGCAGCGGCTTGCTCGGCACCTAGCGTCCGTCGACGAAGAGGGCGAAGAAGTTTATGTCGTTGTGCTTCGCGTTGAACGGGTTTTTATCGTAGGCCCCGTTGTAGGCGTCGTTGTCGATCAGGCACATGAACACGCGCCTCGGGAGCGTGCCCAGATAGACGTTCTCGTGCGTGTGCGACATCGTACCCTGCGGTATCGAGAACACCTTGCAGTCGACGCGGCGCATCGGATACTTGGCCGTCCCGCGCGTCAGCGCCTTGATGTGGCCGAGCTGGACGGCCGGGTTCAACTTGACCTTGCGCGCCTGCTGGTAGGCCTCCAGCAGAACGATCTTGAACCCCGGATTGACGACGTCGCCCATGAGCGCGAAGGCGTCCTTGCTTCGCACCAGTCGCATCTTCAGGTCGACGCCGTTCAACAGGCACCGGTTTTGCATGAGCACGTCGACGTGCAGGCGTCCTATCATGTCGAACTCGCGGCTATCGTGTGTGAAATCGTGCCGATGCGCGTACCCGCCGTTGTTGTTGTTGGTCGACTCCATGCGCCCGGCGGTGTCCTTGCACCACAGGTCGGCCTCGAGCTGCGACTTTTTGGCGTCGGGCCCGTAATTGAGCAGGGTCTCGATGTAGGCCCGAAACGGGTACGTATTCGACGACGGCGTCACGAGCGTGCCGTTCAGCGTCACGTCGACCTGACTGAACATCGAATGCAGGAAATTGTTGACGGGCGCCACGACGCTGTCGTTCGCGAGAGCGGTACCGTCCCCCTTCACCACCTTGGCGCGACGACAGGTCCAGATAGTCGTCTCCGGAGCCCGGAATGAGAAACTCGATAGGGCCACCAGCGTCGAGGGCCGTCAGCGGCTGGTGATCGATCCACTGACCGCTCTCGATGCTCGTCTGCGTCGTCGGAACGCTGAACAGGTCCAGTTCGGACTTTACGCCCTCGCACGACTGCCGATGCACGAACGCCATCCTGCGGCGCTGGGAAATACGTCTGCTTCGTTCGACGGCGCCTCCACTTACTGGCCGTCGCCGGCTTGCCGGTCGGCCTTATGTATCGTCGCTTTTTCGTAGGCGGCAGCGGGAGGGCAGCCCGACGAGAAGGCCGCCGAGGTAAAGCTCTTTACGACTGCCGATGCACGAACGCCATCCTACTACGCGGGAAATACGTCGTCGCTCGACGTCGGCCTCTTTCGACGGCGCCTCTTCTTACTGGCCGTCGCCGGCTTGCCGGGCGGCTTTATGCGTCGTCGTCGCTTTTTCGGCGGCGGTGGACTATTCAACAGCCCGTCGAGAAGGTCGGCGCCCGCCTCCTTCGCACGCCTCTTTACCGCCTGTTTCAGATTGCCGCCGGCGACGACGTCCTGCGCCACGCGCACGCCCGTCTTGAGCGCGCGCTTGCCCAGCGCCACGGCCCCTCTCTTGATGAGCGGCATGGCGCTTCGAAACAGGCTGCCGAAGAGATTACCCAGTCCGTGTCCCCGCTGCGATCGGGCGCCTACGAACACCGGCAGGCCGCCGCCGACCTGCCGCGTGTAGTAGTCCTCGTACACGTTTCGCGTCATCGTCAGAACAGTTTCGACTTGCAGCGTCTGACGTGAAGCGTCGTCACGACTTTTCCGTGCTCGTACATCGAATGCAGGAAATTGTTGACGGGCGCCACGACGCTGTCGTTCGCGAGAGCGGTACCGTCCCCCTTCACCACCTTGGCGAGCACGTACAGTCTAACGGACGACAGGTCCAGATAGTCGTCTCCGGAGCCCGGAATGAGAAACTCGATAGGGCCGCCAGCGTCGAGGGCCGTCAGCGGCTGGTGATCGATCCACTGACCGCTCTCGATGCTCGTCTGCGTCGTCGGAACGCTGAACAGGTCCAGTTCGGACTTTACGCCCTCGCACGACTGCCGATGCACGAACGCCATCCTGCGGCGCTGGGAAATACGTCTGCTTCGTTCGACGGCGCCTCCACCTACTGGCCGTCGCCGGCTTACCGGTCGGCCTTATGTATCGTCGCTTTTTCGTAGGCGGCCGCGGGAGGGCATTCAGCGGCCCCCGACGAGAAGGGCGCCGAAGTAAAGCTCTTTACGACTACCGATGCACGAACGCCATCCTACTACGCGGGAAATACGTCATCGCTCGGCCTCTTTCGACGGCGCCTCTTCTTGCTGGCCGTCGCCGGCTTGCCGGGCGGCTTTATGCGTCGTCGTCGCTTTTTCGGCGGAGGGGGCCTATTCAACAGCCCGTCGAGAAAGTCGGCGCCCGCCTCCTTCGCGCGCCTCTTTACCGCCTGTTTCAGATTGCCGCCGGCGACGACGTCCTGCGCCACGCGCACGCCCGTCTTGAGCGCGCGCTTGCCCAGCGCCACGGCCCCTCTCTTGATGAGCGGCATGGCGCTTCGAAACAGGCTGCCGAAGAGATTACCCAGTCCGTGCCCCCGCTGCGATCGGGCGCCTACGAACACCGGCAGGCCGCCGCCGACCTGCCGCGTGTAGTAGTCCTCGTACACGTTTCGCGTCATCGTCAGAACAGTTTCGACTTGCAGCGTCTGACGTGAAGCGTCGTCACGACTTTTCCGTGCTCGAATGGTATCGACTGACCGAGGTCGTCTCTTATATCTATCTCGATCGAAGCGAATTGGCGACGCAGGAGCGGCGCGTATTGGACGCGGTCGAAGATGTTCGATACGATGCTGCCGTTCGAACCGTAGGCGGGCACGGATCGGATGAGGGGGGCGAATACGTCGCCGTCGATGCGCGAATCCACAATGTCCGTGTACACGAACAGGGTGTCGACGCCGCCGTTCTGGTCCACCGGGTGGCTCGCCTCGAACTCGAACAGGTACCCCGGGGGCAGGCCGCCGCCGCCGTCCGCGGGCAAACCGAAACTCGCGATATAGTTCGACTCGAAGCCTAGTATCTGTTTCAGGCGCCCGTCCCGCGGCATGTTAATTTCGACGCCCGGCGATAGAAGCAACGTCATCCGATTAGTGATGGCGCTGTACTCTATGCGCGCCTTGACCGTGTCGGTGCTCAGTTTCGTCAACGCCGCGTTGATTTTGCGCATCAGTTTTTTGGCGTTGTTGTAAAAGCCGTGCGGAATGTTGCCCTGTCGGGCAATTTTGCCCCCGGACTCGGTGGTGAAAACGCCCACCTCCCCCGTCTCGCACGCCACGAAGAAGTAGGAGTCCACCGGCCTCACATTGTACCAGCTATGCGTGTACTGTAGCGACACCAGCCCGCATTCCCACTGCCCCGACAGGTCGACGCGCTGCGGCAGATTCGTCGTGTAGTGCGTCAACGTGTTTTCGGGGTGCGCCTTCATAGACGCGTTGCTCGGCAACGTCACGTAAAAGGCAGACGACGCCATCGCGTCTCATAGACGGACTCGGGAGTAGGTAGCCGAGGCAACTACTCAGCAGCGCCGTCCACAGGTTGGAGTCGCCCGTGCCGCGCGTTAGATTGTATATACTGACGACGATCACCGTGTACAGGACGACGATCTGGCACAGGAAGACGATCTCGGCTTTAGGGCATTCGTTGCCGCAGAGACGCCAAGGAACGCTCGTGACGGAGGAGGCGTCGACGGCATCGGGCGCACCCACAGAGACGCATGAGTAGTCGGCGGGTGTAGCGACAAATGCGCTTGAGTCGACGGCGGTGGCCGGCTTCTGCATTGGCTGCTACTGCTGCTGCTGCTGTCGTCTCGTCCGTACACATCGCGCTACTGCCGTCCGACGCTACGGCGTCGTTCCTTTATCGCGCAGGCACACCATAGAGCGAGTTCGTCGACGGGCGTGGGGGCGACGGTGGTGGCGCGGCCCTCTTCTCCTCTGCAGTCTACTAATACAGCACGGTCCCCTTATAAAAAACGAAAAGCCGTTGCACAGTCCCGTCTCGTGCAGTCGCCAGCACCCTACGTGGCGCATCCAACGCATCGTCATCCCTTATAGGTCACGCAGATAAATCATAGAGCGAGTTCGCCGACGTTGCGGTCGACGTCGATAGCATCGGTCGCAGCGACAACGGTAGCGGTGCCGGATGTAGGAAGAAAATCTCCAGCGCTCTGCGTATTCCGTCCAACAACGCGTCGCCATCAGCCCTTATAGTCCACGAGCTCCTTGGCGTTGATCCAGCTATTGAACGAGGCCGGGTAGCCGAACCATTTGACGAGCACCTCTGCGCCCTTACCGCGTCGTCGACGACGTCTCTGTAGAACGGCTTCAACCCGATATAGTTTGTCCTTCGCATCGATCACTTTTTGTAGCTCCGGCTCGTAAAAGGTGCCGTCCATTATCGTGCCGGCGTCGTCCATCAGTCGGTAAACAGGAGGGTCGGTCGGGTGGAAATCTACGACGGTGAAGAGCTCTTCGCTCCAGTTAGCCATGTACCCCTTCTTGAAGAGGCCCTTCGCCTTGCTGATGCGTACGCGATCCCCCGCTCGCAGTTTCGGTTTGCTTTTGTTTTTTTGACACCCTCCGCCGCCGTACAGACGATGCCGCACGCTCTCCTGATTCGACGCGTCGACGCTCGCCGGCGTCCTACCGATGCTTCGATGGTAGGCGTTGTTGTACGACCACACGAAGTCCTGCAACGGTTCCACGAACCTCAGCGTCTGATGCTTCGTGAAGTACCTCCACATGCGCGTCTTCAGCGTACGATTGAATCGCTCCACGACGCTCGCCTTCGTCTCCTCGTTGTGCGTGACGAAATGGTGGACGCCGCGCGCCTTCAAAAGCGTCTGAAGGGGCCTGTTGAGAAACTCCGTCCCCTTGTCGGTCTGCAGGACGTGCGGCGGCGGCGATGACAGCAGCCCCTCGAAGGCCGCGACGAGCGCCGGACCGGATTTGTGCTTCAACGGAACGCACCACGCCCGCTTCGAGTAGACGTCGATGACCGTCAATAGGAACGCTATGCCGTCGTTGTGCTTTTTCAGTTTAGCCACGTCGACGAGATCGGCTTGCCACTGCTGGTTTCGACCGCCCACGAAAACGCGACGTCGCTTAAATCGGCGCCTAACCGGCTTGTGAAGCGCATAGGCGTCCTGCTCCGCCAGCCACCGCCCGACGATCGGCTTGGGCACCGCGGACGTCCGGTGCAACGCGTCGACGCCGCCATAACTACCTGCCCGTTTCGGGTCGAAGTAGGCGCGCTTCAGTCGGCCGTCGCGTTGTTGACGCTCTCGTTGCGCACCACGAGTCCGCCGGGGCACCACCGCCATGGATCGCGCGGCGCCGACGACGACGACGATACGGCGAACAAGAGGGCGGCGACGATGACCGCCGCAATTACGACGGCTACGACGACGACGACGAGTACTGATCTTCGGGCGGGGGGCATCCTCTACGGGGGTGCTAAAAGCTGGACCACGGCATATGCTCGACGGACCGAGTGCGCCCCTTTCGCTTCTGCTCGCGCTGTATATACGCCCGACGCTGGGGGTTGCCGACGAATTCCATAGGAACGTTCAGCCGCCTTATATGATCGCCGAACGCTTCCCAGCCAACCGGCGCGGGGGACCTCTTCCTCGTTCGCATGAGATCGTTCACGAGATCTACCATATTGCTTTCGACGATAGGCGTACCGTCGTACACGAGTTCCGCTCGATCGTTCCAGCGGATCAGCGGGTCGGCTTTCAGTCGCGTCAACAGGAGGCGGGCCTATTCTTTCAGCACTTTCGGTACGCTCTTCACGACCTCGCTCTCCATCTCCCCCGGTAATTGATCGGACGTAGGTGGTGGCGGCGGCGGCAGCGGCTGATCGGACGACGACGACTCGTTGTTCACTACGGACACGCGCATCGGCTGCTGCGAGCGAGACGCCTCCATGGCGTTGTAACGACTCAGCAGTTGATTGTACGCCGCCACCTTTTCGCCTTCGGATAAATCTGCACGCTCGAGAACGGCTTTCATGTCGCTGTCCAGGCTACTCATCACACGCGACGTGGTCGTGGTCGGTTGCGATAGTAACGGAAGTAGGCGCTCCACCAACCGGGGGTCTACCAGCGCCATCTTCTTCGCGTGCTGCATCAACCGAAAGCCTGCCTGAGGTGGGGCAGAAAGGTGCTCGCTAACGGCGCCAGCAGTGCCGTCAGAAACGCGCCCGAACCCGTCTGCAGGACGGCCCTCTTCCGTTTGATGGGTACTTTTTTCGACGCTAACTTGCGCAAATTGTTCCTGTACTTTATCAGCGCTTTTCGGTTGTTAGGCGTTAATTTCACGTTCCCTCGCAGAATGTTATACGCGCAGACTGCCAGACTGCAGATGAGGTCGGCGTCCGCGTGGGCGTTTACCACCTTTCTCAGATTCGTATTTCCCTGGTAGCGACGCAACAGCTGCAGGGCAAGGATGTACCTCTTCATGCGATCTGTCATCCTGTCGAATGACGGCGGCCGCGGCGCGCCCCGCCTTTTTTATAGTCTCGTCGGCACATAGACATACTGAATGGGGTCGTCGGGAAAAATTTCCGTACGCAGGCGCATGGTTTCCGGCGTTTCCTGTTTCAGATCCACCAGGAGGTAACCGTAGGCCGCCGACGTGGCATCTTTGTACGCCTCCACCATGTAGTTGATACTACCCGGGTACATCTGTTTCGCCAGGTGTCCTACTTGTCCAGCGTCCCGGGGACTCTTGAAGAGGACCATATACTGCGCGTTTAAGCTGATTGTGCGATTTTCTTTCCCTTTCGGAAAGAGATTCTGCAAAAGCTGTACGACGGACGCGTTGCAGTTGTGACTTTTTTTAGTAAACAAAGTCGTGACGCTACTATTGGTCTCCGACATAAGGTCATCGAGCACTAGAAGCGTCCTCGTTTTGGTGTCCAGAAGCGACGGATCCGGCAAACCGTCTACAAATTCTACGCCGGCCATAAAGTCGTAAGCGGTCTGCCACTGGCCGTAACACCACAGAATTTTCTCCGGTGGCGGCGAAATCATACACGAAGCAAACTTTAACAGGCGTACAACGAAAGTAGTCTTCCCGCACCCCGTAGGGCCGGACACTATACACGTAAAAGGGTGCTTCCACTTTCCGTCCATAGCAACACCTGGTGCGCCGATAACGTTACGATCGCCTATATGCACCACCATCGACGTTTTTCAGTCACTAGGGGGACATGCTTTCTTTTTCAGTCACTAGATGTCAGCACATCATTATATAATTCGAAGCGCACGTGACTCCACACACCACCGCATAACCATTACATAACCTTTTAGTTATTGCTAGTGCTACCCTCTAGTGAGGTGAAATAAACATTTATCCGGCCTTCCGACAAACTTATTACTAATTAGTACTTAATTAATTACCCTAATTTTAACCTAATTAGTACCTGATTAGTCACTAGAGGTCGACATTCACCCTATTTATTTCCCTTATTAGTGCCTGATTAGTTACTAGATGGCGACACCCTCTTTCTAATGACCCCCATCAATCACTTTGACGTTTACTAAAACATTAGTGCTAAAAAACGTAGGAATTCTACTTATAAAAAACTCAAAAGCCTTTGATCTTAGGACACTTCCGTTGATCGCGACGACTGTATCACTACTCTCGTGACTGAATTTCCTCTCGTTGCCCATGCGGCGCAGCCCCTGGTACCACCAAAGTTCAGCCGGTACCGATGAATAGCCAGCCGCATGTGCATCATCTGGTAGGTCCATCTTGTTAGGATTGGGGTCTCCAGAGGCGTATCTGGACAGGCTGTCAGCGGTGAAGTGGCGTTTACCAGGTACGTGGGTGATCCTGAATTGGAACGGTAGTGTTTTCTCTTTCAGGTTGTAGAGGCGCGGGTTTTTATGTCCTCCATCTTCCGGTCCCCCAACACTTTGAGGAGGGGCTTGTGGTCGGTGGCAACGATGAGGTCGTTACAGCCCAGGACGAAGTGCTTGGCTTTGTCGAGTGCCCAGGCGACGGCCAAGGCCTCGCCTTCTACAGGGGCATAGTTCTCCTCTGCGTTGTGTGTATACCGATTGCTGGCGAACGTCAGTTTCCAGCCGGTGTTGCAGCACCATGGTTCCTCGGATGGACAGGAGCAATGTTTCTGTCCAAGGGAGAACCCGATGCCGTACTTGCACCAGTCGGTGGACAAGCAAGTTTTTCGTCTTTTGTCAAAGATCTTGACCCCCTCGGCGATGGTCTTGATGATCTCGCTCTTGGCGTGTGCAAGGGCAGCATCCAAGGTCTCGTCCCAGTAGAACGGGGTTGAGGGTGACAGAAGTTCGCGAAATGGGCGTAGTTCTTCGGACGACGATTGACAGTAACTGACCTGGTTAATCATTCCAAACAGCGACCTTATGTCGGTGATGTTCCGCGGTGTTGGGAAGTCCTGGATCGCGCGAATGAATGTGTCGCTGGGCCGGATGTTTGTTTTCGTTATCTCAAATCCGACGAACTCAACCGTGTCTTCCGCGAAGTGGAATTTTTCCGGGTTCTGAGTGATACCGTGTCGTCCGCATATATCCATCCAGTTGCAGGTTTGGAAAAATGCTTCCTCGATTGTCGGGGCCCATATGCCTACGTCGTCGATGCACTTAGTTTTGTTCGGGATGTCGGCAACAATTTCGTCGTATCGTCGAGTGTAGCCGTCTCCGGCGGCGACAAACCCCTGGGGCAGGGTCTTGTACCTGTATCGGCCCCATGGGGTGATGAATGTGGTGTAGTGACGGTCTTCCTCGTGGATGGGGACTGAGTGGTAGCCGTTCCAAGCGTCGGTAACAGTCTTTTTCATGTTTGCCGGGAAGAGCGTCGCCTGATGAAACGGGCTCATGGTGTGGTGTTTCTCTGCTGCAGAACTTGTTGAGGGCCTGGTAGTCTACGCAGCGTCGAGGCCCCCCGCTCTTTTTCCTGGTGATGACCATCCTGCTGCACCATGTCATAGGTTCACCTACAGGAACAGGCTCGATGACGCCGAGTGCGATGTCTCTGTCCAGGTCGGCCTTGACCTGTTCCTGCCATTATATAGGAACCGATATAGGTGTGTGAATGGTGACAGGTGAGGCGTTCGAGTTGACCATGATGCGGACTGGTGGTCCCTCCATGAGGGGGAGGGGTTGATGCTCGCATGTGTTGAAAGTACTGCCTTTGTAGTAGTCTTTAATCCACTCCTCAAGTTTCCCTCTGTTGTTTTCTGTAGGAGGGAATGGGATGGACGTGGGCATTGGCGGAGGCATCGTACGCCCCGGGCAATTGCAGTTGTCCCTGGTGGATGGTGGTGGCATAGATGAGCTGGCTGCGGCATCGTTGTTTGTTTCGACAGCGCCAACTGATGGGAAGGATTCCGGTATGATCCCAAGCTGTTTGCACCCATGTTCGCTTAGGTACATTCCCTTGATCTTGTTAGAGACGTAGCAGATCTGGGTTGTCTTGTGCGAGTTTCCATGACGGTCCAATCCTGACAAGCGGAGAATGATTGCCCCGATGATTTCGATGGGGTTGGTGTCTATGGCCTGCATCCGAAGTCGGGTGGGAATGAGGTCGCTCTTCTTGTACCCCATGTTGTGGACCTGTTCCGTGTTGATGATGGTCGACTGGCAGCCAGTGTCAGTAATGACCCGCAGTTGACAGGTGCGTGCCGGTTTACTGAAGTGATAGCCAAAGTGAGCATAGTCTGATGGCACAACACGGGCCTGCAGTGTGACTGTGGGCTGGCCTTTGACTGGCCTCTCGATCCAACCACGGAGTCTGTTGAATTGTTGCGATTCGATGACGACTTCCTTGCCACATTTGTTGCTGCCGCGGCTGGCGATGCTGGTGACGAGGCCGATCTCCTCAATGTCGTCAGTTTCCCCGTTGTTTTCCCGACCGCCAGCACGACTGCCAGATCGAGTGCCGGAAGGTTGTGAGCTGCCGGCACGAGCCCGGCCGGCTCGAGTATCGCAAGAGTGTGAGTCCTTCGCCTCGCACATCTCTTCGTACACGGAGGGCATGGATCGGTCTGCAGCGCCCTCGGTGTCGTCTAATTTAAGCGTTTTCATCTCCATGTTGCCGGACTTGGGCGGCGAACCCGGTTTGTCGATCTTGTCCGACTTTCGAGGCGTCTGTTTGCGGCATACGGCAGAGAAATGTCCTGTCAATGAGCATTTGTTGCACGTGGCGTTGAAAGCTGGACAGTTGGCCTCTCTGTTAGCCTTGGACGTACGCCCGTTTGTATTAGTTCCGTGGCCGGTTCTACCGCAGTAATGGCATTTAAAATGCCTGTTCTGGTTGTCGATTTGCGATGGGTTCTTGTCCCTTTTGTACCTGGATATGCCGGCGCCTGTATCGCCGAGGATGGAGGCCTGTGTCTTCTTGCCGATCTCCTTGGCCTCCAGTAGTTTGATCAAGGCGTCGAGTTCCATGTCCTGTTCCTGCATGCCGAGGACCTCGCGTTGTGTGTCCTGATCATACAGTCCCCGGATGATCACGTCACGTACCATATCGTCGGTGTATCGCACTTCTTTTGTACACGTGCATTTTATTGTGAACTGGCACAGATCTGCTTGACCTTTCACCCGGGCAGTAAAGTTTCTGATTCCCTCATCAGCCTGCTGTTGAAGGTTGTTGAGCGCGACCCTGGACACCATAACGTTTTCGGCTTTGACGGCTAGCCTGTGTATGGAGTCGAGAATATCTTTTTCTGGCTGTTGCTCGATGTCGTTGTTGTCCTGAAACATGGCATAGCGGAGCTACTCACTGCAGGTGTCCATAAGTTGACATTGTATGTCCGCTCCGGTGAGGCCTGTTGCAATCTTGTACGTATTCCACCTTTTCTGGAAGTAGACCCACCGCTCTGTCGTGATGCCCATGTCAATGGGCGGGCGGTCTGCCTTCGCTTTTTTGGGGGCGGTGGCTTGGGTGGGCGGCGGCACTGCATTGTGCTCCGACGTGTTGTGCATGGCATACTCGACCGGTAGTTTTTCAGTCTTGTAATCACAGTCTGTGTATGTGCATCGTATTTCCACATTGGCCATGATGATGTAGTTTGAGTATGTTTGTTTAACTACAATCTTGGTAGAGCCTCCGTCTGTAGTACTGTGTGTATGTGTAGCAGTGTTTCGTTCATTACGAGCATTCTAAACACTATATTATCGCTCACAAACATAACTATTCGCGGTTTCGTTGTTTCTACGGCAAGAACTATAGTATATTTTCACTACTGCCGATTAGTGGAATATGCGTACGATACATATCAGTACTATCTGATAAATATACCTTTCACTGCACCGCGCATTCTAAAGAATGAGACAGCGATGGTTTTGAACGTTTAATGCTGATGTGCGGTGCAGTGAAAAAGAACGAACACGGATATGTGCGGTGCACTTAATAAGAACGAACCGTAGAGGCGATGAGAATAGAACAAGTTAACATTAATAATGTAGCGTAATTGTCAACCAGCAGGTAAACCGTTTACCGTTGATAAACCACCGACCCCTGCAGGAAACCAACCACGAGTGATCATCGGTGATTTCGAGTCATAGCGCACATGGGTTATAAAACGACGAACACTGACGGTGAACTGGTAGAAAATTGGGCAAAGACTTTCTGTCTATGTCTAATTCATGACCCTAAGCTTCCCGGCTCTTTTAACAGTTTCCGATGGCGGAGAGGTTACAAACCAGAACTCATATTTGTTACCAGCCGGCTGGATGCTACAACATGGTTGTGATGGACCCAGTCGCACAATCTCAACATCGATCTATTGGCCTACAAATGAATGTTGTGGTCACCCCGTAAACCGTGCCATTCTGTGGAATGGTTAACCTTAAAAAGGCAAAATGGCAAGATTATATACTCGCTACAATTAGATGGAGCCACTAAAAACATACCGCCGACTGCTGAAAACTATAGCCAGTTAGCAGTCGCTTTTCTGAAAAAGGCTAACTAGTTGAATAAGACCTCATAAGACCATTACATTGTAACCACAATATATACAAACAGGTCAGTTAATACAACGTTGCCGAGCGCTGGAAACAACTGTGGCTTATTCAGATTTTTTTTCCCTTTGTAGGAGGGGGGATTCTAGTGAAATCTAACAGTGCCCGAAGGCTTGCATATTGAGACAAACCCCCATTGCTTGACCTATATTTAAGCGCTTAGGCCTTATAGCTTCTTTCTCCATGTCGCTGCAGTGACGCGTCGAATGCCCCTGTTTTGTAACAGAAAGCCTGACGTTACAAATGTTATCTCTTCCCAATTTGCCAGTCGTTAAACTGAAGATATTAATGTTATTTGCGTCAAATTTGTTTTGGCGCTGTAAATACTTACTAAAAAGGTTACATCCGCATAGTGCACTGTATGACATTATAACAGTTGTTATAAATGTAACTATGAAATAAAGCTAGGAACACGAGAAACCCACATATCAATTGTCATATTCATATGTACATGTCGGTGAAATAAGGTAATTATAGTAAACTGCTGACATAACATTCTTGATTGTAGAACTTACTTTGCTAATCAGGCCCGTTGGCAGCTTTTAATTCACAATGGGGGTTCACATTTTACTTATTCAAACTCCAGGGGCGCCACATGTTTATGTGGGGTTATATTTTTCACAATGCAGAGGGCCCCGCATGTTAATTTGGGGGCTCATAATGCAGAAGGTTACATTTCTAACTGGAAGAACAATGAAGTGGACGTAAGATTGGTGGACCGTGTGGTTTCGTGTGATATTCTTTCATCTTATATACAAACACTACATTAGCATCCCAGTAGGCCCATAAAGAGGTCGTTTTGGGGGTGCTTTTTCAGAAAAAGTGGGACTCATATGTGGTCTGTGGAGATTGGTCCCATTTTATTGCCTGATTAAGCCTAATTTACACCCAATTGTATTCATAAAGGTCAACACGCAGTGATACTATATTGTTAATATAACTGAATTATTTACTTCAAACCCTTCGCCGTGTGTGCTTTTGTTTTGAATATGTTTATTTTAATAATAATAAATGAGGCACCTTTGAATGTGACCAAATTTTTTTTATAGAATAAACACTTAAAATGTGACATTTACAATCTGATTTTCACTCAATTAATACATTATATCTATCTGAACTGATGTGCAAAATTTCCGTAATTTATCATAAACGTAATTAAGTTAGTATATTAGCAAACCTTTATAAAACATACCATGTAAATAAAAGATTAGAACAATTATTGTTTAAGTGTCAAACAGTCAAGTACCATATCCTCTACACAACACTGACTCCAGGAAACACCAAATATATTTTACAACTATACGGAACACAAAATGGACATAATAATTGATAATGAAGGCCCTTCAAACATTCTTGCCTCCTGATCAAACATGCAACTAGCAACCAGAATACTTCGGCTACCATACAGTCACACAATTACATTATTTCTCAACAGCAGGCGCATTTTAAAATAGGTGAATCTAACTTTTATTGTGTATTGGTTAAATACAATTATTCGCGTTCAAGCGCAATAGTTGAAACTTATGATTTGTGTTAAGCCAGATGAGTTTGTCTACCGGGTCTGCAGCTTGGAAGAAATACACTCGCTACACATCTTAAGATGGTGATTGTTGAGATTAGACTCTTTGACAGTCAGTAGTTACCTTAATCAGCATACTAAAAATAATAAGCCGCACCTCTCGTTTACTTTTTAACAAAGTTCTGATGAAAAATCATGAAATATTTTATATAGCTTAATTTATGTGCTCATAACTAATTGTTAAATCATTGTCACCCCGTTCATTCACAAGTGCTTGAACAATATCCAGCAGCTTTTAGGAGAGGGGTTTACACTATTGAGAAACATGGAGTACAATTATTAGTGGTTCACATTTTAAAGATGCCATTTTGACGGAGGGGGGGTCACATTTTGGAGAAAGGGGGTTCACAAAAAGGGAAGTACACGTGAACCACCCCAGCTACAGCCCCGACTAATGGTTAGTTTTTTATTCACTTTCAGATACTTAGGCCCAAAAAGATGCCTTTTGTCCCCCATTACGTCTTCATTCTTCTTAATTAAAAAATTGTTAAATATATTGATTTCATGCGATATTTCCAACATATTTCCTGAAACTTCACGTGTTAGTGTTATATATTATTTAAAAATTAATTAGACCATTTACATAATAATTATAATGAATCTATTGTATCAAGTATTATTTGCCGGATTACTTTCTTGTTCGTCTTGTTGTTCGGCCTGCCACACCGCCAACGCATCGTTCTTCCCGGCTCCGGCCTGGCCCCAAACCATGGGGCGATTGCAGATTGGGCAAACTTGGTTTACTGCGAGTAAACCGTGAAGTTTAGCCGACTGTATTGCAACGTCGTTTGTCTGCGTCGCGGCGTGAAACGCCCTCGTCGTTAAGTTGGTTACATTGGGAAAGTTGTTCCTTCCGGCCATTTCCACAACAAAAGAAACACACAACCGTGAAGCACAATTTCATGAGTAGACTGGCGTGTTTTAGGTTGTGAGACAGTCATAGTAACATTGTGAGAGTGATTGGGCGGGTGATAATGGTGATTTCCTGCCCTTTGATCTTAGCGCGGCTTCCATGAATCAAATCCAACGCAGACACCATTCGGAACGAAAAGCAATTGATTCAGCGAACTTCCACACATTGTATATAGGATGTATTTGTTATGCAATGTTAATGTTGAAATGTTTGCGGTTTTCCCGTGGGAAAATTCTTCAGTCTGGATTCTGTTTTTGGTTTATTTCAGCATTACATATTATTCTTGTTTGGGTTTTTCTTCTACATGTATTAACAGAACATAACCATTTGCAACTACAATTAAGAATACTACGCCAGTACTTTACTAGAAAGATCTTCTAATAGAAAGATTCAAATAACATGTCCGATATCCCGGAGGCTAACATCTAGCTCATCGCGAGTGGCTTGACCAATAATCGCAGAGCTGTGACGTCGGCTATGATGCGCGTTGTTCTGTACATGTACGGATACGCCGGCTCATTTATTGGTTTCTCATATTTCCTTAGATTTAGAAGCTGCGTTACACTTTTGCGTGCATTAACAACTATTATGATGTGCGGACGTACCATTTTTCCAAGTTACAGCAACAAAGTAAATTTGGCGATTAATTACATTATAATCTGCTGTACTGGCTATGGAACAGTGAATATAAATATTTCACAATGTACGTAACAACAACTTATATAATGGAAAGTGTACAATCAGCTGAGCACACCTAGGCCTATGTCACTTTGGCATTTGGCAGACTCTATGATATTAGAGAAATTATGTAAACAGTTACGCATGCAGATAGATATAGATAACATATAAAATGTTTCGTCGTTTGCGCCGCCTTATTATTAATAAGTGACCTTGTCGCGGCCAACTACGCTGAGGGGGCTCATATGCATAGTGGCTGCATGCACTCCTTGCTGTAGTGGCAGGAATATTTCGCAAAGCCTGAAACAAAATGTCTTAGAATGAGATGTGTGGAATAATGAACTGAACAGATTGGGAAGGCCGATGCGTCGCCAATTATATTCACTGAGACAAGTTTTCTAGTTGCCTCTAGTGGCACATTTGTAATTAAGCAAATCTATATTTATAATGTATATATATATATAATACATAATATGTATATTATATATATATGTTATATATATACATAATATTATATATACATAATATTATATATACATAATATTATATATATATACATAATAATAGTATACACACACACACACACACACACACACACACACACACACACACACACACACACACACACACACACACACACACACACACACACACACACACATATATATATTACATGTATATATAATAGAATATTTCATACAATGAAATCATAAAAATGTATGTTATTTATGTATATTTATAAAAAAAATAATAAAACAGTGTTCATAGCTAACGATATTTGAACTCGCAATAACATAACATTGTTTTTAACATGTCAACAAGACAATTGTTTTTTAACAATGAATATTCCCTTGTAGAATAAAATAATGAAAAGTTAATATTAACTAACTATACGCCCATATCTTCTAGTGATCAGCTATTTGAACATGGCTGCACAGAAGCAATTGACGTGTTTTTTGCTGATATTTAAATCAATGTATTAAATGTCATCAGCTGTTATTAAGTAACATTAAAAATGCGTATTTCACGTAATTTGTGGCGGTATTATTGAAAAACAAAATGTGATCTAACCCCACCGTTGCTTCCATTTAACGGCAACAGTCAGGTGGCGCCGCCTGGCGGAGTTCACTGTGGAAGTAATGCATCGGAGAAGAAAACGCGTTATTTTCTTGTACATTTTGATCGATTTCAGGCAGTAATTATTATTGTTTGATCACGTGACAAGTGCATATGTATAGTATAGGTGCAGTAGATATGCCATGTGAAGTTTGGTGACAGTAGGTGACCGTTTTCGTATTTTTTTCGAGGTGCGGGCCTAAACTGCAAAAGTACCGAACATTATCATTCGACAACATTGCGGAAGTTTTATTGCTGGTTTTTCACTACCCTTTCTGATCGTTATCTAAAAGTAAGCTTGTATATTTTTGATGATGTGGCCTGTTGCGGTAGTGTAGTTCGATAAATTTAACGTATGATAGTTTCTTCCTTGACCGGGATACGTCGCCACCGGGTAATATTACAAATAGTTAACAAATTGCGTTAAAGTAATGAAATAAAAATCGACGTTATTAAGAGTTATTATAATATGTAATTATACAATTATTAAATCCAAAGGTATTACTACAAAGATATAATAATATATGTAATATATATACATATAATATAGGTATGCATAACATACCTTATTTTTGTGTGTATTTTAATATGCACATCCTTTAATTAGCCTATATTAACTAATTAGAATTGCGTTAAAGTAACGAAATATGGCTGAATTAGAAAGTGTCTAATGTCTAAGACCTATTTTAAGCTTTATTACAATATGTCATTTAAGCATTCCTCAAGATGTAGGAGATACATTTTATTAGCGTCAGCACAAACAGTTTTCGTTGTCTTTTGTGTTATACATGTGTGTTTTTTTGTGCGTGTTGAATTTTTGACCGAAACCTAAATAATTCGATTAGGTTTACCCATAACCGCACCCAAAATAATATATCTCTTACCTCTACACGTTTCCAGAAACATAATCTGATCGCCCATTTAAATATATGGTATTAGTTTTAGCCATAACCTCACCCAGTAGAGGTCATATATTTCTCTGCATTATATTAGTCTCCACAAATATCATCTGAGCTATTACAGCTGCCATATGCATAATGCATTAACAAAATGTGTAATATTTTGTTTCCATAAATATCTCAGAATGTACAATAAACTTCGTTGATCCACTACACCCTGACGTACACACCCAAAACGTCGAAAACTTGTGGATGCGGGCGAAACGCAAGTTCCGTCGCCAGTTCGGCACTACCAGACTGCTCTTCGACACCTACCTCCGTGAGTTCGTTTGGCAAGAGCGTCACAAGGGACACCAGCAGCGACTCGCATCACTGCTGGTGTGCATCAGACAACAATACCCCTGAAGACAAACTACACCGACAAGCGTACAACCCTCCTCGACAGAAAAAAACCGTTCTTTTCAGAGCCAACCATATCATTAAAAAAGAGTTGCTATCTCGATTGTGTATAACATCCGAGTGTGTGTATAATGTCATTATTAATCTTTCTTTTCAGAGCCACCACCATTCCTGCAGCAACATTTCCGACAAGGAACACGGATGGTGTTAACATTATCTGTATTAATTTTTCGTTATTTAGGAGGTTTCGGTCAAAAATTCAACACGCACAAAAAACACATGTATAACACAAAAGACAACGAAAACTGTTTGTGCTGACGCTAATAAAATGTATCTCCTACACCTTGAGGAATGCTTAAATGACGTATTGTAATAAAGCTTAAAATAGGTCTTAGACATTAGACACTTTCTAATTCAGCCATATTTCGTTACTTTAACGCAATTCTAATTAGTTAATATAGGCTAATTAAAGGATGTGCATATTAAAATACACACAAAAATAAGGTATGTTATGCATACCTATATTATATGTATATATATTACATATATTATTATATCTTTGTAGTAATACCTTTGGATTTAATAATTGTATAATTACATATTATAATAACTCTTAATAACGTCGATTTTTATTTCATTACTTTAACGCAATTTTTAAAACTATTTGTAATGTTTCTTATGGGAATTTACTTCATCGCACGTCTTGCGAAAGTCTGAGAAAAAGCGGAGAGAATGAATCTTTTGTTGATTTAACCATTTATAAAAACAAAAATCATAATTAAAAATGTTTATCTGATATTATTTGAGGTCGGGGACATGTCCGCAAAATCGCAAGAAAGTCGCCTTCGCGGTTTTTATGCCCCCGGGATGCTCTCAATTCGCATGTACATGCCCCGGTATGGCACCGGGTTTACATCGATCGACTCGACGGGATTAAATTGCTCTAAAAGACAATAAAAAAATTAATATGTGACCTCTTTGTACCGGAAGTGATTAAGAATTAAATTACGAACACATACATATAAAAAAAGCAGGTAAAACCCCGTTTTCATAAGGTCCTAATAATATAGGCCAGTTAAGTAAAAGATTACCGACTTCTTTAGATTCTAATATTAAGAATATACGCGATTTTTACTTTCTGACCTAAGTTCTAAGCATGAAAACGACCACCTACAGACTACAGTATACTATATAGGCTAGCCGCCAAACTTCTCCACATATTAAATATACTATTCGTAAATTACTATTGTATAAGTATAGACAGTATAGACTATATATAGTCTTTATGGCGTAGATACATATTTTACATAATATATAAAAACTATTATCAAACAATTATATTTACATTCCTGTGACAGTCACAAAAAGTCTGATTTAATTAAAAAAACTAAAACTCGATATCTCCGGTGGTGGCTCCACGGCTACCTTGTCAAGGCGTCACGCACGCCACTTTTAATAATAAATTTACCTATGTGCATACATACACACCTATAATTGTAAAACAACCTAGGTGCACATATAAATAACCTATAATTAAAACGTATTATAAATACGTACATACTCACACATAAAATTACACATCTTTGGTTATAGAAATGACACTGGACACAGTTTCTATGAACCTTATTTGTACTGTGACACCTCAAAACAATATTGATTTTTACAGTAGCTGTGGAGCTACAGGTTGCCACCACCAGAGATGTCAAGTTTTAGTTTAGTTTGTTTTGCAAATGTTGATCGTTATGGACATGTAAATGTACATTTTTTATAATGTAGGTCAGAAAGTTAAAGATCGCCAGAGTTCATATAGTTTCTGGTTCCGGTAGTTAGTGTAATGAAGCTTCAAAGTCATAATATCAGTAATCACCTGGGTAGTTCAGAATTTGTCAAGTCTCACAATGGATTTTTAAACGAAGTTATCAATCTAGCTTGTATTGCTGATTCAGTTAGACGTTAGACTATTCCATGGTTCAGCCACTTGAAGAGGGAATGCGTTTTTCATAGATTTAGTTTTGCTTTTTGCATGAATAATCTAAGACTCTTCATGATTTTAGTGACACATCTTCCCATTTCAGGGGGACTAGTGTGGATTCATCATCATACATTAATACTATTTTATGCATCATTTTACAGACTTCTATTGTGTCTCCTTGTAGCCTTCGTTATACTAACATGCGTCTTTCTTTATAATTATAGTTTACACTATGATATGTAGGATGGCTATAATTTGTAACAATAGAAATAATAAAATTTTCTGCAATTTACCTGTCTGCTAGTATGTCTAATATTGCCTACATCTACAGTACTGACATATGTTCTTTCAGATGACGGTGGTGGGATCGAAGACTGTATGTGTCAGAATTGTCAACTCGACCTGATCAAGTTGCACAAACACACGCGCATTGATAACAACAACTGTTGAGTTGTCTGCACCAAAACAGTGTAGGACATTGAGCCAAGTCACTGAATGTCCACATGTTTGGTTCAGCAACAAGAGAAGACATGTGACAGTGTCTGCTGTGGAACAATACTTACATTTAAGCAGACACCAACTCCCTTTTGGTGAAGGCAACCACTCAGGTGTGACCGTTATGGAGTGAACATTTAAGGACTCGTCTGCGATTTCTGAACCGTGGATAAAAGTGAAATTGTGGCAAATCGTCTTCTCAGGGTAGAACTTTCAAACTGCACGTATATGGACATTCATAGTATGAAGAAACCTGTAAATGTGACACCTCTGCACACTATCTTGCAGTGTGATGACTAAAAGGTCCTCGTGTGCACCCGAACTGAAGAAAACCCTTCAAATGTGATGCATGTCGTCACCACCTTTCTTAGTGGTGTTACATACATCTGCACTCACACTTGTCATCAAATTGTTTACATGCTCTACTAATATATTGCAACACAGTTGTAAACAGAATTGTACATCTTCTTTGGTGAAACGTTACACACAGGATGTATATGAAAACATGATAGAACCGGAACTAGTATCAATATGTCTGAGAATGTACACACTCATATCAATGAGAAAAGATATGTATGTGACACTTGTGGAAAACATTTTTTAAACAACAGTGGCTTAACGGCACATGTGTGCAGTCACACTGGGGAGAAACCATTCAAATGTGATAAGTGTGGGGCACAGTTTACACACAGTCATGGTTTGAAGACACATTTATGTATCCAGACTGGGGAGAAACCCCATAAATGTGATACGTGTGGTGCACGATTCTCAGATAATAGTACTTTGAAGAAACATATCCGTATCCACACTGGGGAGAAACCCTACAAATGCAATACATGTGGTGCACAATTCTCAGCAAGTGGTCATTTGACTAATCATATCCGTATCCACACCGGAGAGAAACCTTACAAATGTGATACATGTGGTGCACAATTCTCACAGAATAATCATTTGAAGACACATATCCGTATCCACACTGGGGAGAAACCCTACAAATGTGATATATGTGGTGCACAATTCTCACATAATAGTTGTTTGAAGACACATATCCATATCCACACTGGGGAGAAACCCTACAAATGTGATATATGTGGTGCACAATTCTCTGAAAATGGTACTTTGAAGAAACATATCCGTATCCACACTGGGGAGAAACCCTACAAATGTGATATATGTGGAGCACAATTCTCAGAAAATGGTACTTTGAAGACACATTTCCGTATCCACACTGGGAAGAAACCTTATAAATGCGATACATGTGGTGCACAATTCTCAGAAAATAGTGCTTTGAAGAAACATATCCGTATCCACACAGGGGAGAAACCCTACAAATGCTATACATGTGGTGCACATTTCTCAGAAAGTGGTACTTTGAAGAAACATATCCGTATCCACACTGGGGAGAAACCCTACAAATGCGATATATGTGGTGCACAATTCTCAGAAAATAGTACTTTGAAGAAACATATCCGTATCCACACTGGGGAGAAACCCTACAAATGCGATACATGTGGTGTACAATTCTCCAGGAATGGTTCGCTAAAGACGCATCTAGTGCGTATTCACACCGGAAAACAGATGTGACATTTGTCGACCACAGTTTAAAAACTAGTAGTACTAATAGTGATACTTTATACACACATGCACTGTTAAGAAAGGAATAACACCTGAGGGAAACAACGTTTACCGGCGGAAGGTATAACAGCTATTGTCTTAGTTGATGCATTGAGCTAATCTACTTGACCATGAATCAGTGGTGGCTCTGGTTGTGTATTAAGATTCTCTGCCTGCTTTTGTTTGATGGCAACTGTGACTAATCTGTAATTGGTCACTGGCAGAAGCTTGTGTTAGCAGACAGCATTAAGCCACAAAACCTGTTAAACTGGACAGTTGCCTGTAGGTTTTAAACTGTCAAACAGTGAGTCTACCTTTTGCTCTCAGATAATCTGTCCTTTTAGTTTTACACATAAATACATAATCTGGCATAACTTGATAAGTTTTTGTAGCAGCACATTTGTACTTCCAGTGTATCATTGCAACATAACATACATATTACATACTGTGTGCTACATTTGAATGTTGTGCATGTAATATTTCCATGCAATCCATTTGCATATATAATGTAAAACTTCAACAGTCGTTTTCTTCATTTTCACTTTTTGACCTCTACCATGTTCAATGCTCCATAACTTTGCCAATTTTTGTAGCAGTCATAATTTTTGAAACCGTGTAAAGCACCCTACCAAACCTTATCACTCATTTGGTCAGCCGTGGTCACATGTAGACGTATTAGTCCAAATGACTTCAGGGCCACTTGGCCCATTTTTAGTTGTAACTTGAGTGCTTCACTATGATGCAAATTATTGTTTTAAATATACAAAATTCGTATTTTGCACTGAAGTCCCTAGTGTAGAAGAGAGGGACGGGTGAGAACTATAATGACATGATATTGACTCAGTCACTGGCCTGGGGCCTCTACAGTCCTAAATCTGGCGTTTGGTATGACGAATGGTGTCATATCCTTTGTTTGACTAACTTATACTACTGAAATGCTGTGTTGAATGTCACAAAAAGTCATGCTGTGTTTGGCTTGATGCTTTGTAGAACAGAGTTCTCCACTGTAAGAGCAATTTTTAAAAGGTCACTATATTATATTGGTAATACTGTTGCCAAATGTTTGTTGTTCCGTCGGTGGATGTAACGTAGTCAATAAAACGGATGCTACTTCAGCTTTTGACATTGTCAACTCCCAAATTTCCCATCACACCTAGACTCCACGGTAAATGTGAATAATAACAAATATACGAACAATCGCATAGGTCCTACACACACGCACGCACACGCACGCACGCACACACACACACACACACACACACACACACACACACACACACACACACACACACACACACACACAAATGTCTTTTTTTATAATCTCATGGTTGAAATCACGTGTATTGTACCTCATTGTAGGTAATTGAATAGGGGAATGCAAATGTTTAAAATTGCCCCACCCTCGTTCTCTCTTCCTATCAACAATACTGAGGAAAACGTTAATTTTATGTAAAGCTTCTTCGCAATTGTTCATTTTGAACTTGCGGATACCAATAGTTTGGCAAAAAGCAAACGTCACTGGCACAAACTTCGTTTGAACACTCTACAGAAGGTATTTCTGACAGACAGACGCAGCGATTCACCTGGACAGCGGATTCGCGTCAATGACGCTTCGTACAGTGAAATGCCACATGGGCCACAGTGACGCATACAAAAAATAACGTGTTTATGTAATATATTTTAGGGCACACCTCTATTTTTTCGTTATAACTATATTTCTGCTTAAATTTGACACGATAAGACGTTACATAAACCACCCACAGCTTCACAGACAATTTCTTATATAAAAATATTGCGTCCTCGCGCATTTTGATGTCCAAATAGCCCTCCGGTTTACGTCAGTCTGCGTCATTTCCGCGGCGTGCGCTTGAAATGAACAATAAACAGCTGATGTTCCTGTAAACCGGACCATCGTTTAGTTCCAAAAAGTGCGCTTTCTTTTTAGAACGTAAATGTGCCTGAGATCTTCCGATCAGTGTAGCAGTAGACTAGTTGCATGACCAGTCCACGAAAGATGGGAATCCCCGACACTGTATCGTGTTTTGTATTTTTTAAGATTTTTCAATAAACCACCAGAGGTGGATCCAGGATGGCCTGATTGGCACGTGCCCCTTAGATCCTCAAGGGATGCTATCATAGGTTACTTTTTGGAGAACCTGAAGGTGTTTTGGGGAAGGGGGTGCACCCGGAGGTTATTTTGAGCGCTTCATGGTGGTTGTTTGGGCACCTGCCACCTAAGACTTTTGTTTTGGTGAAAGTCTCAATGGGATGTTTCGGAGGTTTTTGGAGAGCCTGAAGGTGGGGATTTGTGGAAAGCCTCGAGGTGGTTTTTAGAGAGCCTTAGCTCCCGAATATTTACCGCGTTCTAACGTCAGTGTGTATAAACACACAGCATTGCAGGATAAAAATCGTGGACATCCATGCACGCATTTCCCCTATCGAATGCAGTTGATCTAATTGATGCACCACCCTCCTAGACTACCTTCTGTGGATCAGACACTAACTAATGGACATTTCTGAGCTTGTTGATACTGGTGGTTGTGTAGTATGTACCCAGACAACGGTTGTGCCGACAGTGCTGAATAGAATTAAAACAAATTAATAGCAATACAATTGGATGCGTAATATTAAAAACTGCAATGTTGACAAATATCAGGTTATTTATGCGATTATACTATCATTTTTATTTTAATCAACTGATTTGGGGCACATGCTTTTGTCGCTCACGTTGTTATGGCTGTAGCAGCTGATAATGTTGTCTTGTGGATTACCAGTTAATGAGGTGATGATACATGCTATATGGTAAGGATAACAAAACGTGACGCGAAGACAAAGAAGCAAACAAAATTAATGTGTTCAGCTAATAATGCAAGTCAGCAGAATACCCAAATCATAGATCTACAACAATGGTGTCCAACAAGAACACCGACGGCAAGCAAGTTGTTTGACACGTGTGACGAACAGGTATATGTGGATGTACAAATGCGTCACCGTCCCGCGCAGGAATTCGGCGTACGATATTTCTTCCGCTCTCTTTCTGACGACCACCGGTCAGAAGGTAGAAAGCAGAACCCCGATGAGGTGTGAGACTATTATTTTGGTGTACCAGACGGAAGAGGAGGAACACAGAAGAGTCTGTGGCTATCCGACCTTGACCGGGACAAATGCACACGTAATGCGAACAAGTACTTACATTGTCTCATATGTCAGTAAATGCACACTCTTTAAGAGGAAAACACTTTATTAGCACACGTGGCATGCCGGTAAACTCCCGAACCCACACGAGGCTCGCTACTGAACGACAGGTAAGAAGCACCGTCTGTCAGACAAGACACATATTAACGTAACACTTATGACAACGTACGACTATATAAATATCGTATTGTTTGTTCCGTCGATTATATAATACCGTCAATTCACAGCAGCCAAGATCGCCTGGGTGCCGTAAATTGAAATAAACCATAATCCAGATCAAAATGCCACTGTGCTGTGCCGTTCTTCAGCAATTTAATGACTAGCCCAAAAAGGGCATTGCCTCGATGAGACAAGTTTCACAGGCAGTCTAGCGATTAATGGCCTACTTAACAATGTGAAGTATCTGGCCGACGGATGAGAGTAAGCAAGGGAATGAAACAATAACGAGTCATAATGTTGGACATTTACCAATTCGAAATGTTTGGGTCGAAATAGTTGGGCTGGATGGAGCGCAGTAAAGACTGACATTGTACTACTTCTTCGGGTCCTTCGAAATCGACAAGATGAAAACACCTACTGCGCGTAATATTTACAATTGTTGGATATGTTGACAAGACATCCATCCAAAACACTCTCCTGAAGAATGTGTGAGTGCTCAAACGTCCGACCAGAAAAGTTTAGTAACAACATGAACCATAACTTATTCACCTTACGGTGTAAGGTCGTCGATGTAACACCTCCAATTATCGGCCTGAAGCGTTAAATAAAATGGCAAGTGAGTGGAGAATAGTGAACAATGTCAGATGGGGAACGACAAAGCAAAGCAATAAGAGTATGTCACTATTCGTTCTTGACCTCGCAGAAAGTGGCAGATAACAATAAGAGAAGACAGACAGACAACAACGAAAAGGACAAGAATTACAGACACCAAGTAGTCATCCGATGCGTATAGGGTGTCTTAGCACGTACAAGGTAGTCACAGCCATGATTCCCGCACATATCTCTAATACCAATTGGAACACCCAAAGGACAACGTCGAGCCAGTATAACAGGGCAGTCGTGTGTATCAAACACCATGTAAGAACATCGACCGGTGCGCCATCTATTGGGGATACGGTAACAGTAGGCCTATCGAAAATGAGATTGGAAGCGCATAAGAAGGATGTAGAGAACAACTAACTAACTAATTATATGTATATGCTAACGTATCCAACTGGTACGTCATATAAGTTACACTAACGAAATATATTTGAAAAGAGGCGAAAATCTATACGAAAGATAATTAAGATATTTGGGTATGTTTAAGAGAATGTTTAATAAGTTGAAAGTCCTTTTCGCATAGTGTAGCATTTCATTGCATATTATACAAGTCAAAACGATCCTCACTTCACATCAACTGGCACAACAGTAGAATTAGAAGCAACGAGACAAAAACACACAAGTCATCCATTTCACAAAATAAATTTCGTTAATGCTATAAGAGTGTGGTTGAAAACCTGGCAACCTTCCTTTTGACATCAAATTTAACATTACCATGATTAGTCATAACGTCTACGTAGTATACGGCGATGAATAAATTACTCAAACAGATCCAAAGGAAAAGCAAAACGGATCTTATGTTGTGAAATAAGTGTCAGTATTATACGTAACATTTGAATGTAGATAAGAATATAACTAGCAGTGGAGCACGGATCGTAGGCTCTCATGCTCATTGACCGCCGGCGACAGAAAGACCTCAATCGGAACACAAAGGAAAAAGGTGACGGAATGCATAGAAATAAAAAGTAAAAAAGAAAGCGAAGAAAAGAACTATAAAAAACAGACGACACAGTAGGACCGCGGCCCGAACTTGGATACTGATCGTAGTGGTGTTATACATGTAACGTAAAAAATAACGACATTGATAATTTGTAATGCGTCCGTGCAACAGTTTTTGCTCTTCTCTTCCCGCTAGCAATGACCTGCTAATTTTCATTTTCTCAAAGTTATAAATTGATTATTTCGGAATTTGAAGTCGCTACTCTATTATCTCAAACAGGCACCACGTGTTACACCGCATATCCCAAGACCTTAATATCTCTATTATACAACATAGAAACACCTATAATTTCCACAATGACAACATTTCGTGTGAATATCAAATGATAGGCTTACGTATTTTACGAACGTCTACTTTAGACAAACAGCTGTTCAGTCGACGACAGAGGCAATGCTCTAAATGGTTGGATGGGCAGTTTGTCAGTTTTGGATTTCTCTGAACATGGACTGTCAATCACCTAGAACTAAACAGTTCCGAAATATAGGTAATTTCGTTCAACCCTACTTAGACTGCGTCTGTTGCCAAAAAACTAACTCGTTGTGAATACGCGGCTAGTCTAGGCGGTGTCGGTGCCGTATGAGAACGCATTTCACAACTGTTCTATTGACGCCCTGGGAATTCTTTCCTGCATTTAAACGCTATACAAGACTAATTAATACGTAAACACCTTTACTGAGATCTAGGATTGCAATTGCCCACAGACCACCACCCCATCAGCGTGATATTCGTTATGGATAAACCTTTGCCATAGTAGTAAAATACTATTATATGAGGTGGCATGGCCGGGACCAGTAGGTGCGCTTCGTGCCTTTGGCCGATTGGCAACGATTTACAACCAAGTAATAAGTAATTTGTAAGTACTTAGAATATGGATTATTATTATTAAACCGGTATATGTCAACATCTGAATGTGTAATCTAATGCTTATCAGGATAGACGGCGTCTCCGACAGGACCAGTGGTTGACGGGTTCTGTTCTGTCACTGCAACTGTTTCTTTGGAAGATGACGAGGCCTCTCGTATAGGTGCCAGTAGCTTGCCAGTTTCCGCACTTTTCGTGGTCGATGAGGTGCTTTGTTCCGGCGCGTGGACTCCAGCTTGCATTTTGCTGGAAAAATCAAGCCCGGATCCGGAATGTCTCTCGCGACCTGATCGTCGCTAACGTCGTAATATCGCAAGGGTGATGTATACATGTGTTTCAGTCATTTAGCAAGTCTCCACGGCATTAGTTTGTGTTAGCGTCTGGTTTTATATCAAATGCAGTCTTCTTTGCAGTCTACAAAAGTGTGCTGATGGTATGGCTATTTGTCTATCAATATCACTCCCCTTCCCTCTCTCCCTCTCTCCCTCTCTCCCACTCTCCCTCTCTCCCTCCATCCCTCTCTCAGTTCCTCCCTCCATCCTTCCCTCCATCCCTTCATCCAGTTCTCCCTACCTCCCTACCGCCCTCCCCCATCTCTCCCTGCCTCCCTCGCCCCCATGCATGCACAGAAGAAGACCACCAGACTCTACGCCATTCATCACTCCTTAAGGTGAGCAACACATAGTAAGGAAAAGCACCGCTCAGAATGGCTAACAATCATTGGCGTAACGTGGGGGGGAGCTACAGGGGCAAATGCTCACAGCGGCACTTTTTGGTGGGCGGCACTTTGGTGAGATTGTTTTTTGACAAAATCCATACACATCGCTGTTATATTACATAAATAGTGAAGTAGTCGTGCTTGAATACATCAAGTGTAACTCAATTGACATTAGCAAATATTGGTGCACGTAACGCACAGGCGCCCGAACTGGCGTGCAATACCATTTTACGTGATAGACACGTATGTCATGTATGATATCTTACATCTTCGCTGTCTACCTGGGATCCATGGTAGAAGCGTGTACGTCGCGGGTTCTACCAGCTATCATCACGATAGCTGCAATTCTATTACTCCACACCACACAACACCGATCAACTCGAACGGCAACGATGGCTAGAGGCCACGACAACAGCCGGAGTCATACACATGGGCCCTATTCAGGCCCGGCTCTGGGCATCATGTTATTTAACGTGGAAGGACTATCAGAAGCAAAACAACAACTTATTGCTGACCTAAGCACCAAGCACAAGTGTGATATTGAATGTTTACAAGAGACTCACCGGGGGCCTGACAACACACGACCCCATATACCCAACATGGACATGGCCATTGAGAGGCCTCATGAACAATATGACAGTGACATATTCGTTAAGAGTGACACAATCGTCAATGCCACGTCATTATCAACCACCAACAAGATTACAATTTTGAGAATAGACCTAAATGGAATATCCGTAACATCGTTTGACAAACCAGCAGGTAAACCGTTTACCGTTGATCAACCACCGACCCATGCAGGAAACCAACCATGGGTGATTATCAATGGTTTCGACAGGCATAGCGCACAGATGGGTTTTAAAACGACGAACACTGGCGGTGAACTGGTAGAAAATTGGGCAAAGACTCTCTGTCTATGTCTATGTCTAATTCATGACACTAAGCTTCCCGGCTCTTTTAACAGTTTCCGATGGCGGAGAGGTTACAAACCAGAACTCATCTTTGTTACCAGCCGGCTGGATGTTAAAACAAAGTTGTGATGGACCCAGTCCCACACTCCCAACATCGACCTATTGTAAACCATGGTAGTCTATGATTGAATCAAAATATATGACACACAGCAGTAAGAAGGCCTGCAATAACCCTCGAAAGACAAAGAAACGCTACATCACAAAAGCAAACCTCACCAACTGTTCCTAACCGGCGCACGCCAAACAAACAACATGAAGTTCGTCTCGATCGACATCTTCTGTATTATACAATTCCGAAATAAACCTACCTACCTACAACAATATATCTCGGTGACCCAAGACTGTTCAATGCAGCCAAAGTAGATGCTGGCATCAACGCATTGAAGAACGGCAAAGCAACCAACCTAGTCGACATCCAAACAGAAGTTATCAACCAGTTCGGACCGAAGAGCAGTGAATGGTTACTGCGCTTTTTCAACAACTGCGTCACCAACAAGCCTTGGCGACAGGCAAAGGTAGGGGAAAGTCCCTAACGCGCACCCCCTCCCCAAAGCGCCCCATCTCTACCCTAGCGGATTGAACCAGCACAATGCAGGCGTTGCTTGTCACATTCGATAGATGTCGCTATTTGACGCATGCGCAGAAAAAATTAGCGCATTCGCGATCGCCTTGACACGACACGACGTTCTGTGAGTTTTATGACACTTTTTATCTTATTTTGTGCATTTAGTGGAAGGCTTGTCAGTGCGCCAAATAATAATGATTACTGCTTACGATGACACTGTCAGTAGTTCAATTGTATGACCGAACCATACGCGAATATTATGAATTTCATTTATAAATACAATTTTGGAAATGGCCGATTTAGTGTCACTAACAGTTTTCCACAAAGCGCACCTCCCCCATGTCCCCAAAGCGCACCGCAGCAAAACTCATACAATTGGAGGTGCGGTTTGGGGACATTAAACTTGTTCGTGTATATCATAAATTAATTCATTTATTATGAAAATATAATGTATTTCTCGCGTTCTGGAAACAAATTGGACTAATACGCACTGTACTACAGTCACGGTTCACAGCCGGTGCGTTTTGGGGACCCGCAAATGTGACACAATTTAGGATAGACTACTTTAATTAATTTTCGTATGTTAAACCAGGTTACTTACAATTTTCTTGCAGATTCAGATAGCACATTGCGATGATTGATTGTGATTTCCCGAAATTGAAACTATGCAACCACTGTTTATTTCAGATGGGACGTGATCAACAACAGCGGAAATATGGAGAGGCAGATTTACAGGAGGCCCTCTTTGCTCTTCAACATGGCGAATCATATAGAAGCGTTGAACGGCAATACGGAATCCCCAGGCGAACTCTTCAACGACACCATAAGGGCCAGGTAATTTTTATGTAATTTATCAAAAAATTGTCTGAAAATTAGATTATCATAATTCAGTAGTCATAATTACAATAATTATTACCATTGCAATAAAATGGGTTGCGACTCGCTCAATGTTTTATGCGTTCGAATAATATTACAAATAATTTATTTAAAAAAACACCACACAGCTTAATTTCAACTGCCACATGGTGCGGTACTACCGTATTACTGTGTTGTTTCAAACTTTATAAAAAGGCTTATGTGAAGTTATCCATACAAATTCGGCTCTGTCCTACAGGTTCGAGCGCCAGGTCGGCACCTTCTAGGGAGATTTCGCCAGTTCCTAGACACCGACATTGAAGATGTTATCGCCAACCAAGCAATGGGCATGCAGCAAAGGTTCTACGGGTCAACAACTACCTAACTCCGACAAATGGCCTTCCAAGTGGCTGAGTACAAAGGCGTCGCACACCCCTTTGATCAAACCAAAAAGATGGCTGGTCGACAATGGCTAGCTGGATTTCTTGCCAGAAACGGAACACTCTCTATTACGGAACCGGAAGCAACGAGTATAAATCGGGCAGTGGGATTCAATAAGGCACAAGTCGAACATTTTTTCGAGATATGGAGGTCGCTTCTTGAGAGCATTGGGGCAATAGTTGGTGACAGAATCTGGAATATGGACGAGAGCGGCTTAACGGTTGTGCACAAACCTGGGAGAATCGTCGCGAAAACGGGTCAGAAACAGGTTGGAAATGTGACGAGTGGCGAAAAGGGGAAAACGGTCGCTATCATATGCAGCATGGGTGCAAGTGGGCGTTATCTCGCACCATTTATGTGTGACGGGGCCAATTTGTATAACAAACAAGTCGGCTCCAATCTTTTCGATCAAGTTCTTTATTTGTGGTCTTACTTCCGGATACAAAAAGAAACCTAAACAAAGTAAACAGTTTGTCAATACTGTTGCATTATGACAATGACTGTTCCCCGCTCATTGTACTAAAATGTATTACGGGATGATCCCTTCGCATCGTGTAACCACTCGCATAACAAACTCTGAGTACACACCTATAGAGACTTAATTTAGAGCCCTAATCACGCTCGCTTGCTATTTATCGCCCGTATTGCGTCAGTGTTTCGCAATCGCTCTGGTACAGTAATTCGCGAACATGACTGACACGCAGCCTGCTACTGAACGGCCACCGGCTCCTGCGTTCAACTCGCACATTTCGCCACCCGAAAAACTCGAACTACACAATGATACTGCAAATCAGTGGAAACTCTGGAAGCAGATGTGGAAGAATTACAGTCTCATATCGCATCTTGACCAGCAGCCAAGCGATTACCAGACGGCGCTGTTCCTGCACTGTGTCGGCACCGAAGCGCTAAAAATATACAATGCATTCGTGTACAGTGAGGAAGAAGACAAGACCGATCTACCAACAGTAATCAAAAAGTTCGACCAACACATCATTGGAGACACAAACGAAACTTTTGAGCGCTATATCTTCAACGAAAGAAACCAAGACGCTACAGAGAGCATTGACTCGTACGTCACTGCACTGCGCACTCTGGCGAAAACGTGCAACTTCTGCGATTGTCTCGGAGATTCTCTGTTACGAGACAGAATTGTACGCGGCACGAAGGACAGCCAGACTAGAAAAAGACTACTTCAGCAGTCCAACTTGACACTCAAAAAGTGCATTGATATATGCCGCAGCGCTGAAGCAGCCAGTAACCACTTCAAAGTGATGAGCGGACCCGAAGATCATGTACACAGAGTACAAACAAGACCTACTCACAAGCAGCAGACACCCAGGTCCAAAAGAGGTAATCAAACAGGCGGACACACTTCTAAGGTCCCTCAAGATCTGATCGACTGCAGATTTTGTACAAGCCGACACATCAGAAAGAAAGAAGAGTGTCCGGCATGGGGTAAGAAGTGCACCAAATGCGGTGGCAGAAATCACTTCGCTGCAAAATGCGAGCAAAGGTCAAGGCCAAATGCAAGGCCCAGACAACACGGCAAGGTCTACTCCGTGCAACAGACAGCTGAATCAAGCGACAGTGAATATGTACTTGGTGTAGAGGACACACCGGAGAAAGTATTCTCAGCTTGCGCAGGCAAAGAAAGTCTTGCCAAGATGCTGCTTGGAGAACAGGAAGTTCAATTTCAAATTGATAGCGGAGCAACAGTAAATGTACTGCCAGTGAAATTCGCAGCCGGCACATTACCCGGGAAAGTCCATCTACATGTTGATGAGACAGTCACCCCTGTCACCTCTGCTACTGGGCGCATACCTGTGGCATCGCGTTCGCAGGTAAAAGCTGAACTGAATCGACTCCAAAAACTTGGAGTGATCGCGCCAATCGACGTTCCAACGGACTGGACCAGCCGCATGGTGGTCGCGACAAAGAAGTCAGGCGACCTGAGGATCTGCATCGATCCAAAACCTCTGAACTGTGCGCTGAAACGAGAGCGGTACCAAATGCCAATCATGGATGAAGTGCTACCGGAACTGGCAAAGGCAAAATACTTCACCAAACTTGACCTATCCTCGGGATTCTGGCACGTAGTCCTCGACTATGACTCGAGCATCCTAACGACATTCCAGACTGGATTTGGGCGATTCAGATGGCTTCGACTCCCATTCGGTCTAAGCGTGAGCTCTGAGATCTTCCAGAAGCGTCTTCTACAAGCTCTGGAAGGACTAGAAGGCGTGATATGCATCACCGACGACATCATCGTGTACGGTGCAGGTGACAATTCAGAGGACGCGTCGAGAAATCACGACCGCAATCTGGAAGAAGTGCTGAGGAGATGCAGAGAGAGGGGAATAACGCTCAACAGAGAGAAGACAGAGGTCAAGAAAACCGAAATCTCGTTCCTCGGACATCTGATGTCAGACGTTGGTCTCCGACCCGACCCCAAGAAGGTGGAAGCGATCACAAAACTCCAGACTCCGTCCTCAGTGGAAGAAGTTCATCGTCTGAATGGCACAGTGAACTACTTAGCCAAATTCCTGCCACGGCTCTCCGCTGCTATGGAACCAATTCGGCAACTCACACGCAAAGACGTGCACTGGAATTGGTCTCGCATTCAAGACCAGGCGTTCGCAGAAGTCAAGAGGCTGGTAACAGAAGCGCCACTACTCAGCTTCTACGATCCTGACTCAGAACTGGTGATACAGTGCGACGCCAGTGAAAAAGGACTTGGCGCAGCTCTTCTACAGCATGGGAAACCTGTTGCGTTCGCAAGTCGCGCGCTTACGGACGTCGAGACTCGCTACGCGCAAATTGAGAAGGAGATGCTGGCAATCGTCTTTTCACTGCAGAAGTTCCACCAATACACCTTTGGCAGACACACAACTGTCCACAGCGATCACAAGCTTCTGGAGGCCATTGTGAAAAAACCTCTTGCCAAGGCACCCAGACGTCTGCAGGGAATGCTACTGAGAGTTCAACAATATGACATCGAGGTCATCTACTGCAAAGGAAAAGAAATGCACATTGCTGACATGCTCTTCCGTGCGTATCTGCCAAACGACGGCTGTAGCCAAGCAGAATTGGAACAAGTGAACATGGTGTCCTTCCTTCCAATCCGCCCCGAACGACTACAACAGATACGGAACGCCACAGAACAAGATGAAGTATCGCAGCAACTCTCCAAGGTCATACTCCAAGGATGGCCTGATGACAGAAGTCAGCTGCATACAGTTCTGCATCCGTATTTCCACGTGAGAGATGAAATGTCCATGCAAGATGGCATCATCTTCAAAGGAGAACGTACTCTGTTACCACGTAGCCTGAGATCTGAAATAAAAAAGGCGATCCACTCCTCACACGTCGGAATAGATGGCTGTTTGCGAAGGGCAAGAGAATGCGTGTTCTGGCCGGGCATGTCAGCCGATATCAGAGAGTACATCTCCACATGTGAGACTTGTCGCAAATACGAAGTCGACCAGCCAAGAGAATCACTCATGCAGCACGACGTCCCTGACCGACCATGGCAAAAAGTCGGGACAGATATTTTCTCGTTCGAAGGCAAGTCTTACCTAGTCACAGTCGACTACTTCTCAAATTTTTGGGAAATTGATCGTCTTGAGGACACGACCACGACTACAGTCATTCGCAAGCTGAAGGGTCACTTCGCCAGATACGGCATACCTTGTTATGTTGTCTCAGATCCAGGTCCTCAGTTCACAGCATCGACGTTTCACGACTTCTCGGTCGAGTGGAATTTCGAGCACTTGCTGGTCAGTCCAGCGAACCAGAAGGCTAACGGCAAGGCAGAGTCCGCTGTGAAATCTGCCAAGCGACTGATGAGAAAAAACAAAGACACGAACACTGATCAATTTCTGGCACTGTTAGACGTTCGCAACACGCCCACACAAGGTGTTGGAAGCAGCCCGGTCCAGCGGCTCATGAACCGACGAACGAGGACGTTGCTTCCGATGACGAGCGAACTGCTTAAACCGCGCTCCGCGACAGCCACTGAAGTTGATAAGAGACGTCTGCAGTTTAGCCAAGCCAAACAGAAGACACACTACGACAGATCTGCCCATGATCTTCCCGTTCTGGAGGAGGGAGATACTGTGCGGATGAGACCATTCGTTCAGGGTAGTCGTGTCTGGAGGAAAGCTGTCGTCAACAGGCGTCTAGACGAAAGGTCGTACGAGGTTGAGACAGGCGACGGGGTATACAGGCGCAACCGCGTGCAGCTGAGGAAGTCGGCTGAACCTCCGCTGCAAGTCCGCGCACCGCTTGTCGACGACATCATCAACCCTCAACGAGATGTGGATGCGGAAGACGTTACGCCAATCGAGATGCCGACAACGGTCGCCGAAGCCGCATCTACGCCGATCCGTCGAGACGTCCGTCCGCAGATCGTAACATCGAGATCGGGTCGTCAGGTGAAATCGCCGGACTACCTCAAAGATTACGACTGCAAGTGAAGACTACAGACTGTATATATTCAGCATATTTCTAATTTTGTTTGACTCCCCATGAGCTGACGTTTAAATTAGTAACAGCTTATTGTTAGTGAGTAGTATGGTTCATTCGTCCAGTGACTCACTATTATGAACATTAATGTGTTAGTCAGATTAGACTACTAGCGTAATTTTATTTTTATGGGAATACTTCCGAACAAGGACAGTTCACTCGTTCACACTATTGGTTGCTATTTTTGAGTAATTGCTACTGTTGCAAGGACTTTTATTGACACTAATGCTTATGCAATGTTAATCTAGCTTTTCTTTAAAAATGGAAGGATGTTGCATTATGACAATGACTGTTCCCCGCTCATTGTACTAAAATGTATTACGGGATGATCCCTTCGCATCGTGGCCTGCGACTGCAATAAACATGTCAGTTTGACAGTTCATAATGACACTCAAATGTTCGCTTGCGTTATGCTAACAGTATAGGCGAAAACACAACAAATACAGTACTAACAATACAAATATACGTAAGTAGATATATTAATGATTATGATGCGTGGACACATGTCACACAGCACGCATGCGCAATATAATGAATCCAGTATAATGTAAAGTAATCTAAAGATATATAATTGTCGTATAAGTTATACTAGGAATACAATTGTATGTAAATCGACAACACAAGTATATGCATCTAACAGATGCAATAATTACATAATCTACCATGACTGTAATGGCCATGCTCACCCCAACACTGCCCTAGAGGCTCATTAATGAATCTCACATCATTCATCCGAGGCCTGGCTCCTTCCTGCAATGGCATGGTGCAACATGTAATTTATAGCAGAACACAGATCATTATTTAAACAAGTATTTCAATTCCATATTCCTATACTACTTCGTGTTACCATATTCTGTTCCAATTTACTACACAGTATACCTATTCTATGACTTGTTAAATGACTGAACCCAACATTTGGCCAGTGTTTACCATCTAGCTACACTATCCAGGGTGGCTCCCAACTTGTTTTCAAGTGTCAGTCTCTAGGGAATATGCTCCACATCCTACCCAGCCAACCCCATAGGGTGATTAATCATGAGGACATTAGTGGCCACTGGGCAGTTTCTGATACTGACTGCATAGCTTCAAAGAACACATTTTGTTGCTAAATGCATAATATGGCCGTATATTAACCTAATAGCACGTAGATTAAGCATCATAATACAAAACACAGTACCTGATTAAACATGATTAAAACTGTATACTTTGCAAGTTATATCACCAGCAGGATGCAAGTATTCTAAAACTCATTAAGACCACTACTGTTTACAACCAGCCAGTGGGGGTCAACCACAGCATCCTGGGGTGTCCACTCAAAGCAATTTTCCATATAGTGAAAACCCTTATAACTAAACAATTGCTTTAAAACATCCATGCAAGTTTAGGTTTAATGATGGACAATCTTTCATTTCATGATGTGGTATAATCAGAAAAGGGAAATAATACCTTAACAGTATTATTGAACAAGTTGACACTCACCAAAAATAAATGTCTCCTTGTGTGAAACCTGAGCCAGCCTAGCCCACAGCTGCTGTAGGGCTCAGCACACTGTCAGTTTTCCCATTGGCGACCATGTTAACGTTTTGTGTGATTATAAGAAAACGTGACCTATAAAGTTTCTTAAACTTCTCACCTGCTGTTATTATCATCTCATTGACATGCTGGTCGAGTTTAGTCAAAATCTAATATCTCTAGCTCTTGTAAAATGCCTGTATGTGTGACACCTGTCAATATTTACAACTGGATTCAGGCAGTAATCCGGCTAAAGTGTCAACTAGCCAAATTGCTGCCAGATACCCTTCCGCTTAGTAAAATCAGCTAAAAAGACACAATTTTACTGTCAACAGCTTCTATAATCACATCTAGAAATCTTACTACTCAAATGCACTTATGTCAGAGCAAGTGAACATTGTAAAAAATCATTTCTCAAAAATATACTGCACTTTTTTTCGTCTGTAATCAAGCAGGAAGTCCAACAGTGTGCTGACCCCAAATAGGTATGGCAATTTGTGAGAAAAAATGTGAAATTACTATATTTTAGAGGCACTCATATCTCAAACACTGTGCACTATTTTTTTTTGTAATTCATCCACATGTTTTTTTTCTATACACATTTCAAAAGCGCCACCCTACTTGACCGGGCACCATATGAGTAAGCATTTTACTGTTGGACATATTCTAATCTGGCATAACTCTACACTGTACACACTTTCTCATCCGGCATATATGAAGACCTAACCCTGTTTTCCAGAAAGTCCAGTATGTTTTCTGTAAACATATCACATACAGGCAGTTGTTATGTTGCATTTGTATTTATATTGATTTTTTTACTTTTTTCCTATTAGACAACTGTAATTATACATGATGTATGACCTTAAAGTGTGGATTCTTCAAAGGCCAGACGTCTTAATGAGTTCAATTGCACAGTATTACACAACCCAATTAGTAGACATTCAATACATTGTGGCACTTGCCTGATTGAGTACTGATCAAGTCAGGTGACTGTATGTCCTGGCAGCCTGGGCCTAGGAGCTGATTCCCAGTAGTCACTCTGCCAAGATGTCAGTAGGGTTGCTCCCAACCTCTTCACATGTGTTTAATTAGCTGAAGTAAACAAAAAAAGATTGTTTAATCACCTTTCTGCAATGTCATTGGTCCATTTATGATATAGATTTCCAAATGGAGGCTTCACTAATGTGATTCTCTCCCCACCCCCCTTATCATACCCAAGTTCTGTCACTGTGATTTGGACTTTCAGACTCATTAGAAGTCTGTGATTTCAAATAACGGTTTGTCCCTTTCAACTGTGATTCTGCCGGGATTATTCTGCATTATTACAATGAAGGAGACTGCAAATTATGAGACTGATAAACTTAGCAAACGTAGTGATAGGAAGACACCTCCTGTTAGAGGAATGAGGAGAAATCCAACAAGGCCACCCACATTTTGAAGCAATGCATGGTGAATCAACAGAAACACCACACAGTCATGTATGGATGCCACGACTCGGCATGGCTGACTTTTCAAGAGTCGTACAAGAAACTTCTGGTGGACTGTTAACGGTACCCGATGCTGACGGCAGGCCTGGCAATAGCAAAATTCTACGACCGCGGCCATACCGATGCCCAGATTTAACAGACAGCTACCTCCAGCCAGACGAAAATCAAGGAGGATCCGAGATGCGTCTGCTAAATATGGAAAAGAGTGCTCAGATGTGGAATGAATGTTACACTGAGCACGCCTGCAAGACGACGTGCACTTCTCCACAGTTTCAAATATACCATGAACAACAGATTGGTCTCTGTTGGAAGCAATCACTCCGATGTACAAATTGTGACTATCATTCGCGCATGTACAAACTATACACTGAGGTCAGCACTGGACGTAGTGGTCAGCGAGCTGCTACAACTAATGTCGCACTTCACGTCGGTCTCCAGGATTCGACAATAGGGACCACAAAGATCCGTCACATTCTAGCTGCAATGGACACACCACCACCTAGTCGCACAGGATTACAGAGAACTGCAAACAAGGTCGCAACTGTCACTGCACAAGCAACCGTGGATGACTTACACAGGAGAAGACAGAAAACAAAAGAGACCAACACTCTGCGTGGTCTGCCAGAAGATGCTCCGATTAACATAAGCGTCGATGTTCGGTACAACTCCACAAATCTCAAAAACACTTACAGCTGTGGTGGGCAGAATGCGTCACAGGCTTTAGGAACTGCAATCAGTTGGCAAACTGGTGAAAAGGAAATCATAGCTTTCTGGATGGACAGCAAGCTGTGTAAACTAGGAGCTTCACTTCGGAACAAGGGTGTCAATGTCACCTGTCCTGGCCATGCTGGTTGCACGGCCAATGTGCAAGCAACAGATCAGCTGTCCGAGTACAGAATTGGGAGAAAAAATTGGCGACAGTTTAGCACAAGATGACGTTGCAATCAAGTATGTTGCTACAGACGGTGATGCATTAGCATCGCGAGGTGTACAAGATGCAATGCCAGCATGGAGACACAGAGGCAATCTGATACGACGCATCTGTCTCAAACGCAATTTCGTCATATCATGAAAGCATCATTCTCCCCCAGGATGTTTCCAGGAGAAACTGCTGCAAGGCGAGCAGAAAACAGAAAAATGTTTGCGGAAGATGTGAAAACAAGATGCCAGAAGATCTACACAAGTGTCCACATACTTCACGACAGTGACACGACAGTTATAACTAGACGTATGCCCGACACCATTCAAGCCACACTCGACTGCTATTCTGGCTCGTGCAGAAACTGTCGCAGACATTGCAATGATTTGGTTTATATTACTTCGTGAAAACATAAACAAAAAAGTGTAAAGAAAATCAATGGTTTGCATGCTGTCAGGATTGAACCGGCGTCGCCCGATTGTGAAATAAATGGCAAGAAACCAACGGGGCTACCAACTGAGCTAGCGACACCAACAGAAATTCACTGACTGATTTAAGTTGTTATGATAAATTGTACAACTCCTGCTTCATATATCGACATTCTAGTGATATTATGAGATTATACACGTTACTTTCTGTAGCTGGATACAATATATGTTTGCTATGTATGTTTATTTGTGTAGATTATCTCCCGTTGGTTGCCTTCGATATAATTATTCTGAAAACGAGTCCAAGCCGACTTGTAGGCCCATTCGCATTCGTTGTTTTGAATAAAATTCGATTCATGTGGAACCGTAAGATAACTGCTTGTTCCTCTATGATGACTAGTGTTTGTATTTCATCGGACTATTGCACAATAACTCATTCTGACGCTCGTTTCGTCCCAAAAGCTATCCTTGTAAACATGCTCTGAATGCATGGAAAGGGTCGGCTTGATGTGAGTGTGTGTCATAAGTGACGTCACGATACCACGTGATCGCCTAGCTCATTAAAATTTAATTTTCCGGGGGAATCGCTTCACAGACGGGCTTAAAATCGAATTTATGCTCAAATGTATTTTTCTGTATTTGTTTAATGTTGTCAAATGTTACATACAATGTTAAACTTTGTGTACACATGGAAAAAGGATTTTAGCTATTGCCTTATTTTTATTTCCTTTAACACGGAGAGAACACATAAAAATGGTTGAATCAAAAGTATCAAAAAGCATAGCAGTAGTATAAAGGTCCATTTCGGCCCCGTGCACGTCACCTTTGGTGACCTATGGGCAAAACTTTACTAATAAAAAACGTTTTAATGACCCCTAAACGTTTTCGGGAACCTACTTATAAAAAAAGATCAAAGGCTTTTTTGACACTAAACGTTTTCGGGAACCTACTTATAAAAAACGTGATTTATTACCCCCTCTAAGTACATTTGAGCTACCACCTAGCGGTGAGTGTAGAGACCATTTTGTTTGTTCCCTAGCGACGAACGCCGTACCTAGGGCGTGCTGACGTAAGCACTATATGACGCAGCAATATAACCACGATAAAACCACTGTGTACAGATCCCCCCCGTCAGCCCTATGTGAATGCCCCACTGTACCCTATGTTGACAGCAGCGATAAGCGCTGCTGCTGCTGGAGTGGACTATGACCCCGACATGACAGCATAGCTGGCTAACGCTGTGCGTTCTAGTGGTCCGATTCAAACGAAACCAATGCGTTGTGCGTTTAAATAAATAAATAAATAAATCTAGTAGTGAGTTTTAAAACGAAACCAAGACATAAATATGCTAACGTACAGCGTATAGATTGGTGACACTGTACGTAGGGTGTATATGTACTGGATACAGACGAGTGGAAAATGACGCAACAATATAACCACGATAAAACCACTGTGTACAGATTTCCCCCGTCAGCCCTATGTGAATGCCCCACTGTACCCTATGTTGACAGCAGCGATAAGCGCTGCTGCTGCTGGAGTGGACTATGACCCCGACATGACAGCATAGCTGGCTAGCGCTGTGCGTTCTAGTTGTCCGATTAAAACGAAACCAATGTGTTGTGCGTTTAAATAAATAAATAAATCTAGTAGTGAGTTTTAAAACGAAACCAAGACATAAATACGCTAACGTACAGCGTATAGATTGGTGACACTGTACGTAGGGTGTTTATGCACTGGATACAGACGAATGGAAACGTGAGTAGTAGAGAGAATATTTATTAGTATGTCATGGCAGCGCCGATCATATTGAGGTCGTGTGATCGGAGTCGCGTGAAATTGGAAAGAGTGTTCTTGGCCTACTGTGATATCCACGACGTGGATAGTATTCACTGGTCGGAATGGGTGTGTACCACAACCCAGTGTTGTTGTTTCGACGAAGAAACGACGACATGAGGCTGGTGTCGTCGTCAAAAGTATCATCATCTGGGTTGTGGCTGCTAGATGCTGGTACTTGCGGTGGTGGTGGTGGTGGTGATGTTGGTTTTGGAGTCGGCGGTCGAGGTGTAGGTTGGACCGTACATGTCGGTAGGTCTCTATGAAAGAAACAACCACAATACATGTACGCGTGTGTAAACAAAGGGTGAGAACGATGCATGCATGCGTAAAAGCAGGCTTACGTGTTTACAACTGTGTAAACAAAGGATGAGAACCATGCATGTACGCACATACGCATGCATGCGTAAAAGCAGGCTTACGTGTTTACAACTGTTTAAACAATGGGCCATGCACGCATGCATGAAATAAACAACCACAACATGCATGCATGCGTAAAAGCAGACTTACGTGCTTACAACTGTGTAAACAAAGGGTGACAATGCATGAACGCACATACGCATGCAAGCAGGCTTACGTGCTTACAACTGTGTAAACAAAGGGTGGGAATCATGCATGTACGCACGCGCACATGCATGCATGCATAAAAGCAGTCTTAACGATGTGTTGACGTGTGAGGAGACGATGTTTTATCCATTGTGACATGCATGCATGCGTAAAAGCAGGCTTACATGCTTACAACTGTTTAAACAAAGGGTGACAATGCATGAAAGCACACACGCATGCATGCATGTACGCTCACACGCACGCACGCACATATGCATGCATACATAAAAACAGTCTTACCGATGTGTTGGCGTACGATGAGACGATGATGTTGTGTTCATTGTGACAAACGATGAGAAATTGTGAAACGATCACGAGTGTCTGACTGGAAAATGGTGAATGAAATGAGCAATGAGCGCGCTGGCGCGCAGCGTCAAAAACAGCGGTGGCGCATGACACTACGGCTTATCGTGATCGGAATGTGAACGGAGAACAATGCATTTTCAAAAACAATAAACGAAAAGCTGAAAGCATGAAAATAAACGTCGTATATGATCAGTGTGGGGTCAGGAATCGTATGGTGCAGTGATATTAGAGAAATTCGATGTAAAGAGACATTTGTCGATGAATGTACTAAGATGACCGGAAACGTTTTTCCTAAAACAAATACCTCTGTAGACTAGGCAGTATGTATTAAGTGCGCATGCGCGAAATTTTGTAATCTGTAGCGCGTGACTTATCGCGATTGGAATGTGAACGGAGAACAATGCATTTTCAAAAACAATAAACGAAAAGTTGAAAGCATGAAAATAAACGTTGTATATGATCAGTGTGGGGTAGGGAATCGTGTGGTGAAGTGATATTAGAGAAATTCGATGTAAAGACACATTTGACGATGAATGTACTGACGTGACCGCTAACTTTTTTCCTAAAACAAATGCCTCGGATGTGTTAAGTATGCATGCGCGTAATTGAGTAAGATAACGGTATTAGTGTTAAGTGCGCATGCGCGTTATGTTGTAGACAATGCCATTTCAAAAACAATAAACGAACAGCTAAAAGCATGAACGTAAGCGTTGTATATGATGAGTTAGGACTCTGGAATCGAGTGGTGTACTGATATTAGAGAAATTCGATGTAAAAGACACATTTGACGATGAATGTACTGGCGTGACCGCTAACTTTTTTCCTAAAACAAATGCGTCGTATGTGTTAAGTGCGCATGCGCGTTATTTTGTAAGATAACGGTAGACTAGGCGGTATGCGTTAAGTGCGCATGCGCCTTATTTTGGAAAGTATATAACGGTTGAGAAAATGCTATGTTGTATGTCGCCGATGATCTAACGTATTTTTTCACCAACAGCAGCAGCAGCAGACGATCTCCCGCGGAAACAATAATGGCAGACGAGACGATTCCGAAAAAGATGAAGGCGCCACGCAAGCAGAGCCTGAAGGCGGCAGCAGCAGCGGCCGGCGCCAACAGTAGCAGCGGTGTCAACGGGGGCGGCGCCTGTTAAGAGGCCCGTGGTGCTCATCGCTCCACCGCTGGGTGCCGTCGGACGTAAGCGAAGCGCCGAAGAGGCCTTGGGCACCGTCGAGGTGGCTGTGGGGCAGCCACCCCTATCGCGGAGCGCGTCATTCGAGCGCGAATGTGAGTCGACGGCATCGTCGGCGCGGGCTACATTGGTGAGTCTGAGGGAGCTGCAGTGTGCTAACACCGGTGTTTATAAGATTAAGTCGCCCGTTATGATCGACGCTGTGTCGTACAAAGAGAATTGTACGTATTTGGGATGCTCCCGGTGTCGACGAAAATTGTATAAGAAAAACAATGGCGGACAAATGGTATGTCGAACGCACGGTGAGGTGTTTGTGCCGAAATATTTCTTCGCGTTGCGTGTGATGGCGAGGGATGGTGAGGATGAGGAAGACGAGCTGTGGATTACTTTGTTTGACATACACATGTCTAATCTCGTCGAGTATCACGCCGACTACTTGGTGGAGTTGAGCGAAGAGCCACTCCGCGATACCGTGCTGGAGTTAACCGCCACGGAAGTGGAGATCAGTGTGCGTAAGACGACTTGGAACGGGGAGCCATCGTATACGGTGCGCACACTGAAGAGATACAACGATGTCTACGCCTAATGTGTTGTGTTGTTTGTAGGAAGAGTGCCCGATACTGGTAGATTTGCTGACGCATACGAACGTGCAACAACGAATGATACGGTGGCGTGAACGTGAACTAACTGAGGAGGCCTGGCAACAACTAGTAGAGACGACCAAGAATTACATAAAGGCGTTTTGGCTAGCTTACGAAGCGAACTTATTTTGTAGTAGCATTCCGTAACTAACAGTTGTGTTTATATGCTGTAGGAAGTGCGCCGCGTACTGGAGAATATGTTAGAGACCAACGAAAGGATGCGTGCGAGGTACGATGATGTTGCAACGTTCGTAAGAACGTTGCTGGAACGTGAAGTGGCGGGAACTATAAAGAGGCAGAAGGAGGAGGAGGAGAAGGAGACCGAGAAGGAAGGCCAGCAGGCGGACTAATCATAATAATGTGTTGTAGGAGCTGCTGCTGCAACGTGCCAGGCGTGAATGTATGTGCGATTTCGTACACGCATTGCTGACTGTAGTTACCGAACATAAAGAGTAGGACATGATGCTTTGTGCTGTAAGGTGGTGGAAGCGGAGTGCGTGACGCTAACGTGTTGGACGCCATCACTGAGGAGGCACTCGGTGTATCGTCGGATGCGCGTGGACACTGCGAACTGACTCGAGCGCCAGCACCGACGTACGACAACGAAAACCTGTACGTGTCACTGGGGACGACGGGGCCAACGTGTGCCCCATGTTGGAGCATATCGGAGGATATGTCGCAACGTCAAATCGTCGTGCCGAGCAGGGCCCAGTTGGTCTGCCGATATGAACGGCTCGCAATGGCCCTCGTCGCCGAGATCCTCGGTGAGATGATACTGGAGCGGGCGCGCGATAATTGCGGCGTATGTGAGAACAATGAGGGCTGCCCGTATGTACATATGGCCGGCTATCGTGCGGGAAGGCCAAACCGTGTGTACATACAGCGCTTCGACAACACGGGGTGCATCGTAATGCGATATTTCAACGCCGTGATGGAAACGTTTCTGCGTCGGCCCCTTATTTCGTGCTTCACGCGTCTCGTGCAAATTCTATACGGTGTCAACTTGTAGTGGTCAGCAGCCGCAAACGGGTCGTGCGGGGGAACTGTACCTCGTCCAGTTCGTTTCGGACTGGCTACTAGGAACGAACTGGCGCGAGTACATAAACCGTGTTCATCTAGAGTCGGCCGTCCATACGTACGTCCAGCGCAGGAGTGGCCTCGAATAAAGAAGAAGAAGAAGAACGAACAATGCTTTGCTTTACTATGGAACATTAATAAAATTGCTATGGAATAAAACTAAAACTGCTTGCTTGCTATAGTAACAAAGGCGTTGAACGCTGTTTTTGAAAGTTGTACGTTACTGAATAAAACGTTGAAAATGTACTTTCCGTTTCCGAGTTACACACATTACCCAAAACAGTCCAGTTACCAAAATCACCGCTAGGGTGTCGCCCTACCCAAAACAACGCAGTTACCTCTTCCGCTAGGCTGTAGCCAGCCACTCCGAGTTATCTAAATACATTCCTTCCGCTAGGGTACAACTACCACCCACAATGCAGTACGAGTAACCTAAACATTCCTCGCTAGTATGCAACCACCACCACCACCACAGTCAGCACTGTTATAAGTGATCGAAAAAGTAGCAGCAGTCAGTCAGTCAGTCGGTCAGTCGGTCAGTCAGAGAATGCCACCACCAGCACCTTCTCTTCCTAGTAGATGGCAATGTCAGAAATGCGGGGGTTATTTCGCGAAACAGTCGACGTTAGAGCGACACACATAGAGTTCGAAATGATGCGGCAACGATGCGCTATGCGCAAAACGTCGAGAGTGCCCAAAATGTTGCGCGACGTACACTACGCGTGCCGCTATGCTGCGACACCTGAAGGTGCGGTGTGGCCGTCAGACGTCGCCACCGCCTGGTAGTAGTAATGAACCGGTGGCAGCCGCTAGGGCGCCGTCACCGGACGGTCTATAGCGTGTCGTGGACGAACACCGGCGCAGCATAGAGACGTCGGTAGCGCGCGGTGCTGTGCAGTCCCGTTACAATTATCGCATGACCGCCTGTACGAGTACGCGGGTGCTCGATCCGCGTCTGAGGGCGATGTTTCGCGAACAAAAGAATGCGTTTAAAATTAACGTAAGCTACGGTTTCGTCTTACGCCACAAGGTATCGGGTCGGTACCGATATTTTCATTCTTCCTGTAACTGTTGTGGTCGCCTCCTCGAAACACCCGCCCTAGTTACCGATAGCCGTTCGTTCGAACGATTCCTCGACGCCGTGCGCACGACCGGCGTACTGCAGTACGCCATCGCGCAGCGTCCCGACTCGGGGTGGATCGTCGAGCTCGTAACGAACGCCACCTACTTCGTGAACGCCATCATCGCCCATCCTATCGGGTGCGTTGGCGCGACGCTTCCGGCCTACGTGTGCGCCAGCAGGAACATCGTGTCGTTGACGAAAGATCTTCGAGGCACGCCCTACGACGATCATCTATGCCTCTTCCGGTGCATCGGCCTCCACCTGCAAGGTGGTGGTCGACGAGGCGAAATCCACCAAATCGATACGACCCGTTTAACGAAAGTCGCTAAACGTCTGCACGCGCAGTATTGTCGCGCAACGCGCACGACGGCCTCGAACGGTATCCGTCTGGACGAACTGGAACGTTGCCGTCTATCGACTGTCGGCGGCAACAAATGGTGTCGCCGAACTAGTCCGTCGGTCGCTCGAAGTGCATCCCACGACCTTGAACGTCAACCTGTACGAGACACACTTCTCGTACATAATCGACCTGCGCGTGTACACGAAAACGTTCAAGTGCGGAAAATGCGGCAACGCCCTCTGGCGGAGTGCGCCCAAGTTACGACATCACGAAGCGACTTGCGAAGGTGGCGTTCGTCACGTGTTTCCCGGCAGTATCTACAGGGCGACGCCGTCCGTATTTCAGCGGCTCGACGACGAAGGAGTCGACGTCGGCGACGACGACCTACGCTACTACCCGTACCGCGCGACGTTCGATTTTGAATGCTATTTCGCCGATAACGATCTGCCGACGGATACCAACAAATGCCGGTGGATTGCGCGACACGAAATGCTCAGCGTGAGCGTCGCGTCGAACGTCCCCGGCCACGAAGCGGCACGGTGTTACGTCACGACCAGAGATTCGGCCGAACTCGCGCGTAGTCTCATCGACGACCTGGAAGCCGTGAGCGCGGCGGCGTGCGCTGCTCTACGCCCCCGCTACGACGCGACCTTCGAGGCGCTCGACGCGCTCGACGCCGACTGGCGGCGACGGTACAACAACGACGACGACGTCGGCGCGTCACCGTACGCCACACTCGCCGACCGCCTGTGGACGCACCTTCGTCAAATGCCCGTACTGGGATTTAATTCGGGTAAGTACGATCTGAATGTCGTCAAGAAGTACTTGACCCCCCTGCTCATAGCCGGCGACGCGCAGCACACGTCGTCGGCGTTTACCATTAAACGTCAGAACAATTACATGTGCCTGTCGACGACGACGTTGAAGTTCCTCGATATATCTAATTACCTCGCGCCCGGCGTTAGCTACGATCGCTTTCTGAAAGCGTACGGCTGCTCAGCGACGAAGGGGTACTTTCCATACGAACATATCGACGCGTTGACGCTTCTGGACGAAACCGCCCTGCCGCCGCGCGAAGCTTTCTACAGCCACCTGAAACGCGAGGGAATCTCCGCGGAGGCGTACGAGATTTGAGCGACGGCGTGGCGTGACGAGGGCATGACGACGATGCGCGATTTTCTGATGTGGTATAACAATCGAGACGTGGCGCCGTTTCTCGAGGCCGTCGATCGTCAGTTCGCCTTCTATCGGCGCCAACGTATCGACATGTTCAAGGACGCCACCAGCGTACCGGGGTTGACGTTGTTGTACCTGTTCAACGACCTGCCATCGTCGATCCATTTCTCGCTGTTTAACGAACCCAACAAAGATCTGCACCGTCTGCTGCAGTCGCAGTTCGTCGGAGGCCCGTCGATCATCTTCGCGCGCCACCACGAGGCCGGGGTGACGGCGATTCGAGGCGACACGCCGTGTCGTTCGATAGTCGGTTTCGATGCGAACGGCCTCTATCTGTGGGCAATAATGCAGGAGATGCCGACGGGCTGGTACACGGGCCGACGTGCGGAGAACGCCTTTCGACCGGAATTTGTGCACCGCTACGGCCGTATGGCCGTGGAGTGGTTGACGTGGGAGGCGGCACGAACCGACGAGCGAATAGGTCACCAGTTGAACGGGCGCGAGAAGCGCATCGGAAAGTACCGAGTCGACAGCTTGTGTGCCGCCACGCGAACGGCGTATCAATTTCACGGCTGATATTTTCACGGCTGCCCGACGTGCCAGGCGCACGTGACGACGAACGCCGTCAACGGTCAACGGATGACGACGCTGTACGCCGCGACGATCGCCGTGACCACCTACCTGCGCCGTTTCGTCGACAACGTCGACGAAATGTGGGAGTGCCAGTGGCGCGCCGTGCGACCACCCGCAGCGCCGACGCCGCCCGACGCGTCACGATGGCAACCACCGGCCACCATTACGCGCTCGACGATACTGGAGGCGGTGTGCGACGGCTCTTTGTTCGGCCTCGTGCAGTGCGATATCGCCGTGCCGGAAGCGCTGCGCGCCAAGTTCGCCGAAATGCAGCCGGTGTTCAAGAACGTCGATATCGCGCGCGACGATCTCAGCCCGTTCATGCGCCGCTACGCCGAGTCGCACGATCTCCTCACCCGACCTCAACGGACGCTCGTCGGTAGCTACTTCGGCGCCGAGATCGTGCTCGCGACGCCCCTCCTACGCTGGTATCTGGCGCACGGTCTCGTCGTCGAGCGCGTCTACCAGGTCATCGAGTACGTGCCGATCGCGTGCTTTCGCCGATTCGGCGACACGGTCTTGTCGGCGGGACGCGAAGGCGACATCGATCCCGACAAATCAAACATCGCCGATACCTTTAAACTTCTCGGCAACAGTTCGTACGGGAAAACAATTACGCTCGTCGATCGGCACCGGGAAATCAAGTACGCCACGCCGGTCGGCGCCTCGATGCTCGTCAACAACCGTCGCTTCCGGCAACTCGACGTCGTCGTCGACGACGCGCTGTACGAGGTGGCGCTGAATAAGCGCAAAGTCGTCTACGGTCTGCCGATGAAAATTGGCTATTTCGTCTTACAATACGCGAAATTGAGAATGCTCGAATTCTATTTCGATTTCGTCGACGCCTACATCCCCGCCCGCTCTTCCAGTACTGCGCTATGGACACGGACTCGGCGTACATTGCCCTCGCCGGACGTGACGTCGACGAGCTCGTGCCGGAAGAGCGTCGCGAACACTTCTTCCGGAATCGATCGCTCTGGTTTCCGGCCGAATGCTGCGACGCGCACGTGGACGCGTACGTACGACGGCGCGTCGCCGGACTAGCGTGGGCGACGGAAGACGTGCCGGGCTGCTGCGCGCGCCGACGCCTGTTCGATCGTAGAACGCCGGGTCTCTTCAAAAAAGAGTGGCGCGGTGACGGATTCGTGGCGCTGTGCAGCAAGAACTACTACTGCTTCGGCGGCGACAACGGTCCGAAGTACAGCACGAAGGGACTGAGCAAACGTCAGAACGACAACGGCAAGCACACCTTCCTCGCCGTACTGCGCGACCGACGCAACGGCGTCGGCTGGATCCGCGGTTTCCAGGTGAAAGACTCGTCCGTGTTGACGTACGTTCAAGAGCGCGCGGCGTTGAGCTTGCTCGACGACGGCGTCACCACGGCGCCGATACTAGTCTAACTCGTTTAACAACAACTAACCTACAAAAGGACTACTCGTCTAACTCTTCTAACCTAAGGAATGCCCCACCCCCTAGGGGTAGTTTCTGTATGTATGTATATAGGTGTATATATGTAGGTAGGGTAATAATAAAAAAACAATTGTGTACAATCATCATCATCGTTGTTTTATTACTACTACTACTACTATACACGTAAAAGCGAAATTAATTATGTATTGGTTTTAACCAATCGAATACGAGACAGTCATTGGCCACCCGATCGGTGCCGAATAGGCTCTGGAATGTCGTCAACGGCATACCGCGACATCGGAGGAGAAGGTAGGCGACGCAATATTGACCGCACACGTTAGAGACGACGCTCTGCAGCCGCTTGTCGTTGTACGTCCACGCGTCGCCGCAGTTGCGGTGCAGGAACGCGCGGAAGTCGGCGTGCAGCGGCGGCAGACCGTACGAATCGAAGTACTCGCCTCGCCGGTCGACGCCCACGTAGACGGCCACCCAGTGCTGCCCCGGCTCGCCGCCGTCGTCGGTGTTGCACACGAAGGCCATCGGGTAAACGACGGCGGTGGTGGTGGTAAGTAGTGCATCTTTAGGCACGACGCCGACGACGATGCGTTTAGCGTACGTATCGCGTTCCAGGCGACGCATCAGTTGGAACGTATCCATAGTTACCAGTCGTACACGACGTTCCGGTTCCTGTCGATCTCCAGCACCGTCTCGAATTCCGCGTACACGACGACGTTCACCGGATGGGGTAGCGGCGTACCGAAGTGCATTTCGGCGCCCACGGTCCCCTGACGCACGACGTTGAAATGCTCCCCGTCGCAACAGTCGGGGGTCATTTCGAAACCGAAGGTGGTGTATCCGGCACCGAAGTCCGTGCGCGATACGTCTTTCCCCTCGACCTCGTACGTCTTTCCGGTCGCCTCGAAGAGATTCATGTAGCTTCGCACGTAGCTGTTGTGCGGGAAGTCCGGCTGCAGCGGTTTGCTCGGCACCTGACGTCCGTCGACGACGAGCGTGAGGAAGTTTATGTCGTTGTGCCGCGCGTATAACGGATTACTAGGGTAGTCGCCGTTGTAGGCGACGTTATCGATCATCATCAGGAATATGCGTTTCGGAATCGTACCCATGTACAAGTTCTCGTACGTGTGCGATAGCGTACCCGCCGTTATCGAGAACGATTTGCAGTCGATGCGGCGCATCGGAAACTTAGCCGTTCCCAACGTCCACGCTTTGATATGTCCCATCTGAACGTCCGGGTTTACCTTCACCTTTCGCACGTGCAGACGAATCGCCTGCAGCACGAGGCGCCATCCAGGTACGGCTTGCGCGCCCATGAGCGCGAAGGCGTCCTTCGAGCGCACCATGTGTATTTTCGTGTCGACGCCGTTCGGCATGTGCCTGTTTAGCATAAACGCGTCGACGTGCACGCGTCCCATCATCTCCACCTCGTCGCTATCGGCCGTCATGACGCGCCGTGCCTCGAACCCGGCGTTGTTGTTACCGAGACTGACCATGTGTCCGGCGGTGTCTTTGTATCACAATGACCCCGTGAGATGCGACCGTTTCGCGTCGCTACCGTAACTCAGCAGCGTATCGAGGTAGTTCCGGTACGCGTACGTATTGGTCGACGGCGTCACGAGGGTGCCGTTCAGCGACACTTCGATTTGACTGAACATCGAATGCAGGAGATTATTGACCGGCGCCACGTTGGCACCGGCCGCCAGATTGGTGCCGTCTCCCTGAACCATTTTGAAGCGCACGTACACTTGAAGACTCGCCAGGTCCGTATTGTAGTTGCCCGAACCCGGGATGAGGAACTCGATAGGGCCGCCGGCGTCGAGAGTCGTCAGCGGCTGGTAGACGGTCCACTGACTGCTCTCGGCGCTCGTCTGCGTCACCGGCACGGTGAACAGGTCCAGTTCGGCCTTCACGCTCTCGAACGATGCACCATTCACGAACGCCATCATTACTCGTCGAATATGTCGTCCGTTCGACGTCGCCTCTTCCGCCTATTGACGCTCGTCGCCGCCAGGCGCGGTCTCTTTATGGTGGCTCCTGCTGCTGCTGCGTTTTTTTCTCTTCTTCTTCTGCGGCGGTGCCTGCGAATTCAATAGGCCGTCGAGAAGATCGGCACCGGTCTCCTTCGCGCGTCATTTTATCGACTGTTTCAGATTGTCGCCGGCGACGACGTCGCGCGCCACTCGCACGCCGGTGTTGAGCGCACGTTTTCCCAACGCCAACGCGCCTCTCTTGATAAGCGGCATGGCGCTTCGAAACAGGCTCCCGAAGAGATTGCCCAGACCGTGACCTCGTTGCCCCCGACCACCGACGAAGATCGGCAACTGACCGCCGACCTGTCGAACGTAGTAGTCCACGTACGGGTTCTTCGACGGCGGCGGCATTTTAAAACAATTTCGATTTACAGCGTCTGATGTGAAGCGTCGTCACTAGCTTTCCCTGCTCGAATGGTATCGGTTGACCGAGGTCGTCTCTTATATCGACCTCGATCTCATCGAATTGATGACGCAACAGCTTCACGTATTGGACGCGGTCGAACGTTTCCGAAATAATGGTGCCGTTCGAACCGTAGACGGCGATGTTGCGAATGAGCGGCGCGTACACGTCACCGACGACGCGCGGCTCCACGATATCCGTGTACACATACAGGGTGTCGACGCCCGCCCTCATATCCACCGTATTGTGACCTTCGTAGGTGAACGTGAACGCGACGGGCATGGTTTCGATGACGACTTCCGGCGTGGGGCGCATCATCGGAAAACTCGTGATCGTGTTGCTATGGAAACCGAGTACGTCCTTCAGTCGGCTCGTATGAGGTATAATAAATTCGATACACGCCGACATATGCAGCGTCATTCGGTTAGAGACGTCGCTGAACTCTAGGCGCGCCTTGACCTTATCGGTGCTCAATTTCCGTAGCGCCTCGTTGATCTGGTGCATCAACGTGAAAGGGCTGTTGTAGAAACCGTGAGCGATCGTGCCCTGTCGGTATAGCAGGACGGTGGTGCCGTGCTCGTCTAGGAACGTGTAAATACCCGGATCGCCCGACGCGCAAGTCAGGAAGAAGTAGGCGTCCTTCTCTCTCACGTTGTACCACGTGTGCGGATACTGTAGCGTCACAAGTCCGCATTCCCACTCCCCCGACAGGTCGAAACGTTGCGGCAGCGACGTGTTGTAGTGCGTCAACGTATTTTCGGGGTGACGCTTCATAGACGCGTTGCTCGGTAGCGTCAGGTAAAAGTAAGACGAGACCGACATCGTGTTGTTGTTGACGTCGACGTCCACCACCACCACCAACACTCATAGACGGACTCGGGAGCAGGTAACCGAGACAGCTGCTCAACAGCGCCGTCCACAGGTTGGAGTCACCTTGACCTTTCGTCAGATTGTATATACTAACGGCGATGACGAAGTACAGGACGACGACCTGACAGAGGAATACGATTTCGGCCTTAGGGCATTCGTTGCCGCAGATTTGCCGTGGAACGGGTTTGGCGGTGGTTGTGGTGGTAGCGTCGATGGAGTCCGCGTGCTCGTCGACGGAGTCCGCGTGCTCGGCGCCGGCGTTCGTTCGACGATCGCCAATTGAGGTAGTTTCGTCGTCGTCGATCATCGTCGCGCCACTGCGCTCTGTCAATACAGCAGGGGCCTTTATACGGCAAGAACGAAGATCCGTTGCATATCCCCGCCTCGTGCAGTCGCCAGCACCCCGTGTGGCGCATCCACCGAGTCATTCTCATCGCCTCCGCCGCCTCACTAGTAGTCTTTATAGGTCCACGAGCGACTCGGCGTCGATCCAGCTGTTGAAGGAGGCCGGATATCCGCTCCATTTTACGAGCGCCTGCGACCCTCCGCCGGTGCCGCTACGACGACGACGCTGTAGAACCGCCTCCACGCGATACAGTTTGTCTTTCGGAACGACTACGCGTTGTAGTTCCGGTTCGTATAAGGCGCCCTCTACCGGCGACCCGGCGTCGTCCTTCAGGCGATAAACGGGCGGTTCGGACGGGTGCACCTCTACGACGGTGAAGAGCTCCTTGCTCCAGTTAGCCATGTATTCTTTTTTGAATTGACCCCTCGTCTTGCTGATACGTACGCGATCTCCCTCGCGCAGTTTCGGTTTTCGCCGTTGACCGGAGCCGTCGCCACCCCCGTACAGTCGTTGCCATACGGCCTCCTGATTGGTCGCGTCGATACTCGCCGGCGTCCTACCGATGCTTCGGTGGTAGGCGTTGTTGTACGATCGCACGAAATACGGTAACGCCTCTACGTAGCGCAGCGCCTCGTGTTTCGTAAAATAGCGCCACATACGCGTCTTCAAAGTCCGATTAAACCGTTCCACGACGCTCGCTTTAGTCTCTTCGTTATGCGTCACGAAATGAAGAACGCCGCGACTCTTTAGGAACGTTTGCAGGGGCCGGTTCAAAAACTCGGTCCCCTTATCGGTCTGCAGCGAGTTCGGCGTCGCGCCGCTTAGCAGGCGCTCGAAGGCCGCGACGAGCGTCGGGCCGGACTTACTTTTCAACGGAACACACCACGCCCACTTCGAAAACACGTCGATCACCGTCAATAGGTATGTTATACCGTCGTTGTGCGTTTTCAGTCTAGTCAAGTCGACCAGATCGGCTTGCCACTGCTGGTTTCGACCACCCACGATGACGCGACGTCGTTTGAAATGACGTTTAACCGGTTTGTGTAGGGTATAGGCGTCCTGCGACGCTAGCCACCTCTCGACGGCCGGACGTCGGAGCTTCGACGCCCGGTGCAACGCGTCGACGATGCCATAACTTCCCACCCGTTTCGGATCGAAGTAGACGCTATTCAGGTCGTCGACGTCGTCGACGTCGTTTCGTTGCTGTCGAGGCTTTCGTTTTGGCCGACGACGACGACGACGACTCCACCCGGACACCATGACGACGACGACGATGATGATAAATGTACGATGATTATTATACACGTATAGAGAGCAATAAGCGCGATGGTGAAGCCGACGACGATGGCCGTTATCGTGCGTCGTCGTGACGGCATCACAACGTGTCCCACGCCGCAACGTCCAACGAAGGGGATCGTTGTCTGCGTTTAGTCTCGCGTCGCATCCGACGTCTCCACTCCGGCGTCGCTGATGAACTAGTCGTCGTCGGCGTCATCGACGCCTCTTCTAGTAGCCGCTTCTGCCGCCGCTCCATGTACGACCGATAGCGCGGGTTGCCCCCAAATTGGATAGGGATATTCATACCCTTCATGCGCAACCCGAACTCTCGCCATCCTACGGGCGCTGTCGTCTTCGTTCTCGTTCGCATGAGATCGTTCACTAGATCGACCATGTTACTCCCCACGATCGTTTCACCGTCGTACACGAATTCGCCGGATCGGCTTTCATTTTTTCGATAAGCAGACCCGTCTTCCCTTTTAGCGTTTTCGGCATACTGGCTATGATTTCACGCTCTACGACCTCCGACGATGGTGGCGCCACTGTCGCCGCTGCCGCCGCCACCCCCACCGCAGGCGACTCGCTGCTGTTTACCACCGACACGCGTACCGGTTGCGCCGCACGAGCCGCCTCTATCATGTTGTACCGGCTCAGCAGTTGATTGTACGACGCTACCTTTTCGCGTTCGGATAAATCCGATCGTTCTAGAATGTCCTTCATGTCGCTGTCCAGGCTACTCAGCACACGTGATCGGGGCGTGCTCGGCGGCTGATCTATATGTGGCAGGAGGCTTTCCACCAATCGCGGGTCGACCATCGCCATCTTGTTCGCGTACTGCATCAATCACCCGCTGTCGATCACCTGTCTGAGCAGCGGCAGGAGAACGGTGCTCGCTAACGGCGCTAGCAGGGCCGTCAGAAAACCACCCGAACCCTTTTGCAAGACGAGTCGCTTCTGCTTAACCGGAACTTGTTTGTCGGCGAGTTTACGCAGGTGATTCCGGTATTTTGACAACACGCGTTTCTGTTTCGGCGACAACTTCACGTTCCCTTTCAGAATGTTGTACGCGCAATCGCACAGACTACAAATGAGACCGGCGTCCGCGTGACCGATCACTGCTTTTCGCAGATCGATGTTCCGCCTATGCCTCTCCAACAGCTGCAGGGCGAAAATGTGTCTCTTCACTCGGTTCGTCGGTCCCGCCACCTTCGGTCGTCGCTTCGCTACCACCGCGCGCCCCGTCATAGCGACTAATAAACGTACGCGGTCACGACCCTCTCTTCTTATAGGTTGCCGCCGCCACCACCACCACCGCCACCACCCTTCCGTACGTAGACGTACTGAAGGCGATCGTCCGGAAATATGCACGAACGCAGGCGCATGTCCTCTTCCGTTTCCTGTTTCAGATCCACGAATAGATAGCCGTACGCCGACGACGTCGCGTCTTTGAAAGCCTCTATCATGTAGTTGACCTTTCCCGGGTACATCTGTTTCGCTAGGTGACCTATTTGACCGGCATCTCGGGGGCTCTTGAATAGCACTATGTATTGGGCGTTCAGGCTGATTGTACCGTTTTCTTTCCCTTTCGGAAACATGTACTGTCGCAGTTGTACGACCGACGTATTACAATGATGACTTTTTTAGTAAATAGTACCGTCACCCGGCTCTCAGTCTCCTCCATGAGGTCGTCGAGTACTAGAAGTGTCCTCGTTTAACCGTCTAAACGTTTCGGATCCGGCAGACCGTCTACGAACTCTATTTTCGAAGACATAGATGCGTAGCCGGTCTGCCACTGCCCTTAGCACCACAGGATTTTCTCCGGCGGCGGATCGATCATAGTGACGTACCGTATCAGACGCTCGACGAACGTCGTCTTACCGCACCCCTTAGGACCGGCTACTATACATGTAAAAGGATGCTTCAACGACGGTCCGTTCATTTTCGACGATTGAACGACGAACACTTTTTACGCGTCTTTATAAGTGGCGCGCAACTCCATCAACAGTTTACCGAGCATGTTCTCCCCCGCAACGCCCCCGACTCCGGTACCCCAGAAACCCTCCCTACTCGGTATCCATTCCACCAATTCGGCATCCCCGGTCGCCAACAGGGCAGCCTTCAAATCGCTCGACCCGCCAAACTTGCACCTGAACAACGTCTTCATACACGCCACCCTAACGGAGCGCCATTCGGGTCCCGTTCTCTTTTTTCGAATTTCGTAACCGTGTCGTTTCGCTACATAAGGTGATCGCGCACTTTTGATATGTTCGGCACATGCCACGTCGTCGTTTAATATTGCTTTCCTATACTGATAGGCGTGCTCGACTGATCGGAAGCCCCGACCGAACGCCGACAATGGACACGAATACATATTTGATAAGAACGAACGCGATTCGCCAAACCTTATAGGTGGTGGCAACGACGACATACCGACTACCGATAACCCGCTACCGTCACCGCTTATATACCACCACCGTCGCCAACGCTAGATGGCAAATCTAAAAAGCGGCGACTGGATTCGAACCCGGAATCTTTCGATCCCTAGTCGAATGCGCTCCTAGGAGAGCTAAACCGTCGCCAACGTTTATGCAGTGGTTTTATCCCCACTACATAGCCGCACAATCAACGCATTTTAGGGGTCTACTCTGAGGTCCGTACTTCAGCAGGTACGACGTTGATCGCTAGGGCTGCTTAGGTCAGCACGCACTAAGTACGCTGTTGATCGCTAGGGAACATTCTGCTTACGTCAGCACGCCCTAGGTACGGCGTTGGTCGCTAGGGAACACAAAAATTGACTCCACACTCACCGCTAGGTGGCAGCTCCAATGTACTTAGAGGGGGTAATCAATCACGTTTTTTATAAGTAGGTTCCTGAAAACGTTTAGTGTCAAAAAAGCCTTTGATCTTTTTTATAAGTAGGTTCCCGAAAACGTGTAGGGGTCATTAAAACGTTTTTTATTAGTAAAGTTTTGCCCATAGGTCACCAAAGGTGACGTGCACGGGGCCGAAATGGACCTCTATACTACTCATAGCAGTGTTGTATAAAACTAGGCATGTTCTTGATTGTCAAGCGTTACACACATTATATAATTCACTTGTTGAACCACATATGTCATATTGCTGTGAGATCTGGGGAAATACGTATCAATATAGACTCAGATACTATCCATGCTAAAGAAAAAAGCTATAAGGATTATTTATAACCTTAATTACCATGATCATACATCTATATTTTTCCATCTCTCAAACTTGCTTAAATTTCATGATTCAGTTAAATACAATACCTTGATCATACTTTATAAAGCAAACAACTGGTCGTGTTCAAGCATTATTTTAACCAACCGCAGCTATACACATACATGATACCAGACAAAGCAAACTGTTCTATGTTAAAAAGACAAACACCACCCTCCGACTGTTGTCACTCACCGTCAAGGGTATAAAAACGTGGAACAATTTACCAAAGAAATTTACTCAGCTTCCAAGTTTAACACAAAAAAGCATTCAAGTTGTCATTACTTTCTACATATTTGTGAATTGCTAATTGAAGGTGACGTTTTGTTAAACCCATGTATTAGTAACACAAGCACTATGGTAAAAAGTTTATATATGAGTTGTGAATATTATTTTGTAATTTATTTATAATTCGTGTTGTATTTATTCAGTTTTTTTTAGTTTGAGAAGGGCATAGCAACACATAAGTCTATGACTTCAGCTATGTCCTTTCAGCAGCAGCAGCAGCAGCAGCAAACCATACTGTGCATGTATTATGTTGTTGTTGTTGAATAAACGTTCATTCATTCATATTGTAACTTATGCAGACACACTTGGGTGGGGAATATCAGATACAGTTAAGACCATATTTAGAAATGTGGTGCAAAAATTGGGAAAATCAATTCCTCTATATAACATGTGTCACCAGCCTGGTGGTAATGTCAATACTGGTACGCACAACTGCTCAAACCTCTGTATGCCTAATTATCCATTACAGACATGTTCATCTGTCTGTGGTGTTTCAGTAACTGTAGGTGCATGGGTGGACATTTGTTGCATCAGAACATCCGCCAATGATCATTCTAAATGCAGCTAGTGAAAATGTACTTACACAGCTGAACACACAGGCTGCTAAGGTATTCCACGATGTCGTTGCCCAGTACCTTCCTGTTCCGGCACCAGATGGTGGTGTTTACATTGTTAAGATACTCCCTATGATATGCACTTGCTTAGATTTCATTCACACAGGACAGCCCTGTTTCTGTAAACATTTGCATGCAGTGCTAGCGACTACAAACCGTTGCCTTGACCAGTTAAAATTATTAGAGTTGTATTTCGCTACTGTACCAACATTTCCCCTTGGTCTATTTACACTCTTCCCCATTAGGAGTAACATAACAGGTGGAGATAATGTTTTCAGGGGTGTACTGTTCTTACTGCAAAGGTTGCACAAGGAATCTACATCAGAACAACAGCAGGCTGAAAAGGGACACTTACTTACACTGCTTCGTGATCCTAATAAACATGCAACATAAACTCTCTTTCCTGGTCGCCTATCAAAACGTCATCCCCATAAGTCAGGTTTCAGAAGGAAGGGGGTCTCGCAGTTGTAAGACAAAGTGATTATGAGTTGAAATTTCCTGTATTTAATGTGTTATCCCTACCAGCCTCAGGTAAAAATCCGCCCAATGTTAGAAAACGATGGGGTGGGAGTAAAAGATGTATACGACAAATAAGTGGATTGATAATAACCGAGTTAGGTTAAAAAAATGCTAAAATATTGGCCTTCAAACTTAAAAAGTTGGCAATAGCTAGGGCACACAAAAATTAAGACAATGACAACATCATGTGGTGATGGTGGTTGTGAGAATATAGTGAGGCCAGTAATTGATTATGTTACATCCAGAAGTGGCCCAGTCAACAGAAGAGTCATTTTTTTAGTAAGATACATTGCAAGTTCTTTGAACACAGACATTTTATCACACAAATCTGCTGCTGCTTTGTATCCTGTTTCAGAGGTACTACCAACAAGTAGTTCCAAGCAATCTGGTGGCCCAGCTTTGATAGCAACACGAAGTTCCTAAACAATTTGGCATTCAGTTATCATTAATGTTGTCACAGTATTGTCTTATTGCATGTGTGGTTTTCTTGTAGTCGATTGGAACATCTCTAATTGTATGTATGTATTTGTAGTTTTCCAGATGTTACAGGGCAGAGACGACGGAGAGGCCGATGCTGCATACTTCCACACCAAGAAAACAAACGGCTCTTTTCAGAGTCTTAACATTTTTACTGGTTCATGCTGTTTAACGTGCTGGCACAGGTTTTATTGATGGGTCTCGTGGTAGCTTATGTGTATATAATTATATGCTTGTCGAATCTACATTCTGCTTCCACTACTGGCAATGTAGACGAAATGACAAGCATATTTCGTTCATGTCTGCCAGTATATAGCCTCTCATAAAACAAGACTCTCGTTGTAACCTCTATGAGGTAGCCAGTGGATACTGGACACTGTAGGGCACCAGGCTGATTAAGCGAGGGATCTCGGAGCAGCATGGGGCCCCAGAGGTGAAATGTACATGACCCACCGGCGTGCGGATATGCTCTGCCTTTTCACCAACCCATGTCCCAGCTATGGGCAAATAGCAACCACAGAGTGTCAAGTTAATCTGAATAGTCACGTCTAATTTGTAGCTGAATACATACAACTACGACTACTGTGATATAACTATATTATATATCAGTCACTACAAAATAAATCACATACGATGTCCTACAAACTGAATGATACCCAGAAATGTGTTGTTCATTGAATATAATAATTATATTACCTATACAAGTGTCATGTTGTTGTCATGTTTCCATATATCATTGAGGATGTGTATTTAAACAATAACTTAATGTTGGCTTTATTCCACCACATAAATGCATGTGTCTGTTGTCTATCCTGTGCCTAAATAAACATCCTATTTCTGCAGTAAGATATGTTCTTATAGAAATTACGAATGTTACAAACTATAATTTTCACCGCTGCTACACCTATTTATTCGCAATCAATCCCAATATATTGAGGTTTTACAATTCGACATGGAAATATTTCCCAGAAAATTGGCTAGCTAAGTCAAAGTCCCGCATGTAGGATCAGTTGACTTTTACGGAAGTATACAATAGTTTGAATACACGCTGAAAGCTGCGAACAATTGTGACCCGCCATTCCAAGATTAGACGCTTCTCGTTGACGCTCATCACAAGGTATGAGCCAAAACACTACAGCACCGATTTTTTTTAATGAGTTTCCATCGTGAAATCTTCCGGTATAGATTAAACTTTCAAATGTTGGTCATTACATGGCATAGACGTTACCTAAATGTGTTTATTTTGATGTTTTGACAGTGAGAAAACCATAGCCAAAATATAGAATGAAAACTTTGAAGCAATTTTTCTCCAAACCATACATTTTGCATTTTCAAAATTCAAACGGCTGTATCTCTGGAAATAGTGTGAACATAGGAAACATTGGGGTATTGTTTTTTCACCCTGAATGTGCTCTATATGAATATGCAATAAAAACATTTATTTTTGCGAAACATCTCGTTTTTGTATGGTAGGTCATAATTTATGTCAACAATTTTTAAAACATGTTCACTTCATAAAAACATTACATGGTCATAACTATAATCTGTTTCACGTTTTAAGACGGCGACACTGAAGTTAAGTACAATGTTAACATGATGTTAATGCTGGCACACAATAATCACAGTTATAGAATTGTCAGTAATGACTGTGAACACTATGCGGAAGGAAGGAAGGAAAATAAGCAAATCAGTTGACTGAAAAACCGTGCCAACAGAAAACTATTACATGCACACAACTGATTAAGCAATACGTTTATAAAAGAAACGAATGATATTAATTGGCGATGGTTTCATCGCGATCGGACCATTAAGGCGAAAAACGAAACCCTAGGGTTTATATCTACTAACCCTAGTCTTTTTAAACTTCGTCAATTAGACCCACCAACCATTGCAACGAGCTCCCCCGCGATATAAAGACGACTTCCGTCACAAGCAAGTAAGGCAAATGGACATTATTTCGCGGGGGATAACAGCATTGACAATATAGGTGGGCATTTTCTAACAACATTTCTAAGTAATTTTGTGGGGAAATGATATTCGATATTTTTACAACACATTTACCTAGTAATTTTAGTTGACGAGAAAGGAGTACGCAGACTTTTATAATCCTCCGTCTTATTACTTAAATATATGTAAATATTATGGTTTTGAAAATAATTTTTACTTATTGACATGGCTGCCGCTTGGGTAATTTATTACAGTAATTGGCATTCATTGGCAATTCTTCTTGTGAAGGAAAACTTTCTAATATCTAATCTCGAGTGCGGTTTTTATTTTATAAGGGTGCCATCTTAATTGTTGAAGTATTCTCTATCAGTCCATGGTTAAGAAGTTAGTTGGAGGTATATTTTATATGTAAATCATTGAAAATTATGAACACCCACAGTAGGTGATGCGTAGCCAGGTCGGCCCTACGTTACTACCGTCGTTAGTTTCGAATGTTGTAATATTTAATACATTAACTACTATCAACCTGTTATGCTAATTCATATGACACATTTCAGGTATCACCCTGGTTGCTCTATGCTGTACACACTCAATTACGTTGACGTTAACTCGTTGTCTGTTAGTAGTATAGTAGGTTAATCAGCGTGTACTCAGAGGAATCCCATATTAAAAGATAGGGAAAAATTTACATTTTCCTCCAGAAATCAAAAAAATTGCGCTTTGGAGCGCCGCGGAGGAACCTATGTGTTAAAAGATAGGACATAAATCTCATGCTAAATGATAGGAAATGTTCCCCATGTTAAAAGATCGGAAATTGTCCCCATGTTAGAAGATAGGAAATTTTCTCCATGTTAAAAGATAGGACATTTTCTCCATGTTAAAAGATGGGAAATGTTCCCCAAGTTAGAAGATAGGACATTTTCTCCATGTTAAAAGATTAAACGTCAATTCGATTTATCGTAAAGGTATACGACGACTTTTTGAGTTTGATGTACCAATTTAGCCCTACAAATTCCATGTTAAAAGATAGGGAATTTTCCCATGTTAAAATATAGGAAATTTTCCCATGTTAAAAGATAGCACATTTCGTTTAAAATAAAATATACCGAACAGCATTTAAATCTGCCACACACGAGATTGCTTAGCCCGTAGGCCGAGGCTCCGCCAAGGGACCGAGCCCTTGTTTAGTCAACGACGACGTGTCTAAAATGTGGTGTTATAATAAAGCGTCTGTCGGTATTTGTGTGTTGTACGTCAATGTTTGTGTGATGTAGGTAAATGCTTAGAATTGTTTGCGTGTTGTAGGTCGGTGTTTTGTGTTGTAAGTCTGTGTTGTGGGTCATTGTTTAACTCTGTTTACGTGTTTTAGGTCCGTGTTTGTTTGTTGAAGGTCAGCATTTAGTGCTGTTTACGTGCTGTTGGTCGGTGTTTGTGTTGCTCGTCTGTGTTTGTGTATTGTAGGTGGGTGTTTGTGTATTGTGGGTCAGTGGTTGTGTATTGTAGATGGGTGTTTGTGTGTTGTAGGTCAGTGATTATGTGTTGAAGGTTAGTGTTTGTCTGTTGAAGGTCAATGTTTGTGTGTTGTAGGTTAGTGTTTGTGTGTTGAAGGGCAATGTTTGTGTGTTGTAGATCAATGTTTCTAAGTTGTTTTTCTGTGGTTGTGCCGTGTAGGTCAGTGCTTTTGTGTTTTATGTCTGTGTTTAACACTGTTTACGTGTTGTAGGTCAGTGTTCGTGTTGTGGTGTCAGTGTTCGTGTTTGTGCGTTGTAGTTGGGTGTTTGTGTGTTGTAGGTCAGTATTTATGTGCTATAGATCAGTGTTTGTGTGTTGTGGATCAGTGTTTTGTGTGTTGTAAGTCGTTGTTTGTATGATGTATGTCGGTGTTTGTGTGTAGTAGGTCTGTGGTTAACATTGTTTTCCTGTTGTTGCTCGGTGTTTGTATGTTGTATGTCAATGCTTTTACATTGTAGGTGTTCTTTTTGTGTTGTAGGTCAGTGTTTAGCACTGTTTACGCATTGTAGGTCTGTGTTTGTGTGTTGTAGGTCAGTATTTAGGACTGTTTATGTGTTGTTGGACAGTGTTGATGTGTTGTTGGTCGATGTTTCTTTGTTGTAGGTTAATGTTTGTGTGCTGTAGGTCGGTGTTTAGCATTGTTTACGTGCTGTAGGTTGGTAGGTCAATGCTGTAGGTCAATATTTGTGTGTCGTAGTTCAGTGTTTGTGTGTTGTATGTCGGTATTTGTGTGCAGTGCTTCAATGTTTATGTGATGTAAGTAAATGCTTAGAACTGTTCACGTGTTGTAGGTCGGTGTTTTTGTGTTGTATGTCAATGTAGGCCGAGGTTCCATGCAAGCAGATTTAAATGCTGTTCGGTATATTTTATTTTAAACGAAATGTCCTATCTTTTAACATGGGGAAATTTCCTATCATTTAACATAGAAAAATTCCCTATCTTTTAACATGGGAAAATTCTCTATCTTTTAACATGGAATTTGTATGGCTAAATTGGTACCTCAAACTCAAAAAGTCGTCGTATACCTTTACGATAAATCGAATTGACGCTTAACATGGGGAAAATGTCCTATTTTTTAACATGGATAAAATTTCCTCTCTTCTAACATGGGGAACATTTCCTATCTTCTAACATGGATAAAATATTTCCTATCTTCTAACATAGAGAAAATTTCCCATCTTTTAACATGGAGAAAATTTCCTATCTTCTAACATGGGGAAAATTTCCTGTCTTTTAACATGAGATTTAGGTCCTATCTTTTAACATAAGTTCCTCCGCGGCGCTCCAAAGCGCGCCTTCCTTTCGAAATCAATTTTGGGATTTCTGGAAGAAAATGTAAATGTTTCCCTATCTTTTAACACGCTGGTTTACCTACTATACTACTTCTGTTGTATAATTATTATTTGGCCGTAGTGCATGCACACCATTTTTATATAATAAATTACATTTGCCATTCTCCATCCATCTATCCATGCATTGTATTAAGATCCTGTAATGTCACCGCATCCTCGATTGATGCAACTAATTGCCTGAAGAGGTTTGGACGTATCATCCGCAAATAAATTATTATTACATATACCATCGTCTATGTCGTTTATATTTAAATAGTAAATAAAACTGGTGACGTTGCCGAACTGCTCCCAAGACTGAAGTGTATATAGTGACCCCAATCTTTACAGTTGACCATGGCATTCCGACCTTGATCGACCATTTACGACTATTCGATCGTTAATTGCACCCTTTTGGATGGCCATTCCGTTACCCATGGATTTACATCACCTCATGGGCCACTCTCAAAAAAATCTGACAGCTCGTTTTTTTTAATTGCTAATTGGCCGTTTGTTACCTATTTTGAAAAAAATACTGCATTTCACAAAAACGGTTACGCCCGTCCGGTACCAAGTTTTTGTTGTGGTTGCCATGGCGCGATCGTATGTGACATGGCGTTTTTTCTGAACAATTTTTATAGAAACAATTCTGATATGTAATATTGATTATTATTTATGTATCCATACATTTTGGAATAATTATGTTTGTTATTGTTGTCTCAATCCACATCTTAGCGTGCCAGTTAAAGTTTGGCTGTTTTTTATTTGCACAAAGATCAAAATTACAGAAAATATAATAGTAACTGTTACAAAATAACATCTACATCAAAATATTGAATATATATCAGTTTACTAACAAGGTTAACTTTAAAAAATAAACAATCTCTAATTGTGACACATTGGTGAATTAAGAAGCTTAATTGGTATCGGGCGTCACCGTAAAGAAACGGTCAATTAGCAATTGAAAAAAATTGGTAGAATTGTGTATCTTGTGGAACTATAATCGTTATTATAGTATGTTACGTCAATAAGATAGTTTACCTTGGTATCAGATATTAAAAAATTTGAATTTCCAATATTGAGTATTTTTTCAGGAGTATCGGAAATAAATGCATGTTTAAAAATGGAAAGGCTGTTTTGGCTGTTTTTAGGCTTTTCAAACAGGAATTAGGCACCTTTACTTGCATTTTGCTATATGGAGTTAACCATATCCTGAAACAACTCGTCGACACGAATCCGATGATGTGTCTAACTTATATGTGAGAAAACAAATAAATATATGTGAGGAAATAATACAACGTGGAAAGCTAAAATGTAAACGAACTGTCAGCCTTTTTTGGAGAGTGGCCTTCATATGCACTGCACGTGTACTTTCATTGCAAGTCGATGTATTATTCATGGGCTAAAAATTAATTGAGTTGAACACCAGTGAGTTCAGGATTATACGCTATGGGTATTTAATGACTATAATTATACTGTATACATCCAAGGTACCATTAATTTTATTCCGATTTTGTATTAACAATACACAGCCTCAACAATTTGCAATTTAATATGCAATGTATCTGGTTCTTGTAACACTATTATCCAGAGCATTGTGAGTGTACACAACACTTGCGAATAACACAAAACGGGCCAATTTCAAAATAGAGGTTTATTTTAACGAATGCAGCCGCCAACATGAAGGAAATCACCAGCAGACAGGAAACGGGAATCCGGAAGGAAGTTAGTGAACCGGAAGAAAGTTACCGGTATCCATACGCTGTGCGCGCGCAATGTGTAGAACACAATTTTCAAGTATCAGTCTCTTTCCCACTGTCTATTTATAAATATAGGTCAGTGCACTTGCCCCGCAACCGTTCTCACACGCGCAATACGCATGCGCCGCGGAAAAGGTCTATTGAGTTATCGTTTATGTCTAGAAGCCCGACCATTCGTGAACATGACGTCAACCGCAAAATGTGTACCTATATTTAGCACTCGCATGGCTCTGTGCAGCGCCACGACAGGAAATAGTTCCTAAGTGGACATACAATTAGAGAACTTTATATGTATTACATCCATAATAAACTAACAAAACAGTAATTTAAGAAATTTTGCGTTAAGCACGCTATTATGTACGTTATTCTGTCGTGCGGCTCATTCCCAGGTGTTACTGTTTCCGAACACTCGGTCTTTTAGCCTTTCCTAGGAGGAGAGGCTAAAATCCCGACCATTCGAGAACACTTTTCTAGTACATCCATATAATCTAATATAATATAATTATATATAGTAAAAAATGCTGTAAAAGGATACTAACGTATTTTTTTAAATAATCCAATAATAGTAGATATAACACTGTCGTTCCCTTGTGTCACTGGTCCTGAAAACTCGTTCTTTTAGCCTTTGCTAAGGGGAAATGCTAAAAGCCGGAGCATTCGGGACTATATACTTTATATTCTATACAATGCTAAAATATAAGATAATGGCGTATTTTGTAACTTCCAACAAGCAAAACTATAACATTGTCGTTCCGTTGTGTCATTGCATGGTCCCGAATAGTCGGGCTTTTAGCCTTTGCTAGGGTGATAGCCAAAAGCCCGACCATTCTTTTTTACATGCATCATATATATACATATAGGCATTGCATATACTGTATATACTGAACAATGCCATAGTAAGATAATGACGTATTTTTTACATTCCAAAAACATAAAATATAACATCATCGTTCCTTAGTGTCACTACATGGTCCCGAAAACTCGGGTATTTCGCCTTTGCTATGGTCAAATGCTAAAAGCCCGACGATTCGGGGCCACTTTTTTAGTCCATATATCATAAGCCTTATATTTTATAATTGTAATTATATCGAACAATGCTACACCATTCAATGACGTATTATTTGAATTTTCGTCGTTTCCTATATAGTGTCACCGGTCCAGAAAACTAATATTTTTTGGCCTTTGCATACTAGGATGAAAGATGAGCGTTCTAGACCAATCGTCCAGGTCTACTATATTCTGTGTATGGACACGCGTTCGACGAAATGATTATTATTTTCATAATTGATGTGTAATTGTCAATTAGAAAAATGATGTGACAGGTTTTAATTAATATAGTCACGCGAGCGTGTGCGTGCGAGCATTTGTTTGTTTTTATGTGTGCATGCGTATGCGTGCGCGTGTTTCGTTGCGCGTGCGTGTCATGCGCCCAGTTGCGAATGAATCGATCGGGGAATGAAGTCCATTCTCTAAAAACTCCGTAATTGTTATGGTTACAGGTTGACAACATACACATGTATAGACAACGATTGTTCCACGCGTATTGTAGGTCTTTCTGAAGTAACTTACTGAAGTAATCAAAAAGTAATTTATCACTTGTATTAGGCACACTATACGTAACTGTCATATTCTGCCGTGCGTGCGGGCCATTCCTTTTTGTCACTGGTCACGAAAACTCGGGCTTTTAGCCTTTTATAAGGGGAAATACTAAACCTAATGCTAGACCTCGTCTAGGTTTTAGCCGTAGCTAGCTTGTGAATACGCCTATCACCTACGTCATGGCTCACGCTATGGCTATGGCTTTTAAATTTAACAGGTTTTTAATAATTTTAACTTGGATTGACTATATAATTCACCATACGCCGGCCCGTTACTGAAATTAAAAGTTAAGACCCATTGTGCTAAAGAGTTTGAGTTTTCTTGTAAACTTGAGAAATTACGTGTCCTTTTATGTGCACCTGCAGTTGGAGATAAACATATGTTTAAGACTTTAAGTGCGTCCTTTCTTTTGTTCAGACTGATTGCCTTTCGACAGAAGTGAATTGATGAATAATTGTACATTTGTTATTTATATTTTACACCATCTCACATCATGGAAGAATGATGTGTGCAGTTAAAAGTATGTGTGTCCTACATAATGTAATTATAACTGATGCTATAATTATTTGCTAAAACTAGATTTCATGGAGCATATTTCTAAAATGTAATCACAGCATTTAAAACTTAATTCAATTATAATCAATACAACACTGATTATTTATTCTTTGGTGTTTCAGGGGTGAAGATAGGGGCGATGAGAATGCATTCCGTGGCTGGTTTGGCCGGATCGATGAACTGCGTTCACTCCTGACAGGTGTGCCCTTGCTGGCCATGACTGCTACGTTGAGTTCTTCGAATAGGCGGCGCATCAAGAAGAAACTGGGAATGCGTCAAGGTATTGACATCATTGAGACTCCTGGTCGGGGTAACATCAAGATGTTCGTGCAGCTATATAAAGCGAACCAACCAATGACAGAAACTATTGGGTGGTAATGTCCACGTTTCCTCATTTTTGGCAGAACTGTGAACGAGGTGTCATCGATGCACTTTGTATGTAAGCAAATGTTGCCAGCAGACCTCTCTGCTCTATATGTTGAGCAGTATCATGCCAATCTTAGTGAGAATAAAAAAAGTCTGATCAGGTCTGACATGGCAAAAGATGATGGACATATTAAGCTACTTTTCTGCACCAGTGCTTCTGGAATGGGAGTGAACTTTCAAAATCTGCAACATGTTGTGCACTGTGGACCCCCATATGAAATGGACACACTGGTGCAGCAGATGGGTAGAGCTGGTCGTGATGGACAGCAGGCATTCCACATGCTAATGAAATGTGGAATAAACGACAGAAGCAGAAGGTCGACAAAGAAGTGATCGAATGTATCCACCTGTGATATTTGCTGTAATAACTGCGAGCGGAACTGTGATTGTAAACAGGACGATTGCTCAAGTTTCAAGCACATTGCATTCCACTACATGGACGAGCAATAGTTAGATTCAGCAGCCTCTTCAGATGCTGAGTCGTACTCGTGGAAGGGTAGTTCACCTACAGAGTCCGAGTGAATCAGTTAAGTTTCATGATGATGGACCAGTAGAATGCTGAACTCTATGAATAGTAATTTTGCAGTTATTCTGATTTAAATTTTTGTGTACATATTAAACATTTTTAGAGAAATTTGATTACAAAGTTCTATGGTGTTGACAATATCAATGATTTTAACAATGATTCTTATTTCCCTACGACCCCTTGAAGTTTCTCTCTACAGTACATGTTGTACACATAGAAACTTTATATTCATTATAATGTATAAAACATATTTACATTATGTAAAACATAAAAACACACAATGTATAAAATATCCAGTAACATTATTGGATAAACTACTTTCTGTATAATCAGTACATGCAAATTAAATAATGTTGAATACATTAAAAAAAATACACATTTTGAATTACACAATGATATGAAGTGTTATGAAATGATTTGTTTTGACAGTATGTGTGCTAGTTAAGCTAACTTGTCATGATTACTTTAATAACTCTGGACATATTTGACAGCTGTTATATTGAACAGTTGGTTCACTTTCAGAATATTTGTTCTAATCCTAAAGTATTTTTTTATGTACTTCAATTTTTCACATAATTTACACAGCCTCTGAGGATTTTCAGGGACATAACGACCAAACGATATAGGTAGTTTGTGATTTCCACAACAAAATTACATAAATTGATTCTATCAATTTGGCTCAAATTGACTAAATACTTCTCGAAACCTACTTCACCTTTAAATATTCTGTAATTTGAGCACAATTTATTTGCATGAATTTCACTGCCATTTTTTTGTATTTGTAAATAAATAAATTTGTCTGAAGTTCATAATTTAGGGTTGTTCCAGAAATGCAGATGTTGACAGCGTAAAAGTTACTCATAAAACTGGTCACAAAACACAATATATATGTTGAAAAAGATATGTTTAACATTCTATCATATTGTCAAAGTCATAATTTGTGTAAAAATTCTAGGACAGTTATACAACACCAAACAACCAGTATTAATATTTATTATGAAACAAACATCTCTACCAAGTGTGTTGTCAGTACACATAAAATCAGTTAGTATGATGCTGAACGCAATTGTACACAACTACTAATTTGTTGTTGCAGCCTAACCTTCCACACATGATAGGCATTACCTGTCCCATGTCAACAAGGCCATCTTTACAATTTGAAAGATCACATCTGGGGCTACTGAATTTGCTTCTTGTTCCCAACAATCACATTGTGGACTGACCAGTCATGCTTCTTAATATTTCGTAATTATTGATACAATTGATTGAAATGTATGCAAACGTGTGATTCTTTCATGTTGCATTTACTAGGTTGCGGAATGTCACACATACCATGTGAAATGGTGATTTTTGACGAAAGTATTAAAACTGTTTTATGCAAGATTATCGTAATTTACTAACAATAAAGTTCATTATTTATAACAGTTACAGTAAATGTATACAGAAAGAAGATTTATACGAATTACTTAATGTTCAACAATGTTCAGAATAAATTTGCAATTTCACAGCATTTTGTAGGTAGACTTCCTTTTTTGCACAACACTCACAATCATGATACTATGTACAGTTAATATGAATTATCTTTTCAGAAAAGATAATGACAGGCACCTAAAAAATAATAAATATATTAAACTTTAATATTATTAAAAATTGCCAAAATAAGTGGAAGCATACATTTAAAAAACAGCATAGATTATAGTTAACGTACTAGTGTACCACTTCAATTTCACCTCTGTAACATATCAAATGTTAAAGTAGACTAAGTCAGGACAGTGGTAGGACAACTGGACACAATTACTTTTGGACAAACTCCGCCAATTTCGTTGATGTAGGCGAGCGTAAAGGAAGGCGTTTTGCTCCTTTTCTTGGCGTTTGAGCTAGCGATTGATGTTGCTGCGATGTTGTTGCTAAGTGGTGAATCATGAGAGCATGAAATTCAGCGTTTACAACTTCTTGAACTTGAAGTCGGTGGATTCTGCTGTGTACCGATTCCAAATTACCAACTTTAGCAAAACACAGATTACAAATAAGTTTAGAATCTCCGTCGTCTTCACTAAACGAACCAACAACTAAACGTATCTGACGATGCACGGGCACAACTGCTTCGTGGTATAAAAATCTGTATCGTCTCGGAATTATCTTGTTCAAGCAGATTCTACAATGTTTACCATCCGACATGACATCTACGCTGTTTCTTTTGATTCGAATGTCGAGGTCACCAGTTTTAGAGACGAATCTGATTGGCCAATGATGATGTCATCAATTTCGGCTCACTTCCACGCTTTGCGAAGACGATCAGCCAGGGGTAGTGTAATGCAGCGCAATGACCCCTGGCTTGTGAGGATGCTGTTCACGAAAACTCGGGCTTTTAGCCCTTCCTAGGGGGAAATGCTAAAAGCCCGACCATTAAGGAACCATTTCCCTAGTGATTACATATAATGCGTTACAATGTATTTATATCCAGGTGATGTTTATGTACATATGTAAGGCATACTATTTAGCACCAGTATATCACGTAGTGATAGATAATACCCAGTAGTTAAATGTGTTTCGTTTGTTGTAGTAATACGAGCGTTATAGTTAGAGTACATAATTATAATTTGATGTTTCAGATTTGTGACCAAGTGTAAGAGTAAGTCACATGACATGTGCGTGGAGGTGAAACTGTTTTACGACAGAAATTGTTTATGTCTGTGGGAAGCACAAACATTTTATAATTTATGTATATATAGACATATATGTAAACATATATATATATATACATACATATAAACATACATAACGCCCGTATACATGAAAATGCGGCAGTCGTAGCTGGTGCTAAATGCATTCCCCTAGATACGCGCACGCGCAGAAACGTCATCCGGATATTATTTAACGCCCGGATAAATGCAAGCGCGACACCGCATTGTTGTTGCTTAATTTGCAGTGCCTAATAACGCAAGTATTCGCCACGTATAGCAAGCAATTAGGGTACAAGTGGATATCCGAACAAATAAAAACATGTGTTGCAATAATATTTACATGAACATATGTATTTATTCGTGTAATGTGTATAATTGGAGGTTCAAATTTTATATTTCGATCAATTCATTCAATCCATCTTATTTTGCGGGATTCAATGCCAATTCAATGTGTTTTGGTTTTATTAAATTCCAATTCACGCATTTCGTTGATCAATTCAATTATAATTCAATTAAGAATTGAACCCACCGCTGCCTATTATACATTGCTACTTGTGTGCACAATATCATATTTAATAAAAGAAAATGTTAATCCAATAAAAAAATGCGTGGTATTGCGTGATGTATTCCCTCATTTTCACATTACATGATTCTACACTTACAAGACACATTGCATATGTCCCACATCCATTGTACGGTCCTTCAAGAAGCTACGATGCTGGGTGTATAAACAAATCTGTGGTTGTATTTGCATGACAAACAGTTCCCTTTAACACATTGAAGGAGAAAAGAAACAATTGTTAATCATCATCAATGTCACGATCGTAGTCAACGCAATATGTGTGTTTTTCATGACGTAATTTTCCTGCATTGAATGGATAAATAAAACAGTTGAATTGCATTATGATGTTACCTTTCTAAATAAATGTGCAAAAATTTCCATGCAACATAGATGCATGTTCATATCAGTATGTAGGCATTTGTTGTCATATTAGTATGTAGGCATTTGTTATGCAAGATATACATTTTGACTGTCCTAGGAGTGATATTGAGTAAGGAATAAAACATCCCTGATACAATCACTTCAGGGTTCAACTTAAATCTTCAAACACTGTGTATGATTGATTTGTTAGTGTGTTGTTTATTGAATCACACACAAATTAATATATCACTTCAGATAAAAATGGGCCAAGAGGCCCTGAAGTCCTTTGGACTATATTGTGAGTTTGTAATTATTAATGAAATGTGTTTTGGTGAATTACAGTTATAGATCATTAAGAGTTATGATGGAAGTAGTGTTGACATGTTTAGTATCTCTCTAGACTATATGCATGCCAGTGAAGATACACCTGGAAATAAAGTATTCGAGTAGACCATTTCGTGAATATTGTATATATTAGTTAATGTGTTATTAAAAAATACTGTCGGATTGTATCCAGATACTCTGCTGTTTAAGCCGATTTCCAGTGGTTGTAGAAACCTTGCAGGAGTGTTGGTGAGCTGCAATCTCGCATGTAGCACAATAAAACATTGTTTAAGAAAATGCACACGCATTATCTGTTCTCATTTTGACCCTACCACCCTCCCCAGAATGGGAAGAAGAAAGAGATGAACTATGATAATGATTCCATAAAATACAGATTTCTCGTGCATAGTGGCAGTGCCCTAAGATGTCTGTGCAAAATTAGAGAAACAGTTGCTGAACAGTTCCTGAGATACGGCAGCTAACAGCGGACGTAGAGTGATGACAATAGTCTGTTGAACCTTCAACCCAAAGGACTAAAAAAGGTAGGTAGGACCACATAAAAAAGAAATTACACATGCTGAAGGCAATTAATGGAATTGGTGGATGTGCACAACCAGTACTGTTTTGGATGCAACATTCAAACACCAGCAGGTATTGAACCTGCCACACATCACTGGACCACAATGAACTCCACTGCTCTGACGCGTGGTAACATTGCATGAATTACAACATAGAAAATAACAGGAATCTATTTCAAATTATCTAATTTTGTTAGATAAATGTTATACATTACATGCCATTTAATTTATGAAAATCTTTATATTATTGGTTCATACAATACATGTGAAACTAAAAATGGGTGCTTGTAAATAATGTAATGAACATTTTAAATAAATGTCATTAATATTGTTACTGATACCAAAGATACTACATCAGTAAGATGCGCCACTCACGTCATATACCATTACATTTTCTGAAATTACGACGCCAGTGGCTTCCCCATACGGTTGGGCGCACATAGTCAGTGATATACATACAAACATTGCGTTTTACGCGTTATCCGTGATTTTCAGCGCTCTTGTCCTGATATGTTTGTTTACATTTCAAACGTAGAATATATTTCAAATGAGCAAACTGTAACTGATGCAACGTTTCTATTAGTTGACATTTCATTCAGCAGAGGATAGCATCTGCTGGACTTATCTGAACATCCCCCGGGACCACATCCAGATCTAACGAAGGACAGTACAGACTAGTTTTCGTCATGTTCCCATAACTTGCTCATTATTTATGAGCATGGGGCAATTACACAGTATAGATAATATACTGTAAGACAGTATATTTTGCCAAGATTTTCCGAAACAATTGTCATCCAGGCAACGGAATGTTTGACAAGGTGTGCAATTTAAAAGTATATATAAAGCCTTTTAAGTTTGATAATTTTATGTGTTTGCTAGTGTATTTGTACTTGTTCATGTTGAAAAGTCGTAAGAAGAGCAAGATGCAGCCATTGTTGGGTTTTTTGTACATGAGCATTAATTTGGGTGTTCACAGTGAATGTTATTACTGGTATAAGAAAGTATTCACCAGACAGAATCATGTGGAGTTTGTGTGACATGTATTTAATGTGAACAAAGACTACTTCCTTGTGTTATTTACCTGTTGCATTATTTTGTTATCAGTAGACAGTAATATAAGTTGATCATTACATTTATTTGTTAGCATCACATTAACAATGGCATTTTCAAGCAATTGATATGGAGTTCAATATCATACGTGTGCTCGATTTGGCATACAAATAGATGGAATGTTATATGATCCAATGAACAACTACCAGACTACGCTCAGATGCAGTGCCGTAGAAATCAACCCACCAATTTAAAAGAAGCTCGTGCAACACTGGCTGCAAGACGTTAATGACAATGAATTATTGTTTACTAGCAAAGACTAGCCAGAAATATGTGATCCTTGTATGACTTGATAAATGTGGTATCTTTAAGCAGCACCAAATTATTGATGGCTAAATTTCAGAGTTTTTATATTTCTTTTCGTTGAAGTGGTGGGAAGATTACTACTGGCCACTTTCAGGTAGAAATGTAATCTCATGGTTACAAACAAGGCAATGACCATGTGGTCAAGTCGACATTTATGTGCAGAACAATACAATGGAAAGACACCAGACATCTTTGACAATGTGTTCACAAGTTTAAGTTGTACCCGGTCATGATGTACCACGGCTTCCAACACTACGCGGAATTTATTTTCGATATGTTTTACAATATCAAGGAATACAACACAGGGTACACACAAGCCACTACTGACATTGGAATATTGTTTACTGGCCAGACATATGTGATCCTCATTTGACTCACCCAAAGGACCAGCAAAGCTGTCATCGCACAACTGACACACCCTACTCTCCATCATCCGGCAAATATAACCAGCGATACAAGCCAGAATGTTATTCTCCTGTACCGACTCCTCGTCGTTGTTGATTTCTGGCGGCAGAGACATGACAGACAGCCGTAATTTCACTGATTCAGGGAGCTCCATTACGACAACTCGTCATCGGCTTCCTCTGTGTGGAGAGCTGGAGTAGTGATATAAATTTGTTAAGTTTTAAAATATACCTTGAGGCATCGTGCTTAATGTAAAGGCTATTCCAGAAACTAGAGAATCCACAGGATGTCACTTTAAAAAATATTCTAGAGAGGGTTCTCCAGAGAAAATAAAATATATAATAGGTAGATAAACTAGCCTAAATCATATTTCTAGATGGGACGCATCATCATTTATTTATGCAGTATACAAAGGAATATAATGGTTAATAGGGTAATGCCATTATCTAGAGGGGGCTATAGACACTATATATGTGGACAGTGGATGTTCTAAAATTACATTTTTTATTGCAGAGAGAGGGGGAATCTGTTTCTATTTTTTTTAAATAGCCATAATGGGAGTTGCTTCAAAGTATCACCACTAAGAAATACATGTATAATAAATATTCATAATTTAATAAATTTCAAATAATAGAAAATTCCATCTTGACCAATTAACATTTCCACAATAAATTTACAAATATCGATACATGACACACCAAAACCAAATTATGATGTATTACTACACGCATATTAAGTATGATCTGACCACCACCACCATCATGCCAAAGAATACTAAAATATATTTACCTAGTACCAATGATACCTATAGTAATCAATAAAAAATAAAACATTTACTAAAAGGTAATCAGTATTTATCTCAGCCATTAGAAATAGTTACCCGATATGGTAGATCTACACTATTAGAAATTAAATCTTGCATTTTGCAATGTAGATTTTTTTATACAATGTGTATCTGAATGATCTAGTTCAGAAATCTACTTACAGTAATTATTATTGTCATCGGCCTTCTGTTTCTTGGTTGCAGACCTGGGGCCGATGTACTCGGTACTAGTGTACAGTTTTGAAGTACTCGTACTCATAAAACTTATGGGTCATGGACTCGTACTCATTGTACTCAGATTTTACGAGTACATTACGAGTACTTCTGAGTACTTTCTCAATATGTAATGGGGAAAATAAATATATTTGGTTATAAAAAGAAACTTTCCTGAAATATTTAAATGTTCAACTATTTTTTACATACTTTGTTAATTCTGATAGAATACCACCTTACCATCCCGACACATAGTACATCCTCATTCTCTGATAACCATGACTTATGATACCCAAACATGGCAACAGGCAGCATCCCAGTCAGAAACACCCTCTTCAGCAAATAATAATTGTAGGCTATCAGTTCAGGCCATAAACCTGTTTGTTTAATTGTCCATAAAGAGCCAATTAGCAGTTAATCCACCAGTTAGACAGGAAATGCCTTTGATGTAGTCTGGAGACCAGGCCACTTGACAGTGGCTGACAGTGCTAACTGCTAAGAACAAGAAATGCCAGTCTTCCTCTGTAGAAGTAAGATGGCTCAAGTCAGACTGCCTCCTACACTAGTATAATCCCATGCCAGCAGCCTGGCTAAAAAGTCCAAAGGGGATGCTGAGCCTGTTATGTGGACATGTGCTAACCCTCTCAACAATTAGTAGTCTACGATCAGAAAATATAAACTGCAAACTTATAATATCAGCAGATTGCTGATTGTAGAGGTGAACGAATACCCCAGTCAGCCATGTACATATCGTTACAGTGACCCACTGCAGTTCTGAGTTTTCTAACTCTGGCTCAGTTGGTCCTTCACCATCTTAGCATTCCGACCTCATCAGCCCCAGTTGAAAGGGTATTTAGTATAGCCGAGAAAGTATTCTGCCCTGAACGGTGCAGCCTGGAAGACTCAACCTGTGAACAACTCATGTTCATTCGGTGCAATGGCAAATAGATAATAAGATCATACGATGCCACTGAAATGAATGCCAATGAAGTGAATTTCATTGTTGATGAAATAGAGGTTTTTCTTAGTTTTCATCATAAAAAATGTATCAACTGCCATTGCATATTCACTTGTGCTGAGTTATATAAATTAGATTAATTAAATAGTTTTAAAATACATTATTTAATATTTAAAAAAAATGTACTCGTACTTTCACACGTACTCATGAGAATGTACTCGTACTCAGCTTTTAGCAATGTACTCGTACTCATCCATCATCAAAGTACTCGTACTCATGAAAATGTACTCGGCCCCAGGTCTGCTTGGTTGGTCCGGCATCTCTTGGTTTTGGTGCTGGTCGTTTACCATTTACGAGAACAGGTGTGTGAGGCACGCTGAATATTGCTGGAACTGCATTCCAGATCAATGTTTGTTTGTTTCTGGAATTAGAACAATTACACGCCGAACACAAATGCGCAGACTTTCCCATGGCTGGTTTTGCCGTTCGCGCCCAACCGCATGAGAGAGGCACTAGCGATAAATTTCACCCAATATCATCGAGTGGCGCGTCTTGTTGTACAGTCTTTGCTGATACCAAGAATGTTATGCTGTGTAGCTAGCAAACAAACCGAGCTGATGGAAAGAGGAAATTGAAGAGCTCTAATCAACAGTGCCATTAACTGGACAATGGGTCACCTGACATGATAAGATGGTGCTCGACTTTGTTCTGCCCCATTCTGTTCTGTGCGATATCTACTGGGAAGTTGTACATCACTTCGTGTTTGAAATGGATGTGTGCATCTGATAGCTTTGTGTATCAAAATTAATAGCAGTGCTATTAATTGGACAATGTGTTAACTGTCACAGTAGTGAAGAACATGCCTGACTTTGTTCTGCCACATTAGTTCCGTGTGGCTTCTGCTGAGAATAAGTACATCGCTACATGTTTCAAATGAATTTGTGCAATTGGTCGATTTGTACATCCAAATACACAACATTCCATCATTATGTTGCAAAATAGGAGTACATAATAAAATGCATGCCTTCTTATGCTCACCATGATTGGATTGTGTTCTACAGCATATTCTTCAACATTTGTTGAAACAAGTTTGTGTTAAGAGAATTATACTGGGAGTAGTGTATAAAAAGGTGCCAACAAAGTTGATTTTACAATAATTTTGAAAACTCATAAAATAGAAATGTTCCACAACATTCAAAATGTTTTAGGGATCTTCTTGAGTTAAATACACCAATGATGACTGAAAACAGTGTTTTAAAATATTCGTTACTTTTAAAGTTTTGTAATTTTATAACTTTATTTACATCATACAATGGTCATTTTATTTGTTATCGAAACGGGAGAAACAAATTCAATATCTTTTACTCTAAATGATGGGCAGAACAAATAATTATTGCACTCCCAGTACCAAATAAAACATGTTGTTACTCTGATGCAATATACTTAATATTTTGTCGGCAATAATGTTATTATGCTCTTTGTAGATCTACATTTTAAAATTAAACCTTAGATTACTTCATGAGATGTATAATGTAGTATTTATACTGCTTATGGAAATAGCAATTTATTTTATCTAAACGTTTCATTAAAGGAAATAAAAATAAGGCATTAGCTAAAATCCTTTTTCCATGTGTACACACAGTTTAACCTTGTATGTAACATTTGACAACATTAAACAAATACAGAAAAATACATTTGTAGCGTAAATTCGATTTTAAACCCGTCTATGTAGCGATTCCCGCGGAAAGTAAAATTTAATGAGCTAGGCGATCACGTGGTACGGGACGTCACTTATGACCCACACTCGCATCAGGCCGACCCTTTCCATGCATTCAGAGCATGTTTACAAGTATAGCTTTTGGGTCGAAACGAGCGTCAGAATGAGTTATTGTGCAATATTCCGATGAAATGCAAACACTAGTCATCATAGACGAACAAGCAGTTATCTTACCGTTCCACATGAATCGAATTTTATTCAAAACAATGAATGCTAATGTGCCTACAAGTAGGGTGGTCGGACCAAAATGTTGTTTCGTAAAAAAAAATGTTTTCTCATTTTTCCCTGATAGTAGTCACTATAAGAAGTACAACGGTAGTTGTTTTATGTATCTAAGTGAAATATTAAAACAACTACAGCTTGGTAAAGTTTCGAATTTCATGACATTTTCTGACGGTTTTCTGACAGATCTAATTTTGCTTATAAATCACAAGAATTTTTTTTTATTATTTTCCCCTGATAATAGTCACTAATAGAAGTGCAATGGTGCTTGTTTCATGTACATCAATGAAATATTAAAGAAACTGCAGTTTTGTAAAATTTCTAATTTCATGTTTTTTTCCGACAATTTTCCATTAGATTTGATTTTGCATATAAATCACAAGGACAATTTTTTTTAAATATTTTCCCACATAGTGGTCACTATAAGAAGTACAATGCTATTCATTTCATGCAGCTAAGTACAACATTAAGAAAACTACAGTTTTGCAAAGTTCAAAATTTCATGAATTTTTCAAAATATTTTCTGACGGATCTGATTGTGTACATAATTCACAAGAAAATTACTTTTTATCATCTTGAGTCTTTTGCCATCTATAAAGAAGGCCAATACAAAATTACATGTAACAATAAATACAAACATAAAAAAGTAAATACGCACACACACATCATGTATTACAATAGCATTAAATCATGAACACGACACAGCAACTGAGCAAAGATGATCAGTGTGGTTCTATCTTCGTAACATTAAAACAACTGTATGAACTTACAACCACATGAAAGGATTTGTTGATTGTGAATTAGAACCACAAACTGACAATACTAGTATCCCATTACACAACACTTGTTTTATTGGGCAAAGCCAATGACTGCTATGATTGACAAGCCAATTAACTCGTAATACACTGTGGCACAAAATGCCAATAATAGTCCCCCAATACACTACACTTGTTACATTGGGCAAATCCCATAACTACTATAATTGCCAAACCAATTAACTTGTAATATACTGTGGTTAAACCCATTGTTATCATCAACAATAGGGCGTACTATTATACTTACTTGTCTATGATTATATACAATTAATAGATACAATAAATCATAATGTTTACTTAATGTATATTATTTTATGTATACTATATAGTGACAAATACAAAGATATACTCTTATTCTGTAATCTTAATATATAAAAAACTGGTATATACATATCAAATACAAAAACAGTAGGCCCTACATCAAAATAATTTATAACGATACAAAATTTTATAAACAAATAATAATACAATAAATTAATTGAAACATAAATTATCATAAATTGTAATAATGTAACCAACACACAATATTATGTATATGCTAAATAGCTCAACAGTTGTATAATTAAACTAAAGTAATACCAATAAATAAACTAATAATATATTAATATAAACATCAATAAGTTACATTAAACATGGCAGCAATGAATTACTTAGGTGTAGGCATATGTACTTGGCAGTATTAATCAAAGTCACCCGCTGTCGATCACATCGCTATCCGAGTCACGAGTGCATTGTATACCATGATGCACTGCGCGCATACAGGGAAGAAGGCAAAATGGCGATATCATTTTAGACGGGGGTTCCATAAACGGACGTTGTGCATGTTTGTGCTATCAATTGGTAAGCCATCACCGTAATCACGTTATCGTTCACACAATTCTTTACCCATCGGCATATGCTTTCCGCTGAAACCAACTAACTAAATACTCACAAAACATCGTCAAACATAGGCCATTTTAAATCCATAATTACTATAATTTTTTATCGACGGATTACAATGATATTTTCAGATTCATTTCCCTCTGAATTTCCTCTTTCTTCATCACATTTCAATATGGATGTACTCATTAACATAATCTCGCAAATCAGTTTGATAGGTGGGGCCTGTCAACGTGATCTAAGATGGCCGCACGCGTAAATCAAGAAAACCAAAATACGACACTGAGAGTAAAAATATAATTACCGCTAATAAACACCGCCAAAAAATATTTTTTCAGCGCAGGTACACACATTGACATTATTACAACATAAGAAAATTCACAAACCAACAGGTAGAATGCATGATAATAAACTATGGCCACTAAACTGGGACCCCTGTCTCCCATGTTGTCAGAAGGGGAGGTAAATTGGTCTGACCTCCCTACTACAAGTCGACTAGGTTTCGCCGAGCCTTGGGCTCGTTTTCAGAATAATTATATCGAATGCAACTGACGAGAAATAATCTACACCAATAAACATACATAGCAAACATATATCGTATCCAGTTACAGAAAGTAACATGTATAATCTCATAATATCAGTAGAATATCGATGTATGAAGGAGTTGTTCAATTTATCATTTATCATAACAACTTAAATCAGTCAGTGAATTTCTACCGGTCCTGTTAGCTCGGTTGGTAAAGGCGTTGGTTCCTTAGCGTTTATTTTGCAATCGGGCAACGCCGGTTCAAACCCCACACCAAACCATTGATTTTTTATACTTTTTGTTTGTTTATGTTTTCAAAAAGTAATATAAACCAAATCATTTTTATACTATGATGCACTGTTTATAAATATTTTGGTAGTAATTATTTATTCGCCACAAAAAATGAAAATATGGGAATTATATAACGATTTTTCTAAATTTTATTCATCCAAACAAATACAATGTAATGGATATATAATTTATTATTTGTATATATATTGTAATTATATATATGAAAACAAATGATGATCTGTCTGAATAAATAAAATTTAGAAACATCGCGATATATATAATTACCATATTTTCATTTTTGTGACGAATAAATAATTACTACCAAAATATTTATAAACAGTGCATCATAGTATAAAAATGATTTGGTTTATATTACTTCGAGAAAACATAAACCAAGTGTTAAAAAAATCAACGGTTTGGTGTGGGGTTTGAACCAGCATCACCCGATTGCAAAATAAATACTGAGGAACCAACGCCTTTATTAACTGAGCTAGCAGAGCCGACATAATTTCATTCACTGATTGAAGTTGTTATGATACAACTCCTCCTTCATACATCGATATTCTACTGATATTATACACGTTACTTTCTGTAGCTGGATACGATATATGTTTGCTATGTATGTTTATTGGTGTAGATTATCTCTCGTTGGTTGCATTCGATATAATTATTCTGAAAACGAGCCCAAGCTCGGCGAAACCTAGTCGACTTATAGGCACATTCGCATTCATCGTTTTGAATAAAATTCGATTCATGTGGAACGGTAAGATAACTGCTTGTTCCTCTATGATGACTAGTGTTTGTATTTCATCAGAATATTGCACAATAACTCATTATGACGCTCGTTTCGACCCAAAAGCTATACTTGTAAACATGCTCTGAATGCATGGAAAGGGTCGGCCTGATGCGAGTGTGGGTCATAAGTGACGTGACATCTCGGCATCCCGAAAAGCGCGCCAAAAATATGCATATTCGAAAATGTCTGGATGTACAGCATTAAATGTGGAATTTCTAATTCATTAATTTTTTTATTGTTTTTGGCTTGGTGGACATGGAAATAGATTGCAGGATGTAATATAATATGAATTCAAGCCATAGATGTTTTTATTCCCTTTAAAACTAAACTTTAAAATGTATAGCCAGATGTACCAGGAGAAAAAGGAACATGATAGTACAAAAGGTGAGATTTTAGATGTTTTTATATTCCAACAAAAAGAATGCCAATCATTCAATCTGTCATCGGTGGCTTCGTGCATGGAGATCTGGTGTTTTTCTTTTAAATCAATATGTCTGTCATGAGCTGTCGCTATATTCATTCTCCATTTATTCAATATATTTCCTTCTTTTCTTTGCTAAATCTGACATAAATAGCAGCTGGTCCACGTACGTTTCATTTTGATAATTTTATCGGTCACAACTCATTCACATGGCGGTGGCTAATCCAAATACACACATGTTGATGACATTTTTTTTGCATCTATTAACTTGACGTAGCCAATCAAAATCTGATGGACGGTCCCGAATATTCATGAGCATGCTTTATACGGATCGTGAAGGTGGGGCCAAAGTGGAAACTACGCTATTGTTAGGATCATTAGTGATTACTAAAACATAATTCTAATGATATAAAGGCATAAAATTACATGAAATAATCATATTAACAGAATTATTTTATAATTGCGTACATTACAAAGAGATCAACATTATCAAAGAATCGCTTAACGTTTTATTATTATTATGTTTAATGTATACATCATGGATAGCGCAGAACAGCATATAAAACAATATACATCATTAAATTTTGCAACAAACAAATTGTTAGTAAAAACAAAATAATATATACTGCATCATAGTATGATAAATTACCTCTAGTAGCAGTGTTCTGCCTAGGTCGAATTTGCGGGGCGTTACGACCTGCCCTTTTTCAGTGACGCCGTGGTCCCCAAAAAAGGCAAAAAGAACGCCCTGCCTTTTTTATACGGCACCCTGCTATATTTTGCACGTAACCCTAGTCGTGGCTACAGACGGTTGCACGATCGTGTATATTATTATTAATTTGTAGTGCGCCCCGATCTCGAAAGGCATCCCGATCGCGCCACTCGCGCGGTTAGATTGTTCCCAACTTAAACCATAAACTTGTAAACTTTACAAATGTTCATTGTGGACATGTGACTTCACTTCTTTCTTTCTCTTCTCTGCCTGAGTAAGGACTGGGGAGTGGAGGTGGACAGATTTCAGTCTTTTTGGCACTTCAGTCTTTGCCTCTTGAAGTCTTGGGAAACCTGGTTAGCTGCTTTTCTCTTGCTTCTTCAAATTCAACTCGTCCCCTCTCTGTACAGCATCCTTCTTGGTGCACGCCATATCCCCTAAAAGTGTTCATATTAACAACGTCAGGTAAATTTAATTCAAATTGTTATTTAATTAATAATAACCTAAACCATACGTTAAAGTGAACAGGCGTACTTCATGTTGACATATTATCGCCCATCCAAGAAAAGTTTTGGCATATACTTATCCAAAATAATCTATAAACCCTTCTAGGATATCTTATTAAAGTTATCGCCAAAACGTATACTCCGCTTACTATTCGCGTTTACATTTCGTTAACGGTGCTTTATTATGCCATGACCCGTAAGGCGTAACGCCAGCCACGTGAGCGTACGCCGGCGCCGTAATTTATTTCAGATATATATACAGATTATCTCCTGATTGTGTTGGTGCTAGTAGCTCAGATATATATACAGATTATCTCCTGATTGTGTTGGTGCTAGTAGCGTGAATATGTTTAAAAATAAAATCGACACACACCTTAAAAAGGCGGGATACATGTAGATAAAAAGTATTGGACTCTCGATAAGCCAAAAGGCTTCCTTGTCCACCTGCCATCCAGAGTAATTTTCTGGATGGCAATCTTGTTAAATCTAATGCAACTTTTGCGAGTCCCATATGATAGTTACAACGCCTCGCGTGGCAGGCTAAACGATATAATATTTATTGAAATTCCGATCTTAAAACCACTCGACTGCTACGTTAATTCCGATAATTCAGTAATTGACTCATACAAGAATGTTTGAAATAAGAGCGGACAACTTACTGTAGACCGTAGCTCATGCTTCGCTCGACTGAACGCGACTATGAACTTCGAAAACATACCCGCAAGGCCGCAATTGATTTGCCACAATTGCCGCCAAAACTCATGCACGGATTGTAAGCTGTGCCGTGATTCGCAGTTTCTGGCCATTCACAATATGGCTTGCTTTTGAAAAAGGACGACGATCACAAATTTATAATTTTTATTGTCGATGTTTGCCAAGTTTGCCAAGTCACAACACCCCTATATTTAAAAAAATCGGATTTGGATGAATCACAGAAACGGCCAAATCGAGTTCATGAACCGCGGAAATCCGCGTTTCCGCAGAAGAATCTCATGCCTGATCTGAATAATATTCCTTATAATTTTTGGCTAAATATGCTTTAACCTTTTCTAGTATACCTATGTTGTTTTACTTTAAAAAAAAATGTATACCTAAATTATTTTATTTTAATCCTAGGTCATATATTTATATTGCAATGATAATTATGTCTACTGCAGTAGGGATTCCCATTACACATTAGTTACAGCCCACTGTTTGACACAGCTTAAAACCTACATGCAACTATCCAGTTTAACGGGGTCTAGTGGGTTAATGCTGTCTGTTGACACAAGCCTCTGCCAGTGACCAATTACAACTACTGCAGTAGACAATTTAGTTAGCAAATTTTGCATTTTAGGGAACCTTTGGTGCCCTTAGAATGAGTCAATAAAATACATATTTATTGTGTATAGTGGCACTACCACATGAAATGTCTATGCAAAATTTGAGAAAAAGTTACTGAATAGTTTTTGAAAAAAATAAACAAAATGTGAAAATTTACCAGTTTTTGGGACCTTTTTTGGGGCCATTACGTGCCCTTAGAATGATTCAATCAAATACAGATTTCTCGTGCATAAGGGCAGTTCCCTAAGATATGTCTATGCAAAATTAGAGAAAACGTTGCGGAACGGTTTCTGAGATTCAGCAGCTAACGGCGGATTAAAAAAGGTTGGTGTGGACCACATACAAAATTAATTACCCATGCTGAACGCAATTAATGGAATCAGTGGATGTGCACAGCCAGTACTGTTTTGGATGCAACATTCAAACACCAGCAGGAAATTAACCTGCCACACATCACAGGACCACAATGAACTCCACTGCTCTGATGCGTGGTAACATTGCATGAATTACAACATAGAAAATAACAGTAACCTATTTCAAATTATATAATTTTGTTAGATAAATGTTATACATTACATGCCATTTAATGTTTGAAAATCCTTACATTATTGGTTCATACAATACATGTCAAACTAAAAATGGATGCTTAAACATAATGTAATGAACATTTAAAATAAATGTTGTCATTAATATTATTACTTATACCAAGAATGTTTTGCTAAGTAGCTAGCAAACAAACCGAGCTGGTGGAAAGAGGAAATTGAAGAGCTCTACTCAACAGTGCCATTAATTGGACATTGGGTCACCTGACATGATAAGATGGTGCCTGACTATGTTCTGCCCCATTCTGTTCTATGCGACATCTACTGGGAAGTTGTACATCACTTCGTGTTTGAAATGGATGTGTGCATCCGATAGCTTTGTGTATCAAAATGCATAGCAGTGCTATTAATTGGACAATGTGTTAACTGACACTGTAGTGAAGAACATGCCTGACTTTGTTCTGCCATATTAGTTCCGTGTGGCTTCTGCTGAGAATATGTACATCGCTACATGTTTCAAATGGATTTGTGCATCCAAATGCACAACATTCCATAATTGTGTTGCAAAATAGGAGTACATAATAACATTTATGCTTTCTTATGCTCATCATGTTTGGAAAGTATTCTACAGGATATTCTTCAACATTTGTTGAAACAAGTTTGTGTTAAGTGAACTATACTGGGAGTAGTGTACAATAATTTTGAAAATTCATAAAATATAAATGTTCCACAATATTCAAAATGTTTTAGGGATCTTCTTGAATCAAATACACCAATGATGACTGAAAACAGTGTTTTAAAATTTGCATTACTTTAAGTTTTGTAATTATATAACTTTATTTCCATCATACAATGGCCATTTTATTTGTCATCGAAATGGGAATTCAACAGAAACAAATACAATATCTGTGACATAACGTGGTCCACATTTCCTTTTGGTAATTTTATCGGTCACGACTCATTCGCATGTCGGTGGCTAATCCAAATACACACATGTTGATGATGTTTTTCTTGCATTTATTAACTCGACGTAGCTGATCGAAGACTGACGGACAGTTCCGAATATTTATGAGCATGCTTTATACGGATCGTGAAGGTAGGTGGGGCCAAAGTGGAAACTGCGCATACGTGCAGTTATTTTTTCGATATATTGTTAGGGTCATTAGTGATTACTAAAACATAATTCTAATGAAATAAAGGCGTAGAATTACATGAAATAATCATATTAACAGGATTATTTAATATTTGCGTACATTACAAAGATATTACAATTTTCAAAGAATCGCTTTAAGTTTTACTATTATTATTTATTATCTTTAATGTATACATCATGGATAGCACAGTACAACATATAAAACAATATACATCATTAGATTTTGCAACAACCAAATTGTTAATAAAAACAAATTAATATATAGTGCATCATAGCATGCTAAATTACCTCTGGTAGACATTATTAAAAAGCAGCAATAATTACTCAAACTAATAGTAATAACCGTACTAAATACCCCCAGCTGCTGTCAACATTAAGTTTAACGTAATCTTATTTAATTAAATGAAATATCGTGTATTTTATTGACAATAATAATTATTGTCAAAAAGTCAATAAAATGAAATATGAATTGTGATCTATCCCCACGTCTGAAGGCATCCATAAAGTGGCGCCACCTACCGGAGTTTCCGGTGGAATTAATAAACACATAAAAACGAGTGAATTTCTTGTACATTTTGATCTATAAAAAACACTAAATTAATTTTTTTATCACGTGATAATTGTGCATGTGTAGAAGAGGTGTTGTAGATATATGGTGTGAAGTTTGGTGACTGTAGGTGACCGTTTTCATGTTTTTTTCCGAGGTGCGGGCCTAATTTCCCTAAACTGAAAAACTTACCAAATACAAAAGTTCCCGAATTTATGTCGTATAAGTATAACTACAAGGGCATTTACTACAGTAGGCCTACATGTAATTCTAACGCTATGCCTAAGGCTAAGCACGCTTTGTCATTTGTGTAGACCCTTTCACTTTCAGTTACAACCCAAACATTAAATTGTGGACCCTGTTCTAGTCATGCAGTTACGCGGTTGACGCATTCTACGTGGCATACTCACTTTTCGAATAAGAATATAACGAGCTATCGAAGGTAGCATTATCATGATTTACTAAAACACAAACTAACATATTTCACAAACCATTTCCCTCCATTTTCCGTTCGTCAACCCGCTAACGACCAAAGACCGCATATCAATACAAGACGGTGCAGCGCGCGCTATCTACATTGTTCGAGGAAAGCACGTATACAAGCAGTTCGTCTGCCATTCTGGAGTTGCGTCAAGCCAGACCATACGCGTGCAGAACATGCAGTTCTTTGCATTATCATTGCTCAACATTTTCAACGATAACCTCAGAATTTTAATTATATAAGTGGTACAGCCTGATGATTATTCTGATGAAAAACGACTAAGTTCAATTGGCTCAGTAAATAATTGTAACGTTTCTATGTGATTTGTTTGAAAATTTCATTATTTTGAATTGTGATAGATAAAAAACTTCAAGGATTACTTTAATATCTTTAATTTTATATAACGCATGACAGCTTGGTGATTATTCTGATGAAATGAGGTGACTGAACAAATACGCTAGCATCGCGCGCTGCGGTCCCGTAGGCGCATGCGCTTGCCTCCCGAATTTCGGACAAAAACCTTCAGTGTTATGGAACGATATTAGGGCCATAATTCCACAATGCTACATTGTTGATTTCTGACTTTCGATTATCCTTTTACGCCGAGATTGTCGAATTATGACTTTCGATTATCCCTTTACGCTGTCATTGTGCAAGATTTTTGTCAAATAATTAACTAGAATGGCGTTTGGTCAAATATTTCTCCAAAAGATTTTCTCCAAAAAATTTTCTCCAAAATATTTTCTCGAAACGAAGTTCTCCAAACGAAGTTCTCCAAACGATAATCAGGCACAAATTGGACTCAGTGACCTAAGCTAAGCTAAGATGTGCTGCCCCCTAGCGAACTACACCAACTTGCAAATACTGAAGTATCCCTTGCAAGTCAGGCCAAAGCAATTATATAATTGCTTTGGTTAGGCCTTGCTGTCAGTCACCAACGTCACGTCGTAGTGTACAGAAAACTTATATGAAGCATTTTTCACCCACATTATGACCTGTTTTATCAATGTTGTAGTTTAAAAGAACTCAAAGATGAACGGAAGAAACGAAGTGCCAAGCAGTCTGCCAGAAAACGCGAATTGAATGTCGGGTAGGTTGGTACTGTTTGTGAGCGATAATTCATGATCTTACAGGTCCTCTTCTGGCTTCTAGGCTGTGATGCCTCTTATGCCAGCTCTGATGTTTGTCGTCAAACTATATGGTGCGCATGCGTCTGACGAGTTGTTCCATAATAGGGATGGGGCTGTGTAATCGAGTTTAATTGGGTGGTTTTTCCATAATTTGTCTAATTTCCCCTCAAAGGACTGGACTGATGGAGCCTCTACCACAGACTGTGGGAGGCTGTTCCATACGTCCGTGCATCGGTGTATAAATGAATTTTGTTTAATGTTTAACCGACAACGTCCTTTGAATATTTTTAGGTGATGTCCTCGCGTACATGATTCAGTATCCCTCTAAGTTATAAAGTTTGATGTCACAGCTGTATCATATTTGTCTGTTAAAATCTTATATAATTCAATCATGTTAAAATCTTATATAATTCAATCATGTCTCCTCTGAGGCGACGATATGACAGAGTTGGTAATTTTAGTCTTTGTAGACGTTCATTATATTCAAGATCTTTAAAACCTGGAATTAATTTGGTTGCTCTACGCTGAACATTTTCAAGAGCTGTAATGTGTTTCATTAAGTAGGGAGCCCATACTTGATTTGCATATTCAATATGTGGGCAGACGAGAGATTTAAAACAGTAGAAAAACACTGTTCATCCATGTAATCAAAAGTGCGACGAATTATCCCCATGATGTTTCGAAAACTGTCAATACTAATATTTATTCGTACTATAACGTGTACAATTAATTGAATATTATTAACGATATAGCCGAGCATCGGAACCGTGTGCCTCAGCGTTAAAGATTCGAGCATTGAACGGGCATGCGCCAGTCATCACGTGTTTGCTCTCGCTTCCGCTAAATATGGCAATAGAGCATAGCGTAGCTTTATTTGGGATCAACATTGGCGATACGGAACATCCTTTGAAAATCACATTTTATAAACTAATTATTACCAATAATATATTAAGTTGTGCAATTAATTAGTTTGGCTGACTAAAATTTTTATAATATTGAATGCTATTTGACATTTTAAAACCATGCCATGCTTGTCGTCATGCAAACTGATTATTAAGTCATTTTGAACTTCTTTTGATATAGACAGAATGTATTGAACATTAGATTAAAGTTGTATTCTGACAACGTTCATCTTTTAAATACAAATTTCCAGTGAATCGTCATGCCCCATACAATACATAATTTTCATCAACTCCATATAAATTTTTGTTCACACAGTATGTAATTCTAATATCCAAATTAAAATTACGTATGCATGTCATGCTTATTTTTTGCAAAAGCGTAATTTATCAAATAACATCAAATGCTAAAGTGACATATACGGTAGCAAATATACTCAAATAAATAAATATTGACATTATTGTTTAGGTTGTACATACACCTAGCTTAAACTTGTGTAACTCAGAATGCAACTTTAATCTATGACGAGTAGTTTTTAACATATGACTGATACTTAAAATATAACATTTCAAATGGAGCCAGTGGCGTTTTAAAGGTTGAATTAATATTTTCATTTGATATTTTAGAATTATTTTATTGTTAATTAAGGTAGCCTAAAGTAAATATTAGATAGTCCTATTACTATTTATATGTAATGTATTTACATATATTTAAACTGGCTAATGGGTTTATAGTGTCAGTACTTAGACACTGATGCTATTCTGCAACTGTGATTGTATTTATAGCATTACTTGACATGTTCTTTCACATATCTGTATGCATTATTTCAATAAAATCTTCTTCTGGTGTTTCTACTCTGCTGTTGTCATAACTCATCACAACTAGTATATAATTATATGTAGAACACATAACAGAGGCGTACCCAGGATTGATATATTTGTGGGTTCCCAAATGGGTATCACAGTAACGCTGGATGTTGCATGCCATCATTCACTGTACACTGCCGTATAGTGTGGGATTTCTTGGGGGGTTTCTGGGCAACGAGAAAACTCCCCTGGGCACGCACCCGCATAATAACATGAACAATAATAATAATAATGACTTCTTTATTTACATACATACATATTTTACAAAACTACTATTGCCCACACATATAGGGCCTACATTAAAATAGTTTTGTATGTCCTTGCCAATACTTATGCTTTTCGTGTAATTATGATACCATAGTTTTATTCCGTTGATATTTTGTTGGCAATTATGTGCATGTATATGCTGTAATTATACTACACTGCTTTGAGCAATTGCTTTTACAAATTACCATGGCTATAGGTGTACTAAAAGTATATTTTATTTATAATAATATGCTTTATTCGCAGACTCCACACAACAAACAAATGCATTATTGGGTTCTATAGTTGTGATATTGGCAATAGTTACATATGGCCAGTAAGTAAAATATTGCTGCTACTTGAACCATCAATAAAAAATATAATTTAGAACTACAACCGGCATGTAAATATATATGTCAAAAGTTCTAATACCAGGAACACAATAAGCAGATTACTGTAAATAAACATTTCAGTAGCACTATAATATCTGTCAAATCCTAACACCATTTGGAACATATTGTTGTAAGAGACACATTTTCTAATAGCATATAATTATGAAAATTACATCATAAAATAGTAAACAAAGTTTTGTTTATATCATTTGAACATGTTGCGTCGTGCAAATGACTGGTGGCATTACCGAAATAATAATAGTATATATTCAATGTATATGTTCTAGTTGTCTCCAGCGCTTGGCAATGTTCTATTAACTGACTAGTCTGTATTATTGTGGTTACAATGTAATGGTCTTATGAGGTCTCATTCGTTATATGCTGGCACTGAGGGTGGTCACTACCAGGGTGCTGGTCGTCCCCAGTGGTTCTTTTACGTCCTAAATTGAGACGGGACCGACATTAATGTGATCACCGAGCTACGAGGGATACACAGTCCCCAATTTTGAGAGCCAGATTTTTACCACAAATATCATGCCTGCTCGGTCCAGGTTTCGAACTCCGAGCACTGGCATGCCAGACGGATGTGCTAACCACTACACTAGCCACACTCTCTGTATAATTTGTTTCTGCTGTTGGGATAAATAAAATGCATCCTTACCTTACCTAAAGATGGGAGGGTGTGTTTCTATATTTCATAAAAACCTTGGAGTAACATACACTATCGAGAGGGATGCGGGGGTACCAGCCCAGCCTGATCAGTGTTTTCTTCTATATCATGAGCAGTCTTACTCCCAAACCACTATACTTTATCTTGGTCACATATTGAACATAAGTTGGGATAATGTCATTGTTTTTCATTTTATAGGTTAATGAAGAGGAGCTCAGAATGAAACTGCCGCAGAATAACATGTATAGGGATCAGGGACGTACATGGTGGTATGCACCAACTACCCAAATTTACACTGGGGAGTCTAGAGGAATACTTATCCCAGTACGGAAAGAAGCTGGAGGAAAAGGGGAGGTCTCTACACAAAGAAAGGTGAGTTATCTTAACATTAAACTAAAAGCACTGTAGGATTAAAGATATATATGCGAATAACCACATGAGCTTAGTAGTTTGTACATCCCTGTCAAATATGATACTGCCTCGATGAAATAATAGTTTTCTTTGTCAATGGATACCAGCAGGCTTATTTGTAAATTTATGTCTTAAAATGTAAGAACAAACATTCGAAACATAACAATAAATTATTTAGGATCAGTATTCTGGAATACCCTGCCTCATAAACTTAGAATACTCCTGACCATTAACCAGTTTAAAAGAAACCTAACAGCTCCTTACTCGTGAATTATTATTGATATTACATTATATATGTGTCTGGGTAAATATATATAGGTGAAGCACAATACTGGGCCAATACAGGACTGGACAACAAAAACAAAAAGTGTTAGCTGCTAACCAAGATACATCTACACCTAAAATTAAAGAAGATAAGATATCTTTACTCACTGTTATGTGGTGCAATGCCAAGTGAAGTTGATCTAAAATATGAGAATGTGAAACCTTTCAGAAATAAAAAAATTGCTTGACTGATGTATGCTAGTACCTCAGCAGAATCCAACCAAGACTTTTAAAATGTTAAGAATGA